>LR738713.1:764113430-764151980 GCA_902687465.1 Secale cereale
AGAGTAATCTAGGTTTCGAACCCCCTCCACGTTGTGCATGGGCCTCCTTTTATAGTGCAAGGGGTCACCGACAGGTGTCAACGTAGGAGAAAGGGGTAAAAATGTAAAAGAGGTGGTAGTTGTAATAGTGCGGGAACAGTGGAGCTACAGTACAGAACAGTGGTCTATACCTACTTTAACAGTGGGGGACAAGGGCATTTAATGCCCGTCGCCGTCGACCCCAAAAGCTCCCGCCGTTGCGTCTCCGTCTGCCACGGCGATGGATCCTCTGCCGTGGAGTGCCGCCGTGTCCCCCAGGCTGCACAGCCATCCGCCACGCGTCCCTGGAGTGGCCCCAGGGCGACGCGTGGGCCGATGAGCTGGAGCGCGGGCACACAGCGCACTTCCCCCGGCAAGCACCTTGCCGGGGATCTCGACCTTGCCGGGCCCGGAAGCTTGCCGCTCCCCGGGCCCTTGCCGGGTCTTCTAAGATAAAATCTTCTATTCGTCCTGACAAGCTCCTCTTGCCAGGGCCTCGTGCTAGTTAAGCAATCTCGAGCCTGGGACGGCCTTCCCGGCAAGCTCCTCTTGCCGGGGTCTTGGTCTTCTGTCTTGTATACTTTGTTTTTGAATGGCTAGATAAGGGGCAGGAAGGTTTCCGGCAAGCGCGTGATGAACCCTGCCGCGGGGAGCTGCCGCTGCCCGTGCACAAGTTGGGGTACTAGGGTACCCCTACCTTAGTACACCGACAGCGACGATCTCCCCTTCCGGGAGGGGATCTCCCCGTCGGAATCTGCCCGCCGGAGATGGCTTTTTTTTCTCTGTAGGTTTCCGCCACGGAGCGGCGGCGGAACTCCGTAAAAACTCTCGGTTTAGGGTTTTCGGATAACGGAGAGTATATAGGCAAAAGGGGGCAGCCGGAGGTGCGCCAGGGGCTCCAGCCCCCCCCCCCCCGGCGCGGCCAGGGGGGGCGCGCCCCCAGGGCGCCTGGGCACCCTGTGGCCCCCCTTTGGTTGCCCTTTCGCGTGCCTTCGTGATCCGTCTGAAAAATATCTCCCGTTAATTTTCAGGTAATTTGAAGGTATTCTTCTTCAGCAATCAGCGTCCACTTTTTACTGCTGAATCCTGCGTCTGCTGCTTCGGCATCGGAAAGTTGCAAATTGTGTAAAATAGACAAAAACAACATAAGAACATCATCGTAACGTGAAATATATCAATGAATAAGGATAAATTACGATATAAAATAGTGATGCATTTTGGACGTATCACGACTCTGCATAAAAATTAAATAGATAGGCCCTTCGCAGAGGGGAGCAGGGATTTGTAGAGGTGCCAGAGCTCGATTTTTAAATAGAGATTGAATAACATTTTGAGCGGTATACTTTCATTGTCAACATAACAACCAAGAATCTCGATATCTCCCATGCTACGCACATTATAGGCGGTTCCCAAACAGAATGGTAAAGTTTATACTCCCCCAACCACCAACAAGCACACTCCACGGCCAGCCGAATCCACGGGTTACCTTCCAAACAAGCAACAGGCCTAGGGGAGTTTTGTTTAATTATTATGATTTTGAGCATGGGACTGGGCATCCCGGTTACCATCCATTTTCTCGTGAATGATGAGCGGAGTCCACTCATCGTGAGAATAACCCACCTAGCATGGAAGATATAGACATCCCTAGTTGATACATTAGCTGTTCGAGCATACAAAACAGAATTTCATTTGAAGGTTTAGAGTTTGGCACATAGAAATTTACTTGGAACGGCGGGTAAATACCGTATATAGGAAGGTATGGTGGACTCTTATGGGATAACTTTGGGGTTTATGGAAGTGGATGCACAAGCAGTATTCCCGCTTAGTACAGGTGAAGGCTAGAAGGAGACTGGGAAGCGACCAGGTAGAGAGCAACAACGGTCATGAACATGCATTAAAATTAATCAACAATGAATGCAAGCATGAGTAGGATATAAATCACCATGAACATAAATATCGTGAAGGCTATGTTGATTTGTTTCAACTACATGCGTGAACATGTGCCAAGTCAAGTCACTTAAATCGTTCAGAGGAGGATACCACCCATCATACCACATCACAACCATTTTAATAACATGTTGGCACGCAAGATAGACCATTATAAACTCTCAGCTAATTAAGCATGTCATAAGCAACTATGATCTCTAATTGTCATTGCAAACATGTTTCATTCATAACAAGCTGAATCCAGAACGACGAGCAATCATATTTACAATAACAAAAGAGGTCGAGTTCATACCAACTTTTCTCATCTCAATTAGTTCACCATATATCATCCTTATTGCCTTTCACTCGCACGACCAAACAGTGTGGAAAACAATAGTAGTGCACGTGCATTGGACTAAGCTGGAATCTGCAGGCATTTAATACAAGAGAGAAGACAAGGTAATATGGCTCAAGGTTAAATTTACAACAAAGCATATGAGAGCCACTAAGCATTTTCATCATGGCCTTCTACTCTTAACCCCTAAAGAAAAGAAAAGAAACTATTTACACGGGAAAGCTCCCAACAAGCAAAAGAAGAACGGGAAATATTTTTGGGTTTTCATTTTTAGTTACTACCACAAGCAAAGAAAGTAAACTAGCTAGAAGCTTCAACTAATATTTTTTGTTTTTCTCAGTTTTTCTAGCACACAAGAAAAAGTCTAAGAAAAAGAAATTTAAACTAAGCATGGATGGTACAGTGAAAGAGTGTGAGCACCGACAGCTAGAATAAGTGTGTGAACATGAATGTAAGTCGGTGAGAAACACGTACTCCCCCAAGCTTAGGATTTTGGCCTAAGTTGGTCTATGGCCACGGATCGAAGCCACTCCCTCTAGTGTACTGAGATGTGTCCTCTGGATGCCACTGGTTGGCGAGCTTGTCCAGATCCCACCCATAAATAGATTTACGGTAAGGATCAAGTGGTGGTTTTGGCTCAGGCTCTGAAGCTTGTGCCTGGCCTTGGTACTTGTAGAAGGCATCTGATGTAATGAGGTACTTGCATGTGGACAGGTCAAACAGAGACGGTGCAGGCAAGGTAACAATTTCACAGTATATTTCATCAAACCTCAATTTATAAAGTAGTTGCATATTTTTGTCTTTAACAATAAAGTCATGAGCTACCATGCTCTTGTAGTCTAGATAAACAGGGGCAAGCAATTTTTCTTCCTTCTCATGATGCCTAATAGATATATTAAAATGTTCAGCAAGGCGAGAAGCAAAGATGCCTCCAAAGACGGGCCCCTTTGAGCGGTTCAGACTCAATCGTTTGGCAACGACGGCGCCCAATCTAAAAGTTGTGTCACGAAACAAGGCATGGCGTAAAATGATAATATCAGGGGCACTGAGATTCCCACTGTACCCGCGACCAATTAAACACCTACTAGCAAATAAAGCAAAGTAGCGCAGAACAGGGAAGTGTATACTGGTGATTCTTGCCCCTTAAACTTGTCTAGTTTCACCTACGGCTATCATATCAATAAACCCTTTGACATCTTCATGACGTGATTCATCTAGTCTACCTTCAAAGGGTACTTTGCAAATTCCACAAAAATCTAACAGTGATATCTCCTTAACCACATCATATAAGCGAAACTCCACCGTAGGTGGTGTTTTCCTAGAATTAAAATGGAAGCTTTGCATAAAAATATTGGTGAGTAAGAGATACGGTTCCTTTTGGTCGTGGAGGAAGTCGGTGAGGCCTGCATTATTTGCCATCCAATAAAAGTCTTCATAAATACCGGCGGACATCATGAAATTATTACAAGGCCATTCGCACGGTCCAACTTCCGCCATGTGAGGAAGATGATACTTGGGCTTCTTATTTTCTTCTTTCTTCTTCTCCTCTGAGCTCTTGCTGGAAGAGCCCCTCAATATTCTTTTTAACATTTTCCTTTTCTGAAAATTTCTGAAATTTTTAGTAACTTACAATAAAAGTTAACCAAACTCAACAAGAATGATAGCAACAACTCCTATAAGTGCCTAGAGGCTATATCATGCATTAGAACTACTTGGGACCAAGAAAATTTGACATGCAAGCTCAAGAACAAGGTCACCACAATAGCATAAATTTGCAACAAATAAAGCACTAGAACAAAAACTAATTGGACCAATGGAGGAGTCACATACCAAGGAACAATCTCCCCAAATAGTTTGGTGAATGGTGCTTTGAGCAAGGAGATCGAAAATGGCAGCAAAATGAGCTAGAACTCGGGTTTGAGCTGGCTGGATATTTTTTTGGGAGGAAGAAGAGCATGGGAGAAAGGATAAGTGGAGGGGGGCACGTGGGGCCCTCGAGGCAGGGGGGGTGCGCCTTGTGCCCTCGAGGCCACGTGCTGGCTCCCCTAGCTGTGTGTTCGGTGCCATATTTTCAAAAATCATATTTCATTTTCATGCCATTTGGAGAACTTTTATTTTTGGGATATTTTTTATTGAACGGAAAAGTCTGGAAATAGACAGATAATGCCTTTTTTTTCTTTTTTTAAAACCTAATTAACAGAAAATAAAAGGAGGGTACAGAAGGTTTGTGCTATCTAGATTCACCTATCCCATGTTCATCAAAAGGAATCCATTAACAAGGTTGATCATGTCTTGTTAATAAAGTCTTTCCGAGTAACATGAAACCGGAGAATTTTCGAATAACACTATGTTACCTCAATGGTGATATGTATGTCTGCCTTCTTGATAGTAGGAATAGGAAACTCAAAACCTCCAATAGTGATAGTTGAAGTTTTTCCAATATAATTGATACTATAGACCTGAGGTTGTTTCCTCAGAAAGTGTAACGTATGCTCATTACCATTGACATGAAAAGTGACATTGCCTCTGTTGCAATCAACAACAGCCCCTGCAGTATTCAGAAAAGGTCTTCCAAAAATAATAGACATACTATCATCCTCGGGAATATCAAGTATAACAAAGTCTGTTAGAATAGTAACATTTGTAGCTACAACAGGCACATCCTCACAAATACCGACAGGTATAGTAGTTGATTTATCAGCCATTTGCCAAGATATTTCAGTAGGTGTCAGCTTACTCAGGTCAAGTCTACGATATAGAGAGAGAGGCATGACACTAACACCAGCTCCAAGATCACACAAAGCAGTTTTAACATAGTTTCTCTTAATGGAGGAAGGTATAGTAGGTACTCCAGGATCTCCTAATTTCATAGGCATTCCACCCTCAAAAGTGTAATTGGCAAGCATGGTGGAGATTTCTACTTCAGGTATCTTTCTTTTGTTGGTAATAATATCTTTCATGTACTTGGCATAAGGGTTTGTTTTAAGCACATCAGTCAAACGCATACGCAAAAAGATAGGTCTAATCATTTCAGCAAAGCGTTCAAAGTCCTCATCATCCTTTTTCTTGGATGGTTTCAGAGGAAAAGGCATGGGTTTCTGAACCCATGGTTCTCTTTCCCTACCGTGCTTCCTAGCAACAAAGTCTCTCTTATCATAACGTTGATTCTTTGATTGTGGGTTATCAAGATCAACGACAGGTTCAATCTCTACATCATTATCATTGCTAGGTTTAGCATCAATATGAACAGCATCATTAATATTATCACTAGGTTCGTGTTCATTACCAGATAGTGTCTCAGCATCAGAAACAGATATATCATTGGGATTCTCAGGTGGGTGAGCTACAGGTTCACTAGAAGCATGCAAATTTCTATCATTTTTCTTTTTCTTCTTCTTAGAAGAACTAGGTGCATCTAAATTAGCTCTCTGAGAATCTTGCTCAATCCTCTTAGGGTGGCCTTCAGGATACAGAGTTTCCTGAGTCATTCTACCACCTCTAGTCACAACTATAATGGCATTATCATTATTCTTACTATTTAATTCATTGAGCAAATCATTCTGAGCTTTAAGTAATTGTTCTATTTGAGTGGTGACCATGGAAGCATGTATACTAATGAGTTTCAGTTCATCCTTAGCGTTAGACAGATAATCACTCAATCGTTCAATCATATGAGCATTGTGTTGTAATTGTCTACCAACATAAGCATTGAAGTTTTCTTGTTTCACAATAAAATTGTCAAACTCATCTAAGCATTGGCTAGCAGACTTATAACAAGGAATATCACTTTCATCAAATCTATAAAGAGAATTTACCTTTACTACCTGTGTCGGGTTATTAAGACCATGTATTTCTTCAATAGGCGGTAAATTCTTAACATCTTCAACTTTAATACCTTTTTCTTTCATAGATTTCATTGCCTCTTGCATGTCTTCAGGACTGAGAAATAGAACACCTCTTTTCTTCGAAGTTGGCCTAGGGGATGGTTCAGGAAGTGTCCAATTGTTTTCATTGGCTAGCATATTATTCAATAGTAATTCAGCTTGTTCAACTGTTCTTTCCCTGAAAACACAACCAGCACAACTATCTAGGTGGTCTCTGGAAGCATCGGTTAGTCTATTATAAAAGACATCAAGTATATCATGCATCTCAAGAGGATGATCAGGCAAAGCATTAAGTAACTGGAGAAGCCTTCCCCAAGCATGTGGGAGACTCTCTTCTTCAGTTTGAGCAAAGTTATATATTTCCCGTAAGGCAGCTTGTTTTTTATGAGCGGGAACATATTTAGCAGAAAAGTAATACATCATATCGTGGGGACTACGCACACAACCAGGATCAAGAGAATTAAACCAAGTCTTAGCATCACCCTTTAACGAGAACGAAATAACTTAAGGATATAGTAGTAGCGAATCTTTTCATCTTTGGTAAATAGGGTGGCTATATCATTCAACTTGGTAAGAAGTGCCACAACAGTTTCACACTCATAGCCATGGAAAGGATCAGATTCAACCAAAGTAATTAACTCAGGATCAACAGAGAATTCATAATCTTTATCAGTAACACAAATAGGTGAAGTAGCAAAAGTAGGGTCATGTTTCATTCTAGCATTCAAGGACTTCTCTTTCAGCTTAGCTAATAACTTCTTAAGATCATATCTATCATTGCAAGCAAGAAAGTCTCTAGCAGTTTATTCATCCATAACATAACCCTCAGGCACAACAGGCAATTCATATCTATTGGGAGTAGTTTCATCATCACTTTCATAAATATCATCAACATTTGCACTCTCCCTAACCTTAGCAATTTGGTCATCTAGAAATTTACCTAGTGGCAGAGTATCAGGCATAGAGGTAGTTTCATCATACATAGCAGAAGTAGCATCATCAAGAACATACGAAATATCAGATTCAATAGCAGGAGTAGGTGTGGCAAGTTTACTCATAACGGAAGGAGAATCAAGCGCAGAGCTAGATGGCAGTTCCTTACCTCCCCTCGTAGTTGAGGGTAAGATCTTGGTTTTTGAGTCCTTCAAATTCTTCATAGTGATAAGCGGATATAAATCCCAAGTGACTTAAAGAATAGAGCTATGCTCCCCGGCAACGGCGCCAGAAAATAGTCTTGATAACCCACAAGTGTAGGGGATCGCAACAGTTTTCGAGGGTAAAGTATTAAACCCAAATTTGTTGATTCCACACAAGGGGAGCCAAAGAATACTCTTAAGTATTAGTAGCTGAGTTGTCAATTCAACCACACCTGGAAACTTAGTATCTGCAGCAAGATAATTTAGTAGCACAGTAATATGATAGTGGTGGTAGCAGCAATAAAAGTAAAGATAGTGTTTTTGTAGTTTTTGTGATAATAGCAACAGAAAAGTAAATAAGAGACAAGCAATATAGGTAAAGCTCGTAGGCATTGGATTGGTGATGGGAAATTACGTTGGATGCAATTCATCATGTAGAAGTTATAACCTAGGGTGACACAAAACTAGCTCCAGTTCATCAATGCAATGTAGGCATGTATTCCGAATATAGTCATACGTGCTTATGGAAAAGAACTTGCATGACATATTTTGTCCTACCCTCCCGTGGCAGCGGGGTCCTATTGGAAACTAAGGGATATTAAGGCCTCCTTTTAATAGAGTACCGGACCAAAGCATTAACACATAGTGAATACATGAACTCCTCAAACTGTGGTCATCACCGGGAGTGGTCCCGATTATTGTCACTTCGGGGTTGCCGGATCATAACACATAGTAGGTGACTATAGACTTGCAAGATAGAATCAAGAACACACATATATTCATGGAAACATAATAGGTTCAGATCTGAAACCATGGCACTTGGGCCCTAGTGACAAGCATTAAGCATAGCAAAGTCATAGCAACATCAATATCAGAACATAGTGGATACTAGGGATCAAACCCTAACAAAACTAACTCGATTACATGATAGGTCCCATCCTACCCATCACCATCCAGCAGGCCTACGATGGAATTACTCACACTCGGCGGTGAGCATCATGGAATTGGTTATGGAGGAAGGTTGATGATGATGATGGCGACGATCTCCACTTTCCGGAGCCCCGAACGGACTCCAGAAAAGCCCTCGAGAGAGAGATTAGGGCTTGGCGGCGGCTCCATCTCGTAAAACGCGATAATTCTTTCTCGTTGTTTTTTTCTCCGAAACGGAATATATAGGACCTGGGGATACGTCGGTGGGGCATCGGGGGGCCCTCGAGACAGGGGGCACGCCCCCACCCTCGAGGACAGGGTGTGGGCCCCCTGGTACAGATCTTCTTGCAGATATTTTTTATATTTTCTGAAATAATTCTCCGTTGATTTTCAGGCGATTCCGAGAACTTTTTATTTCTGCACAAAAACAACACCATGGCAGTTCTGCTGAAAACAGTGTCAGTCCGGGTTAGTTCCATTCAAATCATGCAAGTTAGAGTCCAAAACAAGGGCAAAAGTGTTTGGCAAAGTAGATACGTTGGAGACGTATCATCGTATCAACCGCGCACTTCCAGCATCGAACCACCTTCTTATCCTTGGTTTTGGGCACTGACACTACCTGCACATCAGACCCTGGAGCCACCAAAGGCGAGGCATCGACAAGCGTACGCACCTGTGGCTGAGGTTGCACAAACTGTTGATGGTGTCCTTGATGATATGTCTGAACGAGCTGATGTGGTATCGGTTGTTGCGGAAAGTGTTGCTGAACCAGCATGTGTTGTGGAGTAGGGTGAACACCATGCTGCATAGCTCCACGATCGAACCGCTGCGGTTGCGGCTTCTTTTTCCTTTTATGTTTCTGAACGGGTTGTGCCACACCCCCCTTGATGGAATTGTGAAGGATCCGACAATCCGGTTGGCGGAACCCCGTACATGGGAGGTTGCCCTCAGGCGGCGGCCGTACCATACAGCGAGATGTACATCCCTCCCTTGCCATAACTAGAGGGTTGCTATTGTGGTGGACCATAGTTGTATACTGGTGATACGTCCAAAACGTATCTATAATTTCTGCTTGCTCCATGCCTCTTTTGGGTGATATTGCTATGATATTTATACACTTCCTTACACTTTTGATCATATTTGGACTAACCTAATAACTCAGTGCACCCCAGAGCCAGTTTCTGTTTTCTGCTGTTTTGTATTTCAGTTTTTCCCATTACGAGAACTGACAGAAAAATCCGGAAAATTTTTATAAAAAATCAGCGTTCAAGAAGGTTCCCGGTAGCCAAAGTACAGCCGGGGGGGCCACCAGGGCTGCAGGCGCCCTGGTGGCGCCCCCCCTGGGCCGTGCCGGGGGGGCGCCTGGGCCCCCCGAGCCTCGTCTGGTGCCCCCCTTTGGCATATATTTAGACCGTCTCCCAAAACCCTCGGGACGGAAACCCTTTTTCGCGATCTCATCTCTGTTCCGCCGCCGCCGCCGCTTCCAAGATCGGGAGCACCAGGAGAACTATTCCCGGCACCCTGCCGGAGGGGAGGATCACCACCGGGAGCTTCTCCACCACCATGGACGCTTCCCGGATGAGTTGTGAGTAGTCTCCCTTGGACCATGGGTCCATGACCAGTAGCTATGTGATGTTCTCCTCCCGTTCTTGTGCTTCACTAATTAGTCCTCGTGAGCTGCCCTACATGATCGAGGCACATATGTAATCCTTATGCTGTTGCTATGATGAGTTTGCCGGGATCCGATGGATTATGAGATTATGTTCAGATTGTGTTTGAGTAATATATTTGATTCACCTCTTTTATATTTATGTTCGTAAGTAATTCTTGCATGTTCTCCATTGTTATTTATTGCTTTGGCCAAGTAGTAGGTATTGACTCCAAGAGGAAACGTTATGCTTGATTGTGGTTTCATGCCCCTCGATGACTAGCTTGAGTGACAGAAACATGAGTCTAGGGGATGTGATGTTGCCACAAGGGGGAAAACAACGGTGCTTGTGCCCGCGGGTGCAAGGATTGTTTACTTTACGCAAAGTTCTTTTAATGCAGTTGTCTGTTGCTTTGAGTTTACACTATGGGTGGGACTCGCAACTTAATACCAGCGAGATGTTCTGGATAGATATCTCAAGGTGGATGATTAGTAGTAGATGCAGATGGATTTCGGTCTACTTACCTCGGCGTACCGCCCATGCTTTGAACCTCTACCTTTCTTGCAACTTAGTCAGCATTGGTTTGCGCACATGGTCCTGTCAATTGCCCAGCTGTAATTCGTTTACCTCACACAACAGTTTTATCGTCTTTTGGGAGAGAGACATCACTAGTGAACATCATGAGACTCCGGTCCATATTACCATCATTGATCACATCCGCTATTTACTTTTCCGCTTTTTACTTACTATTGCAATTATACCTATCACTATTATCACTTGCGTTGATCCTTTGTAAACTACAAGGCCGGAGGGATTGACAACCTCTCTGTACTCGTTGGGAGCAAAGTTATTTGTATCTGTGTGCAGGTCCACGTTGATTGCTAATATCTGGCGCCGTTAGAAGTTGACACCTTCTTGTTGAAACTGGGAGTCTCAGGGAAATCGATCCTTGGTATCGCCAAGGGAAAACTTCCGCTACACTACATCTCAAACCTTCCACTTGGGGTAACCAACGAGGGGCGAGAAGCCATCAAGCAAAGCAATTTCTGGCGCCGTTGCCGGGGACTCCACTCTTCAAGATTGGGGAGTTGCACGCTATCTTTTATCTTTGCTAATGACATGGAAAGCTCTAAGCTTGGGGATGACACGTTTGATGAACATGATATTTTTAGTCCCCCAACTTTTGAAGAGAAAATTTACTTTGATGATACTTTGCTTCCTATATATGATTACAACGATGAATATGATGTTTTCAGTCCACCTACAATTGAGGATAAAATTTATTATGATTATGATATGCCTCCTAAATACAGTGATTACCATGATGGTTATGATTTCTTTACTCTCACTATTCCTAATAAGAAATATTTTGCTTATATGAAGAGTAATGATACCTTTTTGCATGTGGATCATGGTAACAATGCTTTATGTGATGCTTATATTGTTGAGTTTATTCGTGATCCCACTGAAAATTATTATGAGAAGGGAACATATGCTTATAGATATTTCAATAATATCAAGTTTCCTCTCTTTATGTTGAAGGTTTTGAAGCTGCACTTGTTTTGTCTTCCTATGCTTATTGCTTTGTGCTTCAATGAATTATTGTATTTCAATATTCCTATGCATAGGAAGCATGTTAGGCTTAAATGTGTTTGGTGTTTGCTTCTTGATGCTCTCTTTTGTTCTTCAACTCTTATTCCTACGAGAGCATCATTAAAGTCTTAAGCCTATCTTTATGGTTATAAAGAAAGAGCTCTAGGGAGACAACCCTTGTTATCTTTGCTTTCAGTTTGTTCTTTCAGTTTTAGTGGTCTTGATGTTTGTTACTACTGTAGCAACATCATTGTATCTTTTCTTTTCAGCTTTGTGCCAAGTTTAGCCTCTGATTGCAAGAAAGTTCAAAAGTTGTGACGTCCTGTCCAGGAAACAGATTTTGTCCTTGGATAGAAAAATTCGTATAAAATCACCAGATCATCTTTTTGGTCTGAATTGTTCCGACAGCGTGCTCTATATAATTGTCTTTCGTGCATCTGTTCTGAGTTTTTTGATTAGAGTTGCAGAAGTGCCCCGGAAAAATCATTTACTACCTGCTGTTCTGTTTTTTACAGATTTTGTCCTGTTTTGCCTTTCCTTCATTTTGCAAACCTAGAGCTTGCTTTTTCTTTGCAAAAACCTTTTGGCAATCTTGAGAAACAGTAGAAATTCAAGAATATCTTTATTTCCAGCAAGGAACAATTATTTTATTATGGGTACTAACCTCACTAATCAGATTATGATGAGTTATGTATGAAGGGAGTTTTCAAGTGTGCGAGGGAAGATGATAAAAAGATTCAGGAGTGTCAAACGCTCAAGCTTGGGGATGCCCCCATGCACCCCCAAGAAATATTTAAGGAGACTCAAGCGTCTAAGCTTGGGGATGCCCCCGTGCAACCCCTTCTCCATCAACATTATCAGTTCGTCTTTCGTTCCACTATATTTTAATCACTTCATGTGTTATGTGCTATGCTTGGAGCGTCTTGCTTTTAGTTTTCCTTTTAGTTTTCCTTTTAGTTTTCTTTTAGCTTTTCATAACGAGTCGGAACTCAGCTTTCTTTATGTGGGAGAGAAACACGCTCCACTTCTACCTAGAACATAACATAGAATTTTCATGCCTATCCATGCTGTGTGTGTTCTTTGTCTTTTAATAGCTACTATCATGCTTAGCTTTTAGTATTCATGCTTATCTTTTTAAAGAGCTTTTGTTTAGTTGGTTGCTTGAACTCTCTTTAGTTATCATGCTTATCTTATTAAGAGAGTTTGCTTCCGTTGCATTGGTTGATATGTCTATGATAAAGATGCTACGTGCATAATGGCGCTTAGTAGTTCATGTTTTCTTATGGTTAGTCTCAAATAGCTGGGGGGTTCCCAATGTGTTATTGGAGTACCAACATGATTTGTTTGCCTATGATGTGGTATGGTTTAGTAATATCTTCCTTCGAGAATTTATTTTGATTGACTTGGCATATGCTCACGCATATTTAAGACTGTAAAGAAAGTCTGTCAAGCCTTGATGATCTCTTGTTTCTGAGTAGCGATATAACTTCCATGCCTGATTCAATGTTGCTTTGTCGCTCTGCATGATTATGACCGTCATTCTTCTCTTAGTTGGCCGCTCCCAGTCTTTTGCTAACCTCCACCTGTACTAAGCGGACTGACTGCTTGTGCATCCAAATTCCTTTATACCAGTTATGCCATATGAGTCCACCATACCTTCCTACATGGTATTTACCTGCCATTCCTAACGGAGACTTGCATGTACCATCTCGAAATTATTCAAAGAAAAGCATTCCTATTTTGTGCCTCTGTTGTAAGTCCATGAGGAAGTAGTAGCTAATTCATAATCTTTTTAAGTTGGACAAGCTTCACCCCGGGATTGCATGTATAATGTGCAAACCCATAATACGAGAAGGAACTGGCATTGAGTGCGCCCGGCTCAAAATTAATATAACAAACAAACCCTCCTTCACGCTTTGTTCATGAGAAATCAGAAAACTTTGGTAGTGATAAACAAAGGAGATTAAGAGGATGTGATCATCCTCATTCGGGAGCCGTTCCTCGAAACTTGTCCATCTCAAGAAGTGATTGAGTTGTCTGCTAGCATTCGTTGACGAAACATGCATGATCTAATTTTTTTTATTACCTCTGTTTTAAAACCAAGAGCTCTGGTACATGTTTTGTCTTTGTTACCGACTACGGGTTTTCAACCTTGCCAACAGAAGCCACGGTTCGAGAGTCTCCACCTTCTTTTAAAGCACCAACTACTGAGAGCGTGATTGTCATTCTGAGTGTAATGTGCATTGTCCCAAAGTAGCATTGTCTTTTGCATGATTGTGATATCGTTTATTTTGAAACCATTGTATCTAGTCATCACTTAAACCTTGGAGGTGCCCCTGCATTTATGTTTTGCTTCACTAAAGGGGGAAAGCGAGATATCACTTTATCATATTTGCACACCATATTGTAAAACTTTCAGTTCTTTGTGATTTTCTCATGAGGCAACTTAATTACTATAGATTCATTGTCTCAGTAAGCTTTTGTCATATGACTATGAAAAAGTCCTATATGGTTAATAGCATGTCACCACAGAAATTATTCTTGTTATCATTTACCTACTCGAGGACGAGCATGAATTAAGCTTGGGGGTGTTGATACGTCCAAAACGTATCTATAATTTCTGCTTGCTCCATGCCTCTTTTGGGTGATATTGCTATGATATTTATACACTTCCATACACTTTTGATCATATTTGGACTAACCTATTAACTCAGTGCACCCCAGTGCCAGTGACTGTTTTCTGCTGTTTTTGTATTTCAGTTTTTTCCATTACGAGAACAGCCAGAAAAATCCCGGAAAAATTATATAAAAAATCAGCGTTCCAGAAGGTTCCCGGTAGCCAAAGTACAGCCGGGGGGGGGGGGGCACCAGGGCTCCAGGCGCCCTGGTGGCGCGCCCCCCCTGGGCCGCGCCGGGGGGGCGCCTGGGCCCCCCGAGCCTCGTCTGGTGCCCCCCTTTGGCATATATTTAGACCGTCTCCCAAAACCCTCGGGACGGAAACCCTTTTTCGCGATCTCATCTCTGTTCCGCCGCCGCCGCCGCTTCCAAGATCGGGAGCACCAGGAGAACTCTTCCCGGCACCCTGCCGGAGGGGTGGATCACCACCGGGAGCTTCTCCACCACCATGGACGCCTCCCGGATGAGTTGTGAGTAGTCTCCCTTGGACCATGGGTCCATGACCAGTAGCTATGTGATGTTCTCCTCCCGTTCTTGTGCTTCACTAATTAGTCCTCGTGAGCTGCCCTACATGATCGAGGCACATATGTAATCCTTATGCTGTTGCTATGATGAGTTTTCTGGGATCCGATGGATTATGAGGTTATGTTCAGATTGTGTTTGAGTAATATATTTGATTCACCTCTTTTATATTTATGTTCGTAAGTAATTCTTGCATGTTCTCCGTTGTTATTTATTGCTTTGGCCAAGTAGTAGGTAGTGACTCCAAGAGGGAACGTTATGCTTGATTGTGGGTTCATGCCCCTCGATGACTAGCTTGAGTGACAGAAATATGAGTCTAGGGGATGTGCTGTTGCCACAAGGGGGAAAACAACGGTGCTTGTGCACGCGGGTGCAAGGATTGTTTACTTTACGCAAAGTTCTTTTAATGCAGTCGTCTGTTGCTTTGAGTTTACATTATGGGTGGGACTCGCAACTTAATACCAGCGAGATGTTCTGGATAGATATCTCAAGGTGGATGATTAGTAGTAGATGCAGATGGATTTCGGTCTACTTACCTCGGCGTACCGCCCATGCTTTGAACCTCTACCTTTCTTGCAACTTAGTCAGCATTGGTTTGCGCACATGGTCCTGTGAATTGCCCAGCTGTAATTCGTTTACCTCACATAGCAGTTTTATCGTCTTTTGGAAGAGAGACATCACTTGTGAACATCATGAGACTCCGGTCCATATTACCATCATTGATCACATCCGCTATTTACTTTTCCGCTTTTTACTTACTATTGCAATTATACCTATCACTATTATCACTTGCGTTGATCCTTTGTAAACTACAAGGCCGGAGGGATTGACAACCTCTCTGTACTCGTTGGGAGCAAAGTTATTTGTATCTGCGTGCAGGTCCACGTTGATTGCTAATATCTGGCGCCGTTTGCAGTTGACACCTTCTTGTTGAAACTGGGAGTCTCAGGGAAATCGATCCTTGGTATTGCCAAGGGAAAACTTCCGCTACACTGCATCTCAAACCTTCCACTTGGGGTAACCAACGAGGGGCGAGAAGCCATCAACTGGCGCCAGTCCCCGCTGCTGATGTCTTGGACCGCAGTATCCCGGTGCCTGAGCCAGAGGATGCAAATGAGCCGGAATCACCCCTACGACCGGCGGGGCGCGAGGGTTTGGCCCTCCGGTGACTGCGGCGCCATGAGGCGTCGGGGGAACGCCCGCCATGGGCTGCAGAAACGTTGTCGCGACCGCCGCGTAGGAGCGGGCAACCCCGGCAAAGGGAGGTGGTGCCGGAGCTGGAGACGGCATCCGTGAGGCGTGCACAAGCTCGGCGGCGATCAAGGTTTCTGTTGCAGTATACAAGGAGGACGGTGAATTGATTCATGGAATCGCTGCAATCACGGTATGGTGTTTAGGGAAACCTGCCCAGATCGCCCGCTTACGCGTCTTCAAAAAGGCCCTGGAAAACACAGCCCGGCCCTTGTCCATCGTTGCATGTATGGGCCCGAAGCCCGAGGCCACTGAAGTTTGAATTCTTGGTGATCTCGCCACTGAACCCGGTGCCCGAGCGATGTCAGATCTCGGCGAAGCATCCATCGCCGTTGAGCACTGATGACCAGCCGAGGGAAGACTCCGCGTTGCCGTGTCAATGAACAGCCCCAGCAATGGCGGGGGCATCACCCGGCGTGGCGGCAGGGGTCCACACCAAGCCCCCATACGCTGCGGCCGGGCCACCCTCAATCTATACGTAGACGACACAGACTTGTGTCCGGACAGTTCCGGGGCCACCGATCCTGACGGCGACTCCGAACCAACGAGTTTAGAGCCCTCTGCATCGGCGATGTCCTCCCGCTCCTTGCAGGACGGCACACCCAATCCATCGTTATCCAGAGACGCCCCCAGCGATGCCGATGTCCGATGCTCCCAGAAACGAGACGCCGGTGTCGGGAAGCCCGCATCATTCCAGAACTCCTGGACAATATCCTCCTTTGATTTCTTCTTATGGCAAGCCACCGTGCTCCACTCCCCTCCTCCGACATCATCCCCAAGCACCTCTACTGCCAGCCGCACGCCGACAGCCGGCGTATCCTCCTCGTCGGACCCAGATTCCGATCCCAGGCAAGAGAACCTAGAACCGGACACGCTCTCCGTTGCCGGCAACGTCGCGGGCCAGGCAGAGGCCGGCAAGGCCGCTAGGGTCAGCCGCCTGCCCCTGGTCGGCGCACTCATCGCTCGCCCGACAGCTTAGCGCTGAATCTCGATCGAGAGAACCACCACTTGTTTGCCTCTAACTGCAGCTAATCGCAGTACAAGGGCTTGCAAGAGAAAACTTTGTTTTTTCCCGGAATGAAAACCATTTAGGTTACTTGTCATTGATTTGTGGTGCTAGAGGCGACATCTGATCCGACAGAGCGTCGGGAGGGTGGAGGGGGGTCACTCAACAACACCGAAGGTGAATTTCATGCAAATAGGTGGTGGCTATGAAGTCCGCAGTTGTGGTGGTTGGGGAGCCCGCCGACGCAAGGAAGAAGAGAGGGTCCAGATGTTCACACACGACAGTGTGCGAATGGAAAGCAATTGTTTTCATATTTCCATAATCATTTCCCAAATTTACCATATGTTTTTTTTCTCATAAATGCGCACCCCTGGCACTTTTTTTTTTTTGAATGGAGACGAGGGAGTGGGTCGCCAACAATACAAGGAAAGAAACCCGCAGCGTCACAACAAAAAAGGAAAGGAGTCACTTCTCCGCGTGGTCGATCCAAGCCTACCCGGAGGAAATCGCCGTCGCTCCCGCCCAGCGGTCTCGCCCCGAAAATCCAAGTCCAAACCCGCGCCCTCTGCACTCAGACGGCAGACCGCGGCCGGCTCTATTTATACCCCGCCCCGCCTCCACTCCAATCCTCCCTTCTCTCTCTCGCTCGTCTCTCCCTTCCGAACCTGCGAGACTAGCAAGCTGGCGATACGAGGCGCCTCCTCCCCCGCTGACGCGCATGTTCTCCTCTCTATCGGCCGGTGGCCGGAGGGACTAGCCGGACGGCTCCTTCCTCGCCTGCCCCGGTAAGACATACATTTGACCGCGTGCTTGCTCGCCGTCTTTGGTCTCGGTTTGGCTGCTTTGCCGTGTTGTTTGGTTTTGGTTTTGGACGTTTCGCTGAGGATCTGGTTTCTGGTTTACCTTTGCCGATCGCGTTGGTCTTGGTCGGCGTGTACTCCTTTGACGCCACGCGATTTCTCCAAATCTTTCCGGTGGGTTCTCAACTTTTGATCGTGGATCTTGCCTGCATGGTGTGCGTGTTGCCAGCCGGTCGGTGGATCATTTTGCCCATGATCTTTGTGAGGCTCGACCAGGGGCTTCGTCCGCGTCCTCTAGCTAGCGGTTCCTACCGGCCACCGGCGTTTTCTACCTTGTTCACGTGGTCCCGACGCCATGCTTCGGTGATCTTTGCTTTGGATGAATGACAGCCGACCAGGCAGGGGAGGCTGGATCTTGTGTCTGGTTTTCGCCGATCTTTCTTTCCGTGAGTTTTGGTCGAGCACCTCGCGTACACTCTCGCCTCCATGGTGGTTCTCTACCTCCTCTGCGTTCATGTGTACTAGTCCTGACGCCATGCTTTTGTCCTAGCCTGGGATGGATCATGATCGCCAACCGATCGGCCAGTGCTAGGATCTTGTTTATACCGTTTTTTCTTTTTTCTTTTGGCTTGATCTTGCTTTGTTCAGTGGATCCGTGCCACCGGAGCCTCTCCCCATTTCGTCCATCTGCCCTTTGCTTGCTTGGCCTACTCATACGTTCCTATCACTCTCTGTACTTGCATCTCGTCACCTCTTTGGTTTGGTTTGGATCCGGGTGACCGTGCGGCTTCATTTATAAATGGTGGCATCGCTGTTTGTATTTGTGTATTTTGAAACTAGATGAACCTGCTTCTATGTTCAATTCATGGTTACATCTAGTTGTATTTGGATAGATCCATGTTTCCGCATCTAGAATTTTGATTAGGATGCCTTGGTCAATCAGAATGGAGACAAGGAAAGTCGTTGATTGACCCTGCTTCGGATACTTGGGTCGAGAAGCTAATCACGTCAATTTTCAATCCAATTGATACCTTTGAGCACTTTCTTGCTTGGCACTACTCCAATGAATGAACTTCCATTCGGACTGTGCCGGGACCCCCACTGGAGTGAGCACTATTAGAAACCTGCATATTTCTCGGGTCCTGTAAATCTGTTAAAGAGAAATCAACATTTCTTGCCACTGTTTTTTCTCAACCACAGCCACGCAAGAAGGTTCAAGTAGTTATAGTGATTGCCTGCGGAGATGGGAAGAGATGAATAGAACGCGACTAGCTATAACAACAAGCTTTCCTGCTTGGCAAGCTCCCACCAGATATTCCATGGTTTTGTTGCGCAAGAGTTTTGATCTTGGTGGTGGATCTGTGGTCTGCCCTTGGTGGAGATGTAGATTGCACCGCCGAGGTAATTAATGCCCTCACACCGTGGATGGTTGATGGATACTTCTCATAGGTTGCATCGACGCCTCTCCCCATTTTTCTCCATCTGCTCTTGGTTGCTCTATTTCTTCCGATCGCTTTGTGTACTTGGCATTTCATCACCCCTTTAGGCTTGAATCTAGCTTAATGTGATCCTGTTTTCGATTTACACATGGTGACGTCTCGTCACCTATTTGGTTTGAATCTGGGTGAAGCTTCTACGCTTGATTTATGGTGGATGTGCTTCTATTTGATTTATGGTGGCACCTAGTTATGTTTGCATAGATCTGTGTTTTCACATCTGAACTTCTTTTTTATTTGCGCTGTTTCACATCTTAACTTCTAATTAGGATGTTTCTCTGATAGTCTAATCTATTTATGTTGCGCAGGAATCTTGGTTTCTGTGGTAGTGAATCGTGATCTGGCCTTGGTGGCCATTCCATTCCACGCGGGAAATCCTTAGAGCCTGCCACGGAAAATCTTCAAACATGGCCGGCGTTCCCGGTTCTTCCTCACGCCCTCATGGCCCTCAAGTGGGTGATTGGGAGAGTTGCTCAGTATCTCATGCACATCTGAGAAAACTTCAGGCGCATGGATATCTCCCTCCTGAGGATCTAGTCCCCGTCCGGGCTGGATTAACTTCTATTGATGGTCAAGCCCTGGCGGAAAGTTTCCCCAATCCTTCCAAAGAAGAGCGGGTGTGCTTTGTCTCCTTCCTCCTAAGAGGCGTAGGATTTCCTATCCACCCTTTCCTCAGGGGGTTTCTGGAGTTCTATGGTCTCCAACTGCACGACCTTACGCCGGGGTCTATTCTGCATATTGCGGGCTTCGTCGCTCTTTGTGAGCTGTTTCTGGGCTGTGAGGCTCATTTCGAGCTATGGCGAAAATTCTTCTGCCTTGTCCCTCGCTCCCATAAGGGATCCATATTCGAAGTAGGCGGCGCCGAAGTGTGGCGTATAGCAGGGACAGGTTATTTGTCCGGCACTCCGAAGAAAGCATCCGAAGAGTGGCCCACCGAGTGGTTTTATATTGAGGACGTTGTCCTGCCGGACCCAATCCGGCAAGGCCTTCCAGAATACTCCAGTGCTCCTTTAAAGAAGCGTTTCAACTGGTGTCCCCGCAGTCTCAAGGAGGAAGACAGTGCGGAGGTCAAAATACTATTAAGCAAGATCAGATTACTTGCCCACCTCAAGCTGACGATAATTGAAGTGATGGCGATCTCAATAACGCGGTGCGTGCAGCCACTTCAGGCCAGAGGGTTTCCTATGTGGCACTATAATGGCCAGGATGATGCCTCACGCTGTCTACGCCAGGGTCCGGACAACCCCGCCGCTTTGGCCGCCATCCTAGCTCATCTCTACAAAGGGGAGAAGGAGGATTTTCTTCGCTTGAAGTGCCGGGAGGGTTTCTCTATGTATAACCCCATCGACTGGGTAAGCCTTTCTCTGATCGCTAGCTTCACTCAATTTTTATTTTAAGATATACTAACCGAACTAAATTCGGTTATTTCCAATAGGAGTGGAGGAAGGTGGTCGAGGGCATTAGCAGTCCCATCCCACAGCCAGAGGACCACATTCGAGACATGGATCCCGGATTTGTGGAAGATCCGGACATAGGCATAGATCTTAAATATGGAGTTTTTTATCAAGCCAGCCATGACGGTACCGAAGTGGCTATTATAGCCGACTATCCTGGCCTTCTTCCTTCCTCCCATGTAAGTGTCCAGGAGACACCTCTTCAAAGAGAATATTCCCAGCGCGCCTCACCCACCGCACTATCTCATGCTCAAAAGGGGCTGTACTCATCCCACCGTACTGCATCAAGAGCATCTTCCCAGAAGGCGACACTTGCGCAGGGCGGGTCTCTGAAGCGAAAGGGGACCGGAGGCACCACCAAACCTCCTCCTTTGTCGAAGAGGTATGACTTCTTAACATATGTCTGGTGGCGGAGCCGGATCATAATTTTCCGCTTTATTTTTTCTTTTTAGGAAGAGCATACGCGGGACAGTCTCCGGGGATCCTGCTAGTCATGCTCCAACCAATCTGGCACCTGGCCCATCCACAAGGACTAGGGTTGATGCGAGTGTAACACCGGATTGTCCTCTTCAAGAGGATTCAGATGAGGTATTTGTTACCAATTCCAAGGTGGAAAGCGCAATGAATCATCGGCGGCGAAAAACAGCCATGCGTGACCCAGCTTTCACTACGGAGGCGTTTAACGCCCTAAGTTCTGCGGATGCGTATATCCGAGCCGCTCGAGACGGACTCGCCGGAGCGACTCACCAGCTTTCCAAGGATATGCGGGTGAGTGGTTAATTCAATGTTCAAATGCCAGTAGCCCCCGAGACTTAAAGCAGTTGGCCCAACTGATTTAAGGATCGTTGTGTTTTTAGGTACTCAAGGAAAAGAATAACGCATTATCCAAGGAGTTGGAAGAATGCCGGAACAAGCTTACTACTGTCACCACCGAATTAGAAGATTCAAAGAAGTCCAACAAGGGCTCTGATGGTAAGAACAATAACATCCGGATAGCATGGTCCTGTTCCAATCAATGATCTTTAAGTATACATTTTTTGAACTGTAGCGACAGGACCAACAAACCAACTGGAGGAAGAGCTAAAGGCTGCTTTGGTGGCGAAAGAACAAGCCGAAGGGAAAACAGCTGCTGGTCAACGTGTACTAACACGTACCATGGATGAGAAGAACAAGCTGCAGGATACAAATATCAAGCTAGCCGAGGAGCTAAAGGACATGCGAGCCCAACTCTCGGATGCCTTGAAAGAGAACAAGAAGCTTAAAGGCGGCATATTCAGTATAACCTTGAACCTAGCTTTCAATATAGTCCCTTGATTCAAAGTTTTTTTTACGAAAACTGTTCATGCAGGCTTGTTAACTGGGCGACCCGAAGGAGAGGTGTCCGAATTTCAAGATGACTTGCTGCAAGAGCTCTCCAGGGTACACGAGCGAGCTCGGAAAGTCATGAAGAATATGGCCAAGGCATTATGGCCAGCCGATTCTCCTCCTGAAATTATGGAGGAACTGACGAGTTTATTCAAAGGGGCTCGACGCCGCTTTGAATTATGGAAAGCATCAGCATGTCGAGAAGGTGCCCGAGAAGCCTGGGCTATGGTGAAGACACGCTACATCGGACTAGACCCGAACCATATGGCTCGGGTTAGACCTCGAGGGCCTGACGGACTAGAAATCCCTGTAAGCTTGGTATACGACCAAGTAAAAATAGCCGCCAAGTATTCTCAACAAGAATGTAAATTAGACAGTCTTATAGATGGTATAGATGAATAATAGGCGTTTGATTATTGTAATGATGTACTTTATCATCAAACTTATCTCTTGCTGAATTTAGTTAAAAGATTGTCATGGCAGACCTTCCGCTTTAACCTCCGAAAACACAGGGCTGGAGTGTTTCCGAATACTATACCTGTGGTAAACACGTGGTATGTTCGGCAACCAGGAAATCTAGTCATAATTGCTTGAACAGACAAACTATGTTTGAGGAGTTATGTTATATTATTATTTAACGTAAGAAACATCTTGCAGAGAGAATAGTTCCGTTAAGGGTTCCTTTCCCTGGGTCAGCATGCATATATACGCATGCCTAAGCTTTGATCCTAAAAAAGGATGATAGGAAGCTGTATCCTGTGTTTTTTTTAGTTTATGCGCTTAAAAGCGATACGTCGTTCTCCGCCAACCAATGATTCCTTTAAGAACGCAAGCTTTCGGCTTCACCCGTCTGAGATACGGGTCCGGATTACCCAGTTGTAACAATCGTAGAGGTTCTCCCTTTATACCCTAGCCGAACAATCGGGAACGTAGGGTATAAACACAGGAGCCACGCAACCCAGCTTGGCAAAAACTTAAGTCATAAAGGTGCATACAATGGCAAGGAGACTGTATGAAACAGACGACATAAATATTATGGGCAACATGCTTTTTAGTAATGGGCTTTGTTATAGAAGCCCCCAAGTATTTTTGAGGTATATACATTTGAGGATGTTCTACCATGTGATAGTTCGATTTCGCCGAATACTTATCGATAAGAAAAAATAAGAAAAAGAAGAGGAGAACTTTAAAATAAAAACAGTTAATAAGACCTAGACTGAAAAGAAAAAATGTGCTACCAACATATCTGTAGAATCTTCGGAGCATGGTAGCGTTCCATGGGTCGGCTCAAGGCGATTGTCTAATGCGTTTCGAAGGCGATAGGCTCCACCGGTGAGTACTTTGTCAATTATGAAGGGGCCCTCCCATCTTGGTTTGAGCTTGTCCTTTTTCTTCTCCGGGAGGCGTAGGACGAGTTCGCCAACATTGTATGTCTTCGCCCACACTTCTCTTCTTTGGTATCGCTTGGCCTATTGTTGATAAAATGTGGAACGGGCCTGCGCAATATCGCGCTCTTCTTCAAGGCCATCTAGGTCATCGTGCCGATCGAGCTCGGCCTCTCTCTCTTCATACATGCGCACTCGAGCTGAGTCATGAATAATATCGCAAGGCAAAACAGCCTCTGGGCCATACACTATGACAAAATGTGTGTATCCGGTTGTCCGGTTAGGTGTGGTTCGCTACCCCTAGAGTATGGAGTCGAGCGCCAAGCAAATCCTAAAAGCGACAATGAGAATAGAATTGAGGAGAGCAATGTTGCGACCAACATTGGTCACGATGCCATAGGGTGCAAGAGACCAAAGAGAGAAGTTGCCCATTCGAATCTCAATGAGAAGGAATTTGACTTATCTGAAGAAGATTCACTTGTTAAAACCAAAGAATGGCTTGTATAATTTGGTGGCTCGATGATCTGCAAATCTATTCGAATCGACATAGCTTGGTAAGTACTCATGCATCTCTAATCCATTATGTATCCTTTATGAACACAAGTTAAATTGCTTGCCTTACATTCCCGATCTTATCATGTTTTGAAATTTGTATTTTATTTATGCAAGAAACCTTGCAATTCCTTGATATTAAACCTCTCTCTAACTTACATATGAATTTCAATTATGTCAGGTAGAATTTAGTCCCACCAACGAAGCAGTATGCGCCATCGTGTGACACTGTCCTTAAAACAGCAAGATTGACTGTTAGTATCATCACCATTTTAAAAGAACCAACTCGCGCTTCAAAACTTTCTTTCGCTGATGTTATCAAGAGAGTACGGAATTTGAGAGAGGGCACCATGCATTCATTTCAACAGATGCAACACTTGTTGAAAGATATGTTGTGGTGCATGGACAGACAGTCCTTCAATAGTTCGCAAATTATCCAGATGAGTCCATTCGACGGTGCGCCTTCATCATAGGCCTTGTCAAGAAGATGGAAGAAAGAGGGCACACAAAGCTAGCAACAAAGAATCTGAACCCAAGTGCAAAAATGGCCCCAATATCATAACGAAATCTTATGCGTGCGACAAGAACAAAGTTGTTCAGCAGGATATGGGGTGATTACTATGCAACCCATTTCCGAGAGGATTCAAAGGAGGCGGGTGAGAATCATGAGCAAAAGGTATTTGAGGAGGAACGGGAAGAAAATGAAGAAGAAGATGTTGAGGGGGAGGTCGAAGTTGGCGAGGAATATGTTTTGAGGACCTCGCCATCAACAGGGTCTAGAAATACATCATCAAATGTTTGTGAAGAAATAAAGTGGGAAGGTCAAACAGTTGGGAAAACACCATCTGGAGAAGTTCTGTGCAGAAGTGTGAGAGTTGGAGATCTCAGTGTTGATATTGGTGGGGCACTCACATTGGATGGTGTTTCGGTGAGTATATGTATGAGACACATGATGGCAGACAGATGATCCACGATAGAGTTATGAAAAATGGTTCACACACTGTCCTTGGCAATGCTGCAAATGAAAGGGAGGTGTTCTTTACCAATGATTGTTTAGATTCCAAAGTATGTGACATGAGAGAATCATTGACTGTCAATATCCAGCAGATTCCCTGGGGCCACAAGTGCAGAAAAGAGCAGTTGGAAGCTATTAGGGTGGAGAGGGCCATGACAGAGGAAAGGAAGAAGAAGGGTTTGCCATTGGAGTACATTTGCAAAATCCTATACTGTCTTGAGAAAGGTGCCCTTTTCTCCCTCCCTTATGGGGAAATGGGTGCCGGAACCGGCGCTTGCAGTTCTTGTGAGGAGCGAGAAGCGGTCCATGATGAGTTCAAAATACTGTCAGAGACCAGCTTTGTCCTCAAGAATGTCACATACAATGTTCACGACTTCCTGTATCTCAGGCCTGATTTTTCTCTCCCGCGAGCGTCGTGGGACCTATAGGTCTAGAAGAAATGTGGACCTAAAGCCCTATGTGGTATGTCGTTTGCAGAGTGTCAATGTTGCTGCTGGATCTCATAAAGCTAATCCGAAATCAATAAAAGACAATGTAAGAAGGCTATACAGGCCTTATGTCTACCACATTTTTTATGTATATCATTACCATCATATATTTGTACACTTGGACTTTAATTTAGTTTTCTTTGTTGTTTTATCCAGGTGTACTACAGTGAAAATATAGTTAGTGTGCCTGTTGCGATGATAGAGGGAAAATGTGACGTTACAGCACAAGATGGCCTTCCAAATTCAAATCTTTCCAGTATTAGTCGAGCACGCCTTTTAATGTGAACATTTATATGATCCTCGCACTGGACTTCTGAAGCAGTTTGAATGATATTGCCAAATTTAATTTTGTGTTCATCTCATCGTGTTGACAAACTTCTTCATATAGTTGATTGAGTTTGCCTTGTCTATGAACCAGCTACCGACCAATGTTAAGCTCACCCTGGCAAGGAAGGCGCCTGCTTCGAGAAAGAATAAAGGGAAGCAGATTTGTGACGATGAGCAAGCCAGTTCGGATAAACACAAGGATGAAACACCAGAGAACTGTCTTGTAACCCTTGATGTTTTTGCTGGCTGTGGAGTTTTGTCTGAAGGGATGCACCTAGCAGTTAATGTGTTTGCCATTTGCATGTTCTTCATAAGATGCGTGTGCATTTTCGTAGAAAGAGCACCTTGGCCACCACATACCTTCTGATCGTTCAAATATACATGCGCTTCAAAATCATCCTGAAGCAGCAGTGTTTGTGGAGAACTGCAATGTGATTCTGAAGTAAGCAAAAACCCATTTACCCCTTTCGATGTACTAAATAAACTCATTACTCAATTCTGACTATTCTCATCTTCACGGCGATAATGGATTGTTGGGAACTGTGGTCTATGCGGTCTACCCTCTAATTCCTCTTCCTTTTTTGTGGTGCCGCTCACAATCCATATTGAGGCTAGAGGGTAGGGACCTATTCATAGACTCCACTTTTAGGTGTTTTAATATTCCACCTATTTCCGGAAAGATCCGTATGACTCCTGAACAATGTTACCAACCACGATAAACATGTCAGTTTTCCGAGTCTAAACTTACTAGTTCCTAGCACACATGTGTGAGTCATGTGCCATGATTAGATTGTAGGTGTGAGATCAACTTCCAATCTTAATCATGTGGGTCCACAGCCTGCAGAGCCGATCCTGCAAAACAAACCCAGCGATTCCACCCTGTGATGTCCCGGAAAATATACGTACGTACATATAAAATTCCAGTAGAGTCGATCCCTAATAATTCCTCTATTGTATTCAATCACAGTCGTCCTCGGCACCTCAAGTATTACTTCCTCGAGTGAAATTCCGCATCGATTATTCCCCGTAACAAACATTAATAATATGAATAATTCCACATTGATTTAAATAAATAATAATCATGTTGAATAAATGTTGAAAGCCACATAAATATCCAACATCTCCCACTAGGCTGAAACATATTAATCAATAAATGAAGTTCCATGTGTTAACATGTTTTGAAAACAATTCCTGACTATAGTCAGTGAACCTGCACCATATTAGTATTATTATACAAATAAATGAAATTTACGTACCTGAGTTTAATCATTCCACACCCCTTGTATACAATGGTAACTTCCTCAATGTGTTTACTTTTAACCAAAAACTCAAGAATAGGTGACAGGTTGTGATGCACATTCCAAAATCTCATATGATGTGTGCGATTCCCTTAGCCACACATATTTCATTACATTGCTTGAATGCACCAATAAATTCCGGTAGCTGAGGTTCATAGTATAACAAAAAATTAATACAAAATCCAATACCATTTAGTATCCCCTTTTTCCTCAGGGGTTCAAACATAATTCCCCACTGAGTATAGTTCCCCTTATCAAGGTATTTTAACAGGTTTGTAATTTACCATGAAAAATGTATTGCTACACTTCCTATGTATTTCCACTCCCAAAAATCGGAAGTCTGAAACATGCCTTTCATTTGAAAGTTACAAGATAACTAAGCTTTCACTTCCATCAATGTAACATTATCATTGTCGAAAAATAATAATAATATCATTAACATGCATAATAGTGATGCAAAATATTTTACACTTATGTTTGAAGATGGCCGTTCTGCTTCCTCTAGAAAACCATGTGACCTGCTATTCCATTGATGTGAAACTTGTTATAAGACCATCACGAATAGCAAACCATGTATTTATTTCCTCTTTCCCTAAATTCCAGAGAAAAAAATTCCACAAGAAATATATATATTCCTTTGTGTAAAGAATTGAATAACAAGAGTGGCATCATTATATTCCATTGAACCAAATTCCTTGTAAAATAAAAAACTAACGAATAATGGGCATGCGGTTGTTTGGTGAGATAATAAATTCCCAAACTTTATTATTCCTCATTGAGTTTATTCCTTCCCGCATTTCTTTCACCCATAACTTGTGTTCATGGAATATTTAAACCTAGACTTTAGTTATTCCTCTAAAAATTTAGAGTGGCTTCCCCAAACAACAAACAACAAATCTAGACATGATATTCCATGTTATTTCCTCCCACTTATCCTAAGCATGTTAGTGTCAGGACTTTCACTTGTAGTTTCCTTTGGGTCAAGAATATATTCTAGTATGATTGCCAATAATTCCACCATTTTCCATAAAAATATTGTGCTCCCACTTTCCGCCAGTTTTCCTTTTCCAGATCAAAAACATTCCATTGATCCACTAGAATAAGAATTAACAAATTCCCGGTGTGTGCTTTGTAGTAATTGAGAATTTCCTTCCAAAATAAAATACTTCCTTCCAGTCTACAAACCATAACAAGTGACTGTGCTAGATGAAAAAAGTTATATACGTAATATGTAATGCTTCTTCCAAAGAAAAGAAAAATAATGGGGTATCAAAAAATATTCAATTCCTCCACTTAGTGGTGAAGTATATGGGAGTATTGAAGATATTCAGTTCCTCCTATAATGTGAAGTATACAATATATTACAATGGTGAATGAAGTTCCATGCTCTTTTTCGGTCGTTATATTCTTGAAGTGTACTACCCCCACCAATTAGTTGTTAAAACTTTGAAATCTTTTAATCAACTGATTTTCCACTTCAGTATAACATGTGAACATCACAATAAAACCTTCCGACTTGTATAATGAAGGTAAACATATAACCATATAAAGTGCAATCATCGGTGAGTGAAAAGAAATAAACAATCTGACCTCGAGTGGGAGTGTCCAAAAATAATAATACCATAAGTATATATAAAGGATGACGTGAAGCTTTTTATCTCCTTCCACCTTAAGAAAATGCGTGCAAGTTAAATACCCATTATATATGTGCTTCAGAAAACCAAATTCCACCCACTAAAGTTTTGAATTCTGGAATTAGTAAGCCACTCGATTCGGTTCCATGATTGACCAAGTCGTTCCATGACAAAAATAATAAATTCCAAGCATGTGTTCCCAATATCAGCATTCCTCTCTATGGAGATATCTTCCCCGAATAAAAATTGGGTTGCTAACTTCCAATGGACCATCAAGAAAGAATATACCATTGTGTGAAATTCCATATTGCAGTAATTTAATCATCGAGCAATATTTCCACTATTCCTTTTCCAAATAGTATTTCACAAACAATGGGTTGATAGAACCATAATTTAAATCCCTTCACATTGAAGTTGCATATTGAGTGTTCTATAACAACAGTATTTTTCCTCCACCAAGGAGTTTCATTGCAAAATTTCCAATTCCAAAGTGTATAAGATTTAGCAGCAATGACAAAACACACAATATATACAATTTCCTTTGGTATTGTTAGCATGTCAATAAAATTGCTATTGTATTCCAACAATATAAGACCTAGCCTTAATACAACTAGTTGAAAAAATAGTGGCATATACATATTTAATGCAAACGTTAACAATGTGCATACCTGAAGTGAGAGCAAATTTCGTTTCTGATGGAGTGGTTCCCATCTTCCTCCATAATAAGTGATGCTCATAATATACACTTCTCTAAATTACATCTCATGCAACTATGGTATTGATCACCACAAGTTTCCTCCACTTCCTCTTTGTCAATTCCATTGATAAATATTAAATTTCCCTTTCCAAGGTATATCCAACAATATTTGATCGAATCCTTCCCTTGAAAAGTTGATATCGATCTGAAGAGCGCGGAAGATTTGATATACTGAAGTGCCGTGGTGTGAATCTTCCAGGGAGTTGTACTACAGCAGCCTTCCTGGGTAAATCAAAGTAATACAACACACTAGCCTTCCTCGGTTTCCGTGTTGGCTAATGAATCAAATTAGTAGCAGGAAGCTATAGCCCTCCTTGTTTTGAAAAACTTGATTTCCTCCTATCTGCAGTAAGCAGACGCTGCAACAGACGGAGTTATAACTTGTCCCAATATAGAACAGATCAACTCCTAGCCCGGACAGAGTCGAGGCAGATGCAACGTGTGGCTGGAGGCGGTCGCAGGGGCAAATGCCGTGGACGAACATGATGCAGCACTACAGCAGGAGGACGCCGGTTTTCCCGAGATCGCTAGGCGCCGGTTTCGCACGAGCGAGAGGGCGAGCTGGTCCTGCGGCGAACATGCAGATCGAATCGATCTTGGTGTGGACCGGCAGAGCATGCAGCGGAATTCTGGTGGGAGCCAAGCTCGACCCGGCGAGGATGGACATGGATTCAGCGGCTCTGCGAACGCAAGGAGAGCTTGCGATTTGAAGAGAGTTAATTTCTTTCACGTTGGAAGAATATTACATGTTGTGCCTCCTTCCATGGGTTGCGTGCGTCATTGATCCACACGCAAGCAGACCACGTGAACTTTGCTTTGGCTACTCCAAATCACAGGAAGCCTCCAGCTACTTGATGGAATCGGCATGGAGTGCGCAAAAGCTGGCTAGCAGTCCCGACCGGTGTTTAGGTACGTGGCATCGTGGGATGGGGAGTATTCCAAGCGATCTGAACGAGCGCTCATGCAGCGGTGGTGCAGTGCATCGTCTACGATCATGGCGGCTGCGTGACCTAAAACCTTGCTCAAGATACCAATGTTGGGTACTGTGGTCTATGCGGTCAAAGGCGTAGCTGGGCCCCAGGCCACCAGGGCCATGGCCCGGGGCGTGCAGTTTTTGTTAGCCTATATTTTTTAGATTTTCAAAAGTGGCCCAGGGCGTTGGCTTGGCCCAGCCCATCACGTGCGACTGCCCAGGCCCTATAGATCGACCACGCAAAAGCGAGAGAGAGCGGAGACGCAGACGGAAACCTATACGCGCCCTCATCTACCCTCGCAGCCAGCCGCCGGCCACCGCTCATCAAATCCGGCGACCTCGTCCACTCCGGCGAGGCGGGCAGGCGGCGACCCCGCTCGCACGGCTTCCCCTGCAGGCTGCAGTCTGTCCGCCCTCTCGTCTAGCGACTCATGTGCGACCTCGCCCGGCCTCTGGTCCAGCGACGCCCTACCTCCGTCCTGCCGCCACCGTCCGGCCGTCCGGCGAACTCGTCCCGCCTCCGGCCTTCCACCACTGCGCCACCGTCCAGCAAGCCAGGCCAGGTATGCCTCTTCAGCTCTTCTGTCCTCTGCGGCTCTACCCAGTCTGTTAGATGTTTTCTTTGACAAAGCACACAACAGGGCATCTGTTAGATGTTTTTGCTCCATTTAAATTGATGCTTCAAATCAAAATACACCTTGAAGGATTGATTAGTTGTTTAATTGCTGCAGTAGAAACTGATTTCCTAATTTTTGTTCCAATTTCCAAGAAGACAAGATGAACAAAAGCACCAGGACAATGACATCTTTTTTGTTGGAATATGAACGGAAATGGGTAGGAAAAGGGCTTAGAAGCTTTCATGATTGTTGGTACAAAAATCATCGTGGCTGGTTGGAATATAGCGTTCATAAAAATGCAGCCTTTTGCTTTTACTGCTTGCTATTTAAGCAACCAAGAGCTAAAAACTATGGTGTTCAAGCATTCACTAAGAATAGGTTTAAAAATTGGAAGGATGGACCCAAAATCCTTGATGAACATGTTGGTAAACATGATAGTGCTCATAATAAGGCTAGACAACACTATGAGGCTTTCAAAAATCAGAGGCAAAATCTGCCACATGTGTTTGATCGAGGAACTCAGAAGGACGAAGAAGAATACAAAGCTCGTCTCTTGATTATATTGGGTGTTATCAAATTTTTGCTGGTACAAGGTCTAGCTTTTCGTGGACATGATGAGTCTACTAGCTCAAAGAATAAGGGTAACTTTAAGGAATTGTTGGGCTGGCTCATAGAGAAAGACGGAGAGGCACGCAAATTGATTGGGGGTGCAGGAGCGAACCATAAGCTAACTTCACCTGAGATACAATTGGACTTGTGCAAGGCGTGTGCAGAAGAGACCTCCAAAGCCATTATTGATGAAATTGGAGATAGAAAATTTTCCTTACTTGTTGATGAGTCTAGAGATGCAGCTATCAAGGAGCAAATGGCTATGTGTTTGAGGTCTGTACCTTTGTGTGTATTGTATGTGGGTCTCGTTGTGCATATATTTTCTCAAAGTTGTTATATATTAATCATGCAATTGTGTCTTATGTAGGCATCTCAGCAGCCAAGGGGAGGTGATTGAGAGGTTTATTGTAATCAAGCATGTTCCGGACACGCGAGCAACTTCTCTTAAGGTAGTTTTGGATGCTATATTTGCTACTCAGGGCTTGTCTATGTCGAATTTGAGAGGGCAAGGTTATGACGGGGCTTCCAATATGAGAGGGGAATTTCGTGGGTTGCAAAGATTGATATTGGAGGAAAATCCTTATGCTCATTATATACACTGCTTTGCCCATCAATTGCAATTAGTTGTTGTTGCCGTTGCAAAGTGTTGTTCATCAGTAAGGGATTTTTTTGAATACACTAGCATGGTTGTCAACATTGTTAATACATTCTTGCCCCTTAAACTTGTCTAGTTTCACCTACGGCTATCATATCAATAAACCCTTTGACGTCTTCATGACGTGATTCATCTAGTCTACCTTCAAAGGGTACTTTGCAAATTCCACAAAAATCTAACAGTGATATCTCCTTAACCACATCATATAAGCGAAACTCCACCGTAGGTGGTGTTTTCCTAGAATTAAAATGGAAGCTTTGCATAAAAATATTGGTGAGTAAGAGATACGGTTCCTTTTGGTCGTGGAGGAAGTCGGTGAGGCCTGCATTATTTGCCATCCAATAAAAGTCTTCATAAATACCGGCGGACATCATGAAATTATTACAAGGCCATTCGCACGGTCCAACTTCCGCCATGTGAGGAAGATGATACTTGGGCTTCTTATTTTCTTCTTTCTTCTTCTCCTCTGAGCTCTTGCTGGAAGAGCCCCTCAATATTCTTTTTAACATTTTCCTTTTCTGAAAATTTCTGAAATATTTAGTAACTTACAATAAAAGTTAACCAAACTCAACAAGAATGATAGCAACAACTCCTATAAGTGCCTAGAGGCTATATCATGCATTAGAACTACTTGGGACCAAGAAAATTTGACATGCAAGCTCAAGAACAAGGTCACCACAATAGCATAAATTTGCAACAAATAAAGCACTAGAACAAAAACTAATTGGACCAATGGAGGAGTCACATACCAAGGAACAATCTCCCCAAACAGTTTGGTGAATAGTGCTTTGAGCAAGGAGATCGAAAATGGCAGCAAAATGAGCTAGAACTCGGGTTTGAGCTGGCTGGGGATTTTTTTGGGAGGAAGAAGAGCATGGGAGAAAGGATAAGTGGAGGGGGGCACGTGGGGCCCTCGAGGCAGGGGGGTGCGCCCTGTGCCCTCGAGGCCACGTGCTGGCTCCCCTAGCTGTGTGTTCGGTGCCATATTTTCAAAAATCATATTTCATTTTCATGCCATTTGGAGAACTTTTATTTTTGGGATATTTTTTATTGAACGGAAAAGTCTGGAAATAGACAGATAATGCCTTTTTTTTCTTTTTTTAAAACCTAATTAACAGAAAATAAAAGGAGGGTACAGAAGGTTTGTTCTATCTAGATTCACCTATCCCATGTTCATCAAAAGGAATCCATTAACAAGGTTGATCATGTCTTGTTAATAAAGTCTTTCCGAGTAACATGAAACCGGAGAATTTTCGAATAACACTATGTTACCTCAATGGTGATATGTATGTCCCCAACAATAAGTATGTCATATGCCTTCTTGATAGTAGGAATAGGAAACTCAAAACCTCCAATAGTGATAGTTGAAGTTTTTCCAATATAATTGATACTATAGACCTGAGGTTGTTTCCTCAGAAAGTGTAACGTATGCTCATTACCATTGACATGAAAAGTGACATTGCCTCTGTTGCAATCAACAACAGCCCCTGCAGTATTCAGAAAAGGTCTTCCAAAAATAATAGACATACTATCATCCTCGGGAATATCAAGTATAACAAAGTCTGTTAGAATAGTAACATTTGTAGCTACAACAGGCACATCCTCACAAATACCGACAGGTATAGTAGTTGATTTATCAGCCATTTGCCAAGATATTTCAGTAGGTGTCAGCTTACTCAGGTCAAGTCTACGATATAGAGAGAGAGGCATGACACTAACACCAGCTCCAAGATCACACAAAGCAGTTTTAACATAGTTTCTCTTAATGGAGGAAGGTATAGTAGGTACTCCAGGATCTCCTAATTTCTTAGGCATTCCACCCTCAAAAGTGTAATTGGCAAGCATGGTGGAGATTTCTACTTCAGGTATCTTTCTTTTGTTGGTAATAATATCTTTCATGTACTTGGCATAAGGGTTTGTTTTAAGCACATCAGTCAAACGCATACGCAAAAAGATAGGTCTAATCATTTCAGCAAAGCGTTCAAAGTCCTCATCATCCTTTTTCTTGGATGGTTTCAGAGGAAAAGGCATGGGTTTCTGAACCCATGGTTCTCTTTCCCTACCGTGCTTCCTAGCAACAAAGTCTCTCTTATCATAACGTTGATTCTTTGATTGTGGGTTATCAAGATCAACGACAGGTTCAATCTCTACATCATTATCATTGCTAGGTTGAGCATCAATATGAACAGCATCATTAATATTATCACTAGGTTCATGTTCATTACCAGATAGTGTCTCAGCATCAGAAACAAATATATCATTGGGATTCTCAGGTGGGTGAGCTACAGGTTCACTAGAAGCATGCAAATTTCTATCATTTTTCTTTTTCTTCTTCTTAGAAGAACTAGGTGCATCTAAATTAGCTCTCTGAGAATCTTGCTCAATTCTCTTAGGGTGGCCTTCAGGATACAGAGTTTCCTGAGTCATTCTACCACCTCTAGTCACAACTATAATGGCATTATCATTATTCTTACTATTTAATTCATTGAGCAAATCATTCTGAGCTTTAAGTAATTGTTCTATTTGAGTGGTGACCATGGAAGCATGTATACTAATGAGTTTCAGTTCATCCTTAGCGTTAGACAGATAATCACTCAATCGTTCAATCATATGAGCATTGTGTTGTAATTGTCTACCAACATAAGCATTGAAGTTTTCTTGTTTCACAATAAAATTGTCAAACTCATCTAAGCATTGGCTAGCAGACTTATAACAAGGAATATCACTTTCATCAAATCTATAAAGAGAATTTACCTTTACTACCTGTGTCGGGTTATTAAGACCATGTATTTCTTCAATAGGCGGTAAATTCTTAACATCTTCAGCTTTAATACCTTTTTCTTTCATAGATTTCATTGCCTCTTGCATGTCTTCAAGACTGAGAAATAGAACACCTCTTTTCTTCGAAGTTGGCTTAGGGGATGGTTCAGGAAGTGTCCAATTGTTTTCATTGGCTAGCATATTATTCAATAGTAATTCAGCTTGTTCAACTGTTCTTTCCCTGAAAACACAACCAGCACAACTATCTAGGTGGTCTCTGGAAGCATCGGTTAGTCCATTATAAAAGACATCAAGTATATCATGCATCTCAAGAGGATGATCAGGCAAAGCATTAAGTAACTGGAGAAGCCTCCCCCAAGCATGTGGGAGACTCTCTTCTTCAGTTTGAGCAAAGTTATATATTTCCCGTAAGGCAGCTTGTTTTTTATGAGCGGGAAAATATTTAGCAGAAAAGTAATACATCATATCGTGGGGACTACGCACACAACCAGGATCAAGAGAATTAAACCAAGTCTTAGCATCACCCTTTAACGAGAACGAAATAACTTAAGGATATAGTAGTAGCGAATCTTTTCATCTTTGGTAAATAGGGTGGCTATATCATTCAACTTGGTAAGAAGTGCCACAACAGTTTCACACTCATAGCCATGGAAAGGATCAGATTCAACCAAAGTAATTAACTCAGGATCAACAGAGAATTCATAATCTTTATCAGTAACACAAATAGGTGAAGTAGCAAAAGTAGGGTCATGTTTCATTCTAGCATTCAAGGACTTCTCTTTCAGCTTAGCTAATAACTTCTTAAGATCATATCTATCATTGCAAGCAAGAAAGTCTCTAGCAGTTTATTCATCCATAACATAACCCTCAGGCACAACAGGCAATTCATATCTATTGGGAGTAGTTACATCATCACTTTCATAAATATCATCAACATTTGCGCTCTCCCTAACCTTAGCAATTTGGTCATCTAGAAATTTATCTAGTGGCAGAGTATCAGGCATAGAGGTAGTTTCATCATACATAGCAGAAGTAGCATCATCAAGAACATACGAAATATCAGATTAAATAGCAGGAGTAGGTGTGGCAAGTTTACTCATAACGGAAGGAGAATCAAGCGCAGAGCTAGATGGCAGTTCCTTACCTCCCCTCGTAGTTGAGGGTAAGATCTTGGTTTTTGAGTCCTTCAAATTCTTCATAGTGATAAGCGGATATAAATCCCAAGTGACTTAAAGAATAGAGCTATGCTCCCCGGCAACGGCGCCAGAAAATAGTCTTGATAACCCACAAGTGTAGGGGATCGCAATAGTTTTCGAGGGTAAAGTATTAAACCCAAATTTGTTGATTCCACACAAGGGGAGCCAAAGAATACTCTTAAGTATTAGTAGCTGAGTTGTCAATTCAACCACACCTGGAAACTTAGTATCTGCAGCAAGATAGTTTAGTAGCACAGTAATATGATAGTGGTGGTAGCAGCAATAAAAGTAAAGATAGTGTTTTTGTAGTTTTTGTGATAATAGCAACAGAAAAGTAAATAAGAGACAAGCAATATAGGTAAAGCTCGTAGGCATTGGATTGGTGATGGGAAATTACGTTGGATGCAATTCATCATGTAGAAGTTATAACCTAGGGTGACACAAAACTAGCTCCAGTTCATCAATGCAATGTAGGCATGTATTCCGAATATAGTCATACGTGCTTATGGAAAAGAACTTGCATGACATATTTTGTCCTACCCTCCCGTGGCAGCGGGGTCCTATTGGAAACTAAGGGATATTAAGGCCTCCTTTTAATAGAGTACCGGACCAAAGCATTAACACATAGTGAATACATGAACTCCTCAAACTGTGGTCATCACCGGGAGTGGTCCCGATTATTGTCACTTCGGGGTTGCCGGATCATAACACATAGTAGGTGACTATAGACTTGCAAGATAGAATCAAGAACACACATATATTCATGGTAACATAATAGGTTCAGATCTGAAATCATGGCACTTGGGCCCTAGTGACAAGCATTAAGCATAGCAAAGTCATAGCAACATCAATATCAGAACATAGTGGATACTAGGGATCAAACCCTAACAAAACTAACTCGATTACATGATAGGTCCCATCCTACCCATCACCATCCAGCAGGCCTACGATGGAATTACTCACACTCGGCGGTGAGCATCATGGAATTGGTTATGGAGGAAGGTTGATGATGACGATGGCGACGATCTCCACTTTCCGGAGCCCCGAACGGACTCCAGAAAAGCCCTCGAGAGAGAGATTAGGGCTTGGCGGCGGCTCCATCTCGTAAAACGCAATAATTCTTTCTCGTTGTTTTTTTCTCCGAAACGGAATATATAGGACCTGGGGATACGTCGGTGGGGCATCGGGGGGCCATCGAGGCAGGGAGCACGCCCCCACCCTCGAGGACAGGGTGTGGGCCCCCTGGTACAGATCTTCTTGCAGATATTTTTTATATTTTCTGAAATAATTCCCCGTTGATTTTCAGGCGATTCCGAGAACTTTTTATTTCTACACAAAAACAACACCATGGCAGTTCTGCTGAAAACAGCGTCAGTCCGGGTTAGTTCCATTCAAATCATGCAAGTTAGAGTCCAAAACAAGGGCAAAAGTGTTTGGCAAAGTAGATACGTTGGAGACGTATCATCGTATCAACCGCGCACTTCCAGCATCGAACCACCTTCTTAGCCTTGGTTTTGGGCACTGACACTACCTGCACATCAGACCCTGGAGCCACCAAAGGCGAGGCATCGACAAGCGTAGGCACCTGTGGCTGAGGTTGCACAAACTGTTGATGGTGTCCTTGATGATATGTCTGAACGAGCTGATGTGGTATCGGTTGTTGCGGAAAGTGTTGCTGAACCAGCATGTGTTGTGGAGTAGGGTGAACACCATGCTGCATAGCTCCACGATCGAACCGCTGCGGTTGCGGCTTCTTTTTCCTTTTATGTTTCTGAACGGGTTGTGCCACACCCCCCTTGATGGAATTGTGAAGGATCCGACAATCCGGTTGGCGGAACCCCGTACATGGGAGGTTGCCCTCAGGCGGCGGCCGTACCATACAGTGAGATGTACATCCCTCCCTTGCCATAACTAGAGGGTTGCTATTGTGGTGGACCATAGTTGTATACTGGTGATACGTCCAAAACGTATCTATAATTTCTGCTTGCTCCATGCCTCTTTTGGGTGATATTGCTATGATATTTATACTCTTCCATACACTTTTGATCATATTTGGACTAACCTATTAACTCAGTGCACCCCAGAGCCAGTTTCTGTTTTCTGCTGTTTTGTATTTCAGTTTTTCCCATTACGAGAACTGACAGAAAAATCCCGGAAATTTTTTATAAAAAATCAGCGTTCCAGAATGTTCCCGGTAGCCAA
>LR738713.1:764156789-764436010 GCA_902687465.1 Secale cereale
GGGCCGCGCCGGGGGGGCGCCTGGGCCCCCCGAGCCTCGTCTGGTGCCCCCCTTTGGCATATATTTAGACCGTCTCCCAAAACCCTCGGGACGGAAACCCTTTTTCGCGATCTCATCTCTGTTCCGCCGCCGCCGCCGCTTCCAAGATCGGGAGCACCAGGAGAACTCTTCCCGGCACCCTGCCGGAGGGGAGGATCACCACCGGGAGCTTCTCCACCACCATGGACGCCTCCCGGATGAGTTGTGAGTAGTCTCCCTTGGACCATGGGTCCATGACCAGTAGCTATGTGAAGTTCTCCTCCCGTTCTTGTGCTTCACTAATTAGTCCTCGTGAGCTGCCCTACATGATCGAGGCACATATGTAATCCTTATGCTGTTGCTATGATGAGTTTTCTGTGATCCGATGGATTATGAGATTATGTTCAGATTGTGTTTGAGTAATATATTTGATTCACCTCTTTTATATTTATGTTCGTAAGTAATTCTTGCATGTTCTCCGTTGTTATTTATTGCTTTGGCCAAGTAGTAGGTAGTGACTCCAAGAGGGAACGTTATGCTTGATTGTGGGTTCATGCCCCTCGATGACTAGCTTGAGTGACAGAAATATGAGTCTAGGGGATGTGCTGTTGCCACAAGGGGGAAAACAACGGTGCTTGTGCACGCGGGTGCAAGGATTGTTTACTTTACGCAAAGTTCTTTTAATGCAGTCGTCTGTTGCTTTGAGTTTACATTATGGGTGGGACTCGCAACTTAATACCAGCGAGATGTTCTGGATAGATATCTCAAGGTGGATGATTAGTAGTAGATGCAGATGGATTTCAGTCTACTTACCTCGGCGTACCGCCCATGCTTTGAACCTCTACCTTTCTTGCAACTTAGTCAGCATTGGTTTGCGCACATGGTCCTGTGAATTGCCCAGCTGTAATTCGTTTACCTCACATAGCAGTTTTATCGTCTTTTGGAAGAGAGACATCACTAGTGAACATCATGAGACTCCGTTCCATATTACCATCATTGATCACATCCGCTATTTACTTTTCCACTTTTTACTTACTATTGTAATTATACCTATCACTATTATCACTTGCGTTGATCCTTTGTAAACTACAAGGCCGGAGGGATTGACAACCTCTCTGTACTCGTTGGGAGCAAAGTTATTTGTATCTGCGTGCAGGTCCACGTTGATTGCTAATATCTGGCGCCGTTTGCAGTTGACACCTTCTTGTTGAAACTGGGAGTCTCAGGGAAATCGATCCTTGGTATTGCCAAGGGAAAACTTCCGCTACACTGCATCTCAAACCTTCCACTTGGGGTAACCAACGAGGGGCGAGAAGCCATCAACTGGCGCCAGTCCCCGCTGCTGATGTCTTGGACCGGAGTATCCCGGTGCCTGAGCCAGAGGACGCAAATGAGCCGGAATCACCCCTACGACCGGCGGGGCGCGAGGGTTTGGCCCTCCGGTGACTGCGGCGCCATGAGGCGTCGGGGGAACGCCCGCCATGGGCTGCAGAAACGTTGTCGCGACCGCCGCGTAGGAGCGGGCAACCCCGGCAAAGGGAGGTGGTGCCGGAGCTGGAGACGGCGTCCGTGAGGCGTGCACAAGCTCGGCGGCGATCAAGGTTTCTGTTGCAGTATACAAGGAGGACGGTGAATTGATTCATGGAATCGCTGCAATCACGGTATGGTGTTTAGGGAAACCTGCCCAGATCGCCCGCTTACGCGTCTTCAAAAAGGCCCTGGAAAACACAGCCCGGCCCTTGTCCATCGTTGCATGTATGGGCCCGAAGCCCGAGGCCACTGAAGTTTGAATTCTTGGTGATCTCGCCACTGAACCCGGTGCCCGAGCGATGTCAGATCTCGGCGAAGCATCCATCGCCGTTGAGCACTGATGACCAGCCGAGGGAAGACTCCGCGTTGCCGTGTCAATGAACAGCCCCAGCAATGGCGGGGGCATCACCCGGCGTGGCGGCAGGGGTCCACACCAAGCCCCCATACGCTGCGGCCGGGCCACCCTCAATCTATACGTAGACGACACAGACTTGTGTCCGGGCAGTTCCGGGGCCACCGATCCTGACGGCGACTCCGAACCAACGAGTTTAGAGCCCTCTGCATCGGCGATGTCCTCCCGCTCCTTGCAGGACGGCATACCCAATCCATCGTTATCCAGAGACGCCCCCAGCGATGCCGATGTCCGATGCTCCCAGAAACGAGACGCCGGTGTCGGGAAGCCCGCATCATTCCAGAACTCCTGGACAATATCCTCCTTTGATTTCTTCTTATGGCAAGCCACCGTGCTCCACTCCCCTCCTCCGACATCATCCCCAAGCACCTCTACTGCCAGCCGCACGCCGACAGCCGGCGTATCCTCCTCGTCGGACCCAGATTCCGATCCCAGGCAAGAGAACCTAGAACCGGACACGCTCTCCGTTGCCGGCAAAGTCGCGGGCCAGGCAGAGGCCGGCAAGGCCGCTAGGGTCAGCCGCCTGCCCCTGGTCGGCGCACTCATCGCTCGCCCGACAGCTTAGCGCTGAATCTCGATCGAGAGAACCACCACTTGTTTGCCTCTAACTGCAGCTAATCGCAGTACAAGGGCTTGCAAGAGAAAACTTTGTTTTTTCCCGGAATGAAAACCATTTAGGTTACTTGTCATTGATTTGTGGTGCTAGAGGCGACATCTGATCCGACAGAGCGTCGGGAGGGTGGAGGGGGGTCACTCAACAACACCGAAGGTGAATTTCATGCAAATAGGTGGTGGCTATGAAGTCCGCAGTTGTGGTGGTTGGGGAGCCCGCCGACGCAAGGAAGAAGAGAGGGTCCAGATGTTCACACACGACAGTGTGCGAATGGAAAGCAATTGTTTTCATATTTCCATAATCATTTCCCAAATTTACCATATGTTTTTTTTTCTCATAAATGCGCACCCCTGGCACTTTTTTTTTTTTGAATGGAGACGAGGGAGTGGGTCGCCAACAATACAAGGAAAGAAACCCGCAGCGTCACAACAAAAAAGGAAAGGAGTCACTTCTCCGCGTGGTCGATCCAAGCCTACCCGGAGGAAATCGCCGTCGCTCCCGCCCAGCGGTCTCGCCCCGAAAAATCCAAGTCCAAACCCGCGCCCTCTGCACTCAGACGGCAGACCGCGGCCGGCTCTATTTATACCCCGCCCCGCCTCCACTCCAATCCTCCCTTCTCTCTCTCGCTCGTCGCTCCCTTCCGAACCTGCGAGACTAGCTAGCTGACGATACGAGGCGCCTCCTCCCCCGCTGACGCGCATGTTCTCCTCTCTATCCGCCGGTGGCCGGAGGGACTAGCCGGACGGCTCCTTCCTCGCCTGCCCCGGTAAGACATACATTAATTTGACCGCGTGCTTGCTCGCCGTCTTTGGTCTCGGTTTGATTGCTTTGCCGTGTTGTTTGGTTTTGGTTTTGGACGTTTCGCTGAGGATCTGGTTTCTGGTTTACCTTTGCCGATCGCGTTGGTCTTGGTCGGCGTGTACTCCTTTGACGCCACGCGATTTCTCCAAATCTTTCCGGTGGGTTCTCAACTTTTGATCGTGGATCTTGCCTGCATGGTGTGCGTGTTGCCAGCCGGTCGGTGGATCATTTTGCCCATGATCTTTGTGAGGCTCGACCAGGGGCTTCGTCCGCGTCCTCTAGCTAGCGGTTCCTACCGGCCACCGGCGTTTTCTACCTTGTTCGCGTGGTCCCGACGCCATGCTTCGGTGATCTTTGCTTTGGATGAATGACAGCCGACCAGGCAGGGGAGGCTGGATCTTGTGTCTGGTTTTCGCCGATCTTTCTTTCCGTGAGTTTTGGTCGAGCACCTCGCGTACACTCTCGCCTCCATGGTGGTTCTCTACCTCCTCTGCGTTCATCTGTACTAGTCCTGACGCCATGCTTTTGTCCTAGCCTGGGATGGATCATGATCGCCAACCGATCGGCCAGTGCTAGGATCTTGTTTATACCGTTTTTTCTTTTTTCTTTTGGCTTGATCTTGCTTTGTTCAGTGGATCCGTGCCACCGGAGCCTCTCCCCATTTCGTCCATCTGCCCTTTGCTTGCTTGGCCTACTCATACGTTCCTATCACTCTCTGTACTTGCATCTCGTCACCTCTTTGGTTTGGTTTGGATCCGGGTGACCGTGCGGCTTCATTTATAAATGGTGGCATCGCTGTTTGTATTTGTGTATTTTGAAACTAGATGAACCTGCTTCTATGTTCAATTCATGGTTACATATAGTTGTATTTGGATAGATCCATGTTTCCGCATCTAGAATTTTGATTAGGATGCCTTGGTCAATCAGAATGGAGACAAGGAAAGTCGTTGATTGACCCTGCTTCGGATACTTGGGTCGAGAAGCTAATCACGTCAATTTTCAATCCAATTGATACCTTTGAGCACTTTCTTGCTTGGCACTACTCCAATGAATGAACTTCCATTCGGACTGTGCCGGGACCCCCACTGGAGTGAGCACTATTAGAAACCTGCATATTTCTCGGGTCCTGTAAATCTGTTAAAGGGAAATCAACATTTCTTGCCACTGTTTTTTCTCAACCACAGCCACGCAAGAAGGTTCAAGTAGTTATAGTGATTGCCTGCGGAGATGGGAAGAGATGAATAGAACGCGACTAGCTATAACAACAAGCTTTCCTGCTTGGCAAGCTCCCACCAGATATTCCATGGTTTTGTTGCGCAAGAGTTTTGATCTTGGTGGTGGATCTGTGGTCTGCCCTTGGTGGAGATATAGATTGCACCGCCGAGGTAATTAATGCCCTCACACCGTGGATGGTTGATGGATACTTCTCATAGGTTGCATCGACGCCTCTCCCCATTTTTCTCCATCTGCTCTTGGTTGCTCTATTTCTTCCGATCGCTTTGTGTACTTGGCATTTCATCACCCCTTTAGGCTTGAATCTAGCTTAATGTGATCCTGTTTTCGATTTACACATGGGGACGTCTCGTCACCTATTTGGTTTCAATCTGGGTGAAGCTTCTACGCTTGATTTATGGTGGATGTGCTTCTATTTGATTTATGGTGGCACCTAGTTATGTTTGCATAGATCTGTGTTTTCACATCTGAACTTCTTTTTTATTTGCGCTGTTTCACATCTTAACTTCTAATTAGGATGTTTCTCTGATAGTCTAATCTATTTATGTTGTGCAGGAATCTTGGTTTCTGTGGTAGTGAATCGTGATCTGGCCTTGGTGGCCATTCCATTCCACGCGGGAAATCCTTAGAGCCTGCCACGGAAAATCTTCAAACATGGCCGGCGTTCCCGGTTCTTCCTCACGCCCTCATGGCCCTCAAGTGGGTGATTGGGAGAGTTGCTCAGTATCTCATGCACATCTGAGAAAACTTCAGGCGCATGGATATCTCCCTCCTGAGGATCTAGTCCCCGTCCGGGCTGGATTAACTTCTATTGACGGTCAAGCCCTGGCGGAAAGTTTCCCCAATCCTTCCAAAGAAGAGCGGGTGTGCTTTGTCTCCTTCCTCCTAAGAGGCGTAGGATTTCCTATCCACCCTTTCCTCAGGGGGTTTCTGGAGTTCTATGGTCTCCAACTGCACGACCTTACGCCGGGGTCTATTCTGCATATTGCGGGCTTCGTCGCTCTTTGTGAGCTGTTTCTGGGCTGTGAGGCTCATTTCGAGCTATGGCGAAAATTCTTCTGCCTTGTCCCTCGCTCCCATAAGGGATCCATATTCGAAGTAGGCGGCGCCGAAGTGTGGCGTATAGCAGGGACAGGTTATTTGTCCGGCACTCCGAAGAAAGCATCCGAAGAGTGGCCCACAGAGTGGTTTTATATTGAGGACGTTGTCCTGCCGGACCCAATCCGGCAAGGCCTTCCAGAATACTCCAGTGCTCCTTTAAAGAAGCGTTTCAACTGGTGTCCCCGCAGTCTCAAGGAGGAAGACAGTGCGGAGGTCAAAATACTATTAAGCAAGATCAGATTACTTGCCCACCTCAAGCTGACGATAATTGAAGTGATGGCGATCTCAATAACGCGGTGCGTGCAGCCACTTCAGGCCAGAGGGTTTCCTATGTGGCACTATAATGGCCAGGATGATGCCTCACGCTGTCTACGCCAGGGTCCGGACAACCCCGCCGCTTTGGCCGCCATCCTAGCTCATCTCTACAAAGGGGAGAAGGAGGATTTTCTTCGCTTGAAGTGCCGGGAGGGTTTCTCTATGTATAACCCCATCGACTGGGTAAGCCTTTCTCTGATCGCTAGCTTCACTCAATTTTTATTTTAAGATATACTAACCGAACTAAATTCGGTTATTTCCAATAGGAGTGGAGGAAGGTGGTCGAGGGCATTAGCAGTCCCATCCCACAGCCAGAGGACCACATTCGAGACATGGATCCCGGATTTGTGGAAGATCCGGACATAGGCATAGATCTTAAATATGGAGTTTTTTATCAAGCCAGCCATGACGGTACCGAAGTGGCTATTATAGCCGACTATCCTGGCCTTCTTCCTTCCTCCCATGTAAGTGTCCAGGAGACACCTCTTCAAAGAGAATATTCCCAGCGCGCCTCACCCACCGCACTATCTCATGCTCAAAAGGGGCTGTACTCATCCCACCGTACTGCATCAAGAGCATCTTCCCAGAAGGCGACACTTGCGCAGGGCGGGTCTCTGAAGCGAAAGGGGACCGGAGGCACCACCAAACCTCCTCCTTTGTCGAAGAGGTATGACTTCTTAACATATGTCTGGTGACGGAGCCGGATCATAATTTTCCGCTTTATTTTTTCTTTTTAGGAAGAGCATACGCGGGACAGTCTCCGGGGATCCTGCTAGTCATGCTCCAACCAATCTGGCACCTGGCCCATCCACAAGGACTAGGGTTGATGCGAGTGTAACACCGGATTGTCCTCTTCAAGAGGATTCAGATGAGGTATTTGTTACCAATTCCAAGGTGGAAAGCGCAATGAATCATCGGCGGCGAAAAACAGCCATGCGTGACCCAGCTTTCACTACGGAGGCGTTTAACGCCCTAAGTTCTGCGGATGCGTATATCCGAGCCGCTCGAGACGGACTCGCCGGAGCGACTCACCAGCTTTCCAAGGATATGCGGGTGAGTGGTTAATTCAATGTTCAAATGCCAGTAGCCCCCGAGACTTAAAGCAGTTGGCCCAACTGATTTAAGGATCGTTGTGTTTTTAGGTACTCAAGGAAAAGAATAACGCATTATCCAAGGAGTTGGAAGAATGCCGGAACAAGCTTACTACTGTCACCACCGAATTAGAAGATTCAAAGAAGTCCAACAAGGGCTCTGATGGTAAGAACAATAACATCCGGATAGCATGGTCCTGTTCCAATCAATGATCTTTAAGTATACATTTTTTGAACTGTAGCGACAGGACCAACAAACCAACTGGAGGAAGAGCTAAAGGCTGCTTTGGTGGCGAAAGAACAAGCCGAAGGGAAAACAGCTGCTGGTCAACGTGTACTAACACGTACCATGGATGAGAAGAACAAGCTGCAGGATACAAATATCAAGCTAGCCGAGGAGCTAAAGGACATGCGAGCCCAACTCTCGGATGCCTTGAAAGAGAACAAGAAGCTTAAAGGCGGCATATTCAGTATAACCTTGAACCTAGCTTTCAATATAGTCCCTTGATTCAAAGTTTTTTTTATGAAAACTGTTCATGCAGGCTTGTTAACTGGGCGACCCGAAGGAGAGGTGTCCGAATTTCAAGATGACTTGCTGCAAGAGCTCTCCAGGGTACACGAGCGAGCTCGGAAAGTCATGAAGAATATGGCCAAGGCATTATGGCCAGCCGATTCTCCTCCTGAAATTATGGAGGAACTGACGAGTTTATTCAAAGGGGCTCGACGCCGCTTTGAATTATGGAAAGCATCAGCATGTCGAGAAGGTGCCCGAGAAGCCTGGGCTATGGTGAAGACACGCTACATCGGACTAGACCCGAACCATATGGCTCGGGTTAGACCTCGAGGGCCTGACGGACTAGAAATCCCTGTAAGCTTGGTATACAACCAAGTAAAAATAGCCGCCAAGTATTCTCAACAAGAATGTAAATTAGACAGTCTTATAGATGGTATAGATGAATAATAGGCGTTTGATTATTGTAATGATGTACTTTATCATCAAACTTATCTCTTGCTGAATTTAGTTAAAAGATTGTCATGGCAGACCTTCCGCTTTAACCTCCGAAAACACAGGGCTGGAGTGTTTCCGAATACTATACCTGTGGTAAACACGTGGTATGTTCGGTAACCAGGAAATCTAGTCATAATTGCTTGAACAGACAAACTATGTTTGAGGAGTTATGTTATATTATTATTTAACGTAAGAAACATCTTCCAGAGAGAATAGTTCCGTTAAGGGTTCCTTTCCCTGGGTCAGCATGCATATATACGCATGCCTAAGCTTTGATCCTAAAAAAGGATGATAGGAAGCTGTATCCTGTGTTTTTTTTAGTTTATGCGCTTAAAAGCGATACGCCGTTCTCCGCCAACCAATGATTCCTTTAAGAACGCAAGCTTTCGGCTTCACCCGTCTGAGATACGGGTCCGGATTACCCAGTTGTAACAATCGTAGAGGTTCTCCCTTTATACCCTAGCCGAACAATCAGGAACGTAGGGTATAAACACAGGAGCCACGCAACCCAGCTTGGCAAAAACTTAAGTCATAAAGGTGCATACAATGGCAAGGAGACTGTATGAAACAGACGACATAAATATTATGGGCAACATGCTTTTTAGTAATGGGCTTTGTTATAGAAGCCCCCAAGTATTTTTGAGGTATATACATTTGAGGATGTTCTACCATGTGATAGTTCGATTTCGCCGAATACTTATCGATAAGAAAAAATAAGAAAAAGAAGAGGAGAACTTTAAAATAAAAACAGGGAATAAGACCTAGACTAAAAAGAAAAAATGTGCTACCAACATATCTGTAGAATCTTCGGAGCATGGTAGCGTTCCATGGGTCGGCTCAAGGCGATTGTCTAATGCGTTTCGAAGGCGATAGGCTCCACCGGTGAGTACTTTGTCAATTATGAAGGGGCCCTCCCATCTTGGTTTGAGCTTGTCCTTTTTCTTCTCCGGGAGGCGTAGGACGAGTTCGCCAACATTGTATGTCTTCGCCCACACTTCTCTTCTTTGGTATCGCCTGGCCTATTGTTGATAAAATGTGGAACGGGCCTGCGCAATATCGCGCTCTTCTTCAAGGCCATCTAGGTCATCCTGCCGATCGAGCTCGGCCTCTCTCTCTTCATACATGCGCACTCGAGCTGAGTCATGAATAATATCGCAAGGCAAAACAGCCTCTGGGCCATACACTATGACAAAATGTGTGTATCCGGTTGTCCGGTTAGGTGTGGTTCGCTACCCCTAGAGTATGGAGTCGAGCGCCAAGCAAATCCTAAAAGCGACAATGAGAATAGAATTGAGGAGAGCAATGTTGCGACCAACATTGGTCACGATGCCATTGGGTGCAAGAGACCAAAGAGAGAAGTTGCCCATTCGAATCTCAATGAGAAGGAATTTGACTTATCTGAAGAAGATTCACTTGTTAAAACCAAAGAATGGCTTGTATAATTTGGTGGCTCGATGATCTGCATATCTATTCGAATCGACATAGCTTGGTAAGTACTCATGCATCTCTAATCCATTATGTATCGTTTATGAACACAAGTTAAATTGCTTGCCTTACATTCCCGATCTTATCATGTTTTGAAATTTGTATTTTATTTATGCAAGAAACCTTGCAATTCCTTGATATTAAACCTCTCCCTAACTTACATATGAATTTCAATTATGTCAGGTAGAATTTACTCCAACCAACGAAGCAGTATGCGCCATCGTGTGACACTGTCCTTAAAACAGCAAGATTGACTGTTAGTATCATCACCATTTTAAAAGAACCAACTCGCGCTTCAAAACTTTCTTTCGCTGATGTTATCAAGAGAGTACGGAATTTGAGAGAGGGCACCATGCATTCATTTCAACAGATGCAACACTTGTTGAAAGATATGTTGTGGTGCATGGACAGATAGTCCTTCAATAGTTCGCAAATTATCCAGATGAGTCCATTCGACGGTGCGCCTTCATCATAGGCCTTGTCAAGAAGATGGAAGAAAGAGGGCACACAAAGCTAGCAACAAAGAATCTGAACCCAAGTGCAAAAATGGCCCCAATATCATAACGAAATCTTATGCGTGCGACAAGAACAAAGTTGTTCAGCAGGATATGGGGTGATTACTATGCAACCCATTTCCGAGAGGATTCAAAGGAGGCGGGTGAGAATCATGAGCAAAAGGTATTTGAGGAGGAACGGGAAGAAAATGAAGAAGAAGATGTTGAGGGGGAGGTCGAAGTTGGCGAGGAATATGTTTTGAGGACCTCGCCATCAACAGGGTCTAGAAATACATCATCAAATGTTTGTGAAGAAATAAAGTGGGAAGGTCAAACAGTTGGGAAAACACCATCTGGAGAAGTTCTGTGCAGAAGTGTGAGAGTTGGAGATCTCAGTGCTGATATTGGTGGGGCACTCACATTGGATGGTGTTTCGGTGAGTATATGTATGAGACACATGATGGCAGACAGATGATCCACGATAGAGTTATGAAAAATGGTTCACACACTGTCCTTGGCAATGCTGCAAATGAAAGGGAGGTGTTCTTTACCAATGATTGTTTAGATTCCAAAGTATGTGACATGAGAGAATCATTGACTGTCAATATCCAGCAGATTCCCTGGGGCCACAAGTGCAGAAAAGAGCAGTTGGAAGCTATTAGGGTGGAGAGGGCCATGACAGAGGAAAGGAAGAAGAAGGGTTTGCCATTGGAGTACATTTGCAAAATCCTATACTGTCTTGAGAAAGGTGCCCTTTTCTCCCTCCCTTATGGGGAAATGGGTGCCGGAACCGGCGCTTGCAGTTCTTGTGAGGAGCGAGAAGCGGTCCATGATGAGTTCAAAATACTGTCAGAGACCAGCTTTGTCCTCAAGAATGTCACATACAATGTTCACGACTTCCTGTATCTCAGGCCTGATTTTTCTCTCCCGCGAGCGTCGTGGGACCTATAGGTCTAGAAGAAATGTGGACCTAAAGCCCTGTGTGGTATGTCGTTTGCAGAGTGTCAATGTTGCTGCTGGATCTCATAAAGCTAATCCGAAATCAACAAAAGACAATGTAAGAAGGCTATACAGGCCTTATGTCTACCACATTTTTTATGTATATCATTACCATCATATATTTGTACACTTGGACTTTAATTTAGTTTTCTTTGTTGTTTGATCCAGGTGTACTACAGTGAAAATATAGTTAGTGTGCCTGTTGCGATGATAGAGGGAAAATGTGACGTTACAGCACAAGATGGCCTTCCAAATTCAAATCTTTCCAGTATTAGTCGAGCACGCCTTTTAATGTGAACATTTATATGATCCTCGCACTGGACTTCTGAAGCAGTTTGAATGATATTGCCAAATTTAATTTTGTGTTCATCTCATCGTGTTGACAAACTTCTTCATATAGTTGATTGAGTTTGCCTTGTCTATGAACCAGCTACCGACCAATGTTAAGCTCACCCTGGCAAGGAAGGCGCCTGCTTCGAGAAAGAATAAAGGGAAGCAGATTTGTGACGATGAGCAAGCCAGTTCGGATAAACACAAGGATGAAACACCAGAGAACTGTCTTGTAACCCTTGATGTTTTTGCTGGCTGTGGAGTTTTGTCTGAAGGGATGCACCTAGCAGTTAATGTGTTTGCCATTTGCATGTTCTTCATAAGATGCGTGTGCATTTTCGTAGAAAGAGCACCTTGGCCACCACATACCTTCTGATCGTTCAAATATACATGCGCTTCAAAATCATCCTGAAGCAGCAGTGTTTGTGGAGAACTGCAATGTGATTCTGAAGTAAGCAAAAACCCATTTACCCCTTTCGATGTACTAAATAAACTCATTACTCAATTCTGACTATTCTCATCTTCACGGCGATAATGGATTGTTGGGAACTGTGGTCTATGCGGTCTACCCTCTAATTCCTCTGCCTTTTCTGTGGTGCCGCTCACAATCCATATTGAGGCTAGAGGGTAGGGACCTATTCATAGACTCCACTTTTAGGTGTTTTAATATTCCACCTATTTCCGGAAAGATCCGTATGACTCCTGAACAATGTTACTAACCACGATAAACATGTCAGTTTTCCGAGTCTAAACTTACTAGTTCCTAGCACACATGTGTGAGTCATGTGCCATGATTAGATTGTAGGTGTGAGATCAACTTCCAATCTTAATCATGTGGGTCCACAGCCTGCAGAGCCGATCCTGCAAAACAAACCCAGCGTTTCCACCCTGTGATGTCCCGGAAAATATACGTACGTACATATAAAATTCCAGTAGAGTCGATCCCTAATAATTCCTCTATTGTATTCAATCACAGTCGTCCTCGGCACCTCAAGTATTACTTCCTCGAGTGAAATTCCGCATCGATTATTCCCCGTAACAAACATTAATAATATGAATAATTCCACATTGATTTAAATAAATAATAATCACGTTGAATAAATGTTGAAAGCCACATAAATATCCAACATCTCCCACTAGGCTGAAACATATTAATCAATAAATGAAGTTCCATGTGTTAACATGTTTTGAAAACAATTCCTGACTATATTCAGTGAACCTGCACCATATTAGTATTATTATACAAATAAATGAAATTTACGTACCTGAGTTTAATCATTCCACACCCCTTGTATACAATGGTAACTTCCTCAGTGTGTTTACTTTTAACCAAAAACTCAAGAATAGGTGACAGGTTGTGATGCACATTCCAAAATCTCATATGATGTGTGAGATTCCCTTAGCCACACATATTTCATTACATTGCTTGAATGCACCAATAAATTCCGGTAGCTGAGGTTCATAGTATAACAAAAAATTAATACAAAATCCAATACCATTTAGTATCCCTTTTTCCTCAGGGGTTCAAACATAATTCCCCACTGAGTATAGTTCCCCTTATCAAGGTATTTTAACAGGTTTGTAATTTACCATGAAAAATATATTGCTACACTTCCTATGTATTTCCACTCCCAAAAATCCGAAGTCTGAAACATGCCTTTCATTTGAAAGTTACAAGATAACTAAGCTTTCACTTCCATCAATGTAACATTATCATTGTCGAAAAATAATAATAATATCATTAACATGCATAATAGTGATGCAAAATATTTTACACTTATGTTTGAAGATGGCCGTTCTGCTTCCTCTAGAAAACCATGTGACCTGCTATTCCATTGATGTGAAACTTGTTATAAGACCATCACGAATAGCAAACCATGTATTTATTTCCTCTTTCCCTAAATTCCAGAGAAAAAAATTCCACAAGAAATATATATATTCCTTTGTGTAAAGAATTGAATAACAAGAGTGGCATCATTATATTCCATTGAACCAAATTCCTTGTAAAATAAAAAACTAACGAATAATGGGCATGCGGTTGTTTGGTGAGATAATAAATTCCCAAACTTTATTATTCCTCATTGAGTTTATTCCTTCCCGCATTTCTTTCACCCATAACTTGTGTTCATGGAATATTTAAACCTAGACTTTAGTTATTCCTCTAAAAATTTAGAGTGGCTTCCCCAAACAACAAACAACAAATCTAGACATGATATTCCATGTTATTTCCTCCCACTTATCCTAAGCATGTTAGTGTCAGGACTTTCACTTGTAGTTTTCTTTGGGTCAAGAATATATTCTAGTATGATTGGCAATAATTCCACCATTTTCCATAAAAATATTGTGCTCCCACTTTCCGCCAGTTTTCCTTTTCCAGATCAAAAACATTCCATTGATCCACTAGAATAAGAATTAACAAATTCCCGGTGTGTGCTTTGTAGTAATTGAGAATTTCCTTCCAAAATAAAATACTTCCTTCCAGTCTACAAACCATAACAAGTGACTGTGCTAGATGAAAAAAGTTATATACGTAATATGTAATGCTTCTTCCAAAGAAAAGAAAAATAATGGGGTATCAAAAAATATTCAATTCCTCCACTTAGTGGTGAAGTATATGGGAGTATTGAAGATATTCAGTTCCTCCTATAATGTGAAGTATACAATATATTACAATGGTGAATGAAGTTCCATGCTCTTTTTCGGTCGTTATATTCTTGAAGTGTACTACCCCCACCAATTAGTTGTTAAAACTTTGAAATCTTTTAATCAACTGATTTTCCACTTCAGTATAACATGTGAACATCACAATAAAACCTTCCGACTTGTATAATGAAGGTAAACATATAACCATATAAAGTGCAATCATCGGTGAGTGAAAAGAAATAAACAATCTGACCTCGAGTGGGAGTGTCCAAAAATAATAATACCATAAGTATATATAAAGGATGACGTGAAGCTTTTTATCTCCTTCCACCTTAAGAAAATGCGTGCAAGTTAAATACCCATTATATATGTGCTTCAGAAAACCAAATTCCACCCACTAAAGTTTTGAATTCTGGAATTAGTAAGCCACTCGATTCGGTTCCATGATTGACCAAGTCGTTCCATGACAAAAATAATAAATTCCAAGCATGTGTTCCCAATATCAGCATTCCTCTCTATGGAGATATCTTCCCCGAATAAAAATTGGGTTGCTAACTTCCAATGGACCATCAAGAAAGAATATACCATTGTGTGAAATTCCATATTGCAGTAATTTAATCATCGAGCAATATTTCCACTATTCCTTTTCCAAATAGTATTTCACAAACAATGGGTTGATAGAACCATAATTTAAATCCCTTCACATTGAAGTTGCATATTGAGTGTCCTATAACAACAGTATTTTTCCTCCACCAAGGAGTTTCATTGCAAAATTTCCAATTCCAAAGTGTATAAGATTTAGCAGCAATGACAAAACACACAATATATACAATTTCCTTTGGTATTGTTAGCATGTCAATAAAATTGCTATTGTATTCCAACAATATAAGACCTAGCCTTAATACAACTAGTTGAAAAAATAGTGGCATATACATATTTAATGCAAACGTTAACAATGTGCATACCTGAAGTGAGAGCAAATTTCCTTTCTGATGGAGTGGTTCCCATCTTCCTCCATAATAAGTGATGCTCATAATATACACTTCTCTAAATTACATCTCATGCAACTGTGGTATTGATCACCACAAGTTTCCTCCACTTCCTCTTTGTCAATTCCATTGATAAATATTAAATTTCCCTTTCCAAGGTATATCCAACAATATTTGATCGAATCCTTCCCTTGAAAAGTTGATATCGATCTGAAGAGCGCGGAAGATTTGATATACTGAAGTGCCGTGGTGTGAATCTTCCAGGGAGTTGTACTACAGCAGCCTTCCTGGGTAAATCAAAGTAATACAACACACTAGCCTTCCTCGGTTTCCGTGTTGGCTAATGAATCAAATTAGTAGCAGGAAGCTATAGCCCTCCTTGTTTTGAAAAACTTGATTTCCACCTATCTGCAGTAAGCAGACGCTGCAACAGACGGAGTTATAACTTGTCCCAATATAGAACAGATCAACTCCTAGCCCGGACAGAGTCGAGGCAGATGCAACGTGTGGCTGGAGGCGGTGGCAGGGGCAAATGCCGTGGACGAACATGATGCAGCACTACAGCAGGAGGACGCCGGTTTTCCCGAGATCGCTAGGCGCCGGTTTCGCACGAGCGAGAGGGCGAGCTGGTCCTGCGGCGAACATGCAGATCGAATCGATCTTGGTGTGGACCGGCAGAGCATGCAGCGGAATTCCGGTGGGAGCCGAGCTCGACCCGGCGAGGATGGACATGGATTCAGCGGCTCTGCGAACGCAAGGAGAGCTTGCGATTTGAAGAGAGTTAATTTCTTTCACGTTGGAAGAATATTGCATGTTGTGCCTCCTTCCATGGGTTGCGTGCGTCATTGATCCACACGCAAGCAGACCACGTGAACTTTGCTTTGGCTACTCCAAATCACAGGAAGCCTCCAGCTACTTGATGGAATCGGCATGGAGTGCGCAAAAGCTGGCTAGCAGTCCCGACCGGTGTTTAGGTACGTGGCATCGTGGGATGGGGAGTATTCCAAGCGATCTGAACGAGCGCTCATGCAGCGGTGGTGCAGTGCATCATCTACGATCATGGCGGCTGCGTGACCTAAAACCTTGCTCAAGATACCAATGTTGGGTACTGTGGTCTATGCGGTCAAAGGCGTAGCTGGGCCCCAGGCCGCCAGGGCCATGGCCCGGGGCGTGCAGTTTTTGTTAGCCTATATTTTTTAGATTTTCAAAAGTGGCCCAGGGCGTTGGCTTGGCCCAGCCCATCACGTGCGACTACCCAGGCCCTATAGATCAACCACGCAAAAGCGAGAGAGAGCGGAGACGCAGACGGAAACCTATACGCGCCCTCATCTACCCTCGCAGCCAGCCGCCGGCCACCGCTCATCAAATCCGGCGACCCCGTCCACTCCGGCGAGGCGGGCAGGCGGCGACCCCGCTCGCACGGCTTCCCCTGCAGGCTGCAGTCTGTCCGCCCTCTCGTCCAGCGACTCATGTGCGACCTCGCCCGGCCTCTGGTCCAGCGACGCCCTACCTCCGTCCTGCCGCCACCGTCCGGCCGTCCGGCGAACTCGTCCCGCCTCCGGCCTTCCACCACTGCGCCACCGTCCAGCCAGCCAGGCCAGGTATGCCTCTTCAGCTCTTCTGTCCTCTGCGGCTCTGCCCAGTCTGTTAGATGTTTTCTTTGACAAAGCACACAACAGGGCATCTGTTAGATGTTTTTGCTCCATTTAAATTGATGCTTCAAATCAAAATACACCTTGAAGGATTGATTAGTTGTTTAATTGCTGCAGTAGAAACTGATTTCCTAATTTTTGTTCCAATTTCCAAGAAGACAAGATGAACAAAAGCACCAGGACAATGACATCTTTTTTGTTGGAATATGAACGGAAATGGGTAGGAAAGGCTTAGAAGCTTTCATGATTCTTGGTACAAAAATCATCGTGGCTGGTTGGAATATTGTCGGTGTACTAAGGTAGGGGTACCTCAGTACCCCAACTTGTGCACGGGCAGTTGCAGCTTCCCGCGGCAGGGTTTACCGCGTGCTCGCCGGAGACCTTCCTGCTCCCTATCAAACCATTCAAAAACAAAGTATGCAAGAAAGAAGATCGAGACCCCGGCAAGTGGAGCTTGCCGGGAAGGCCGTACCAGGCTCAAGATTACATCACTCACGCAAGGCCCTGGCAAGAGGAGCTTGCCAGGAAGGCTAGAAGATTACGTCGTAGAAGACACGCCCCTGCAAAGGGCCCGGGGAGCGGCAAGCTCCCGGGCCCGGCAAGATCAAGACCCCGGCAAGGTGCTTGCCGGGAGAGTTGCGCTGTGTGCCCGCGCTCCAGCTCATCGGCCCACGCGTCGCCCTGGGGCCTATCCAAGGACGCGTGGCGGATGGCTGTGCAGCCTGGGGGACACGGTGGCACTCCACGGTGGTGGATCCATCGCCGTGGCAGACGGAGACGCAATGGCGGGAGCTTTTGGGGACGACGGCGACGGGTATTAAATGCCCTTGTCCCCCACTGTCAAAGTAGGTAGCAACCACTGTTCGTGCACTGTAGCTCCACTGTTCCCGCACTGTTACAACTACCACCTCTTTTACGTTTTTACCCCTTTCTCCTACGTTGACACCTGTCGGTGACCCCTTGCACTATAAAAGGAGGCCCATGCACAACGTGGAGGGGGTTCGGAACCTAGATCACTCGTACGCTCGGTGTAGCTGCTTCTTCAAGCTCCCGAGCACTCCAACTCCATACACAACTAAGCAGGAGTAGGGTTTTACGCGTCCACCGCGGCCCGAACCTGGGTAAAACTGCCCGCGTGCTCGCTACGATCTGCTCTTCGTGCTCCCTCCGCCCTCGTACCGCACAGACAAGGGGCTCCGGTCCCATAGGTGTTCGTGGCGGACAGTTTCCCCCGACATCTTTGGCGCGCCAGGTAGGGGGCGTCGAGGTTGTGCGAATCTGATCCGGCGTTCGCGCGGGCGCATTCTCCATCAACCTCTCCAGTTTCATCAGCAACTTCATCAGCAACAGCTCTATGGCCCCGAAGAAGAAGGCTTCGGAGGTCGGAGGCCCGTCCGCGTCTCATCCGCCGCCACCAGAGCCAACGGTGGGCGGGGGAGACGCCGTCGGAAGAGTGGTCGCCGGCGAGGAAACTCGCGGCGCCACTAAATCAAAGGATAAGACGGACGACCGAGCCTCGGTCTCCGTGGACGCGCCACGTCCGTCTCAGCACACGACAACCCAGCAACGCCATATCACAGGAGGTGGTATCCGCTTGCTGGGGCAAGGACATACCGGAGGCTCACGGGACGCCCCGGACCACCGTCCGGGCACAAGTAAGGCGAAGGCGCCGGCGCGGGACCCTGCTCCTTCTAACGTTGTTAGGAGTCCGAGCATATCCCGCTCCTCGCACCGCTCACCCGCGTTTCCCTCCACTCCGGCAGAAGCGCTCGCAAGGGCGCAACTGCTCCTCGACTTCCCTCCAGCGGCAGACAAGGCCGAGGACTGGAGGGCCACCATGCAGAGCCTGATCGCCTTCGCCAACAACGATTCTCCACAGCAGCCGACGGCCTCGCGGCCGCGGCAAGCTGAGAAGACGAAGGCCGACGGCGACAAGTCCGCCGGGGGTGCGACAAGCGTGCACTCCCCGCCGCGGAAGCAGAAGACGCCGCCCCGCCGGAACAACGCCGACGACGGCTCCACGGCCTCGTCGGACCCGCGGGCTCGTCGGGATCAGCGCCAGGTCCTTGACGACCGGCGACAAGAAGACGCTCGCACTACAATCGAGCGCCGCCGAGAAGCTCGGCGACAATCAGACCAGAGGGCTGGGGACGCTGTCGACGCGCGCGCGCCCGGTGAACCAGGCGACTTGCCGTACGCGGCAGGTTGCCCTGCGTTCACCCGCGAGCTGCGGCGCGTCCAGTGGTCCAGCATGAAGAATTTCAAGCCCGACGTACCGGAGAAGTACGACGGCAAGACGCACCCCTCGGAATTCCTCAGCATCTACACCATCGCGGTGCAACCTGCCGGGGGGCGCGATGAGAAGATCTTGGCGAACTACTTCCCGCTCGTGCTTAAGCCGAACGTCCGTTCGTGGCTTATCCACTTGCCGGAAGGCTCCATTTCTTCTTGGGCAGACCTTTGCCATCGGTTTGTTGGCGCCTTCACCGGCGGCCACAAACCCCACGGCCAGGAGAGCGATCTCCACATTTTGGCCCAGAAGGAAGGAGAGTCCCTGCGCAAGTACATCCAGCGCTTCAGCCGTGTACAGCACAACATCCCTGATGTCCACCCTGCCGCGGTTATCAGCGCGTTCCACCAGAACATGCGTAACCGCCGCATGCGTGAGGAAATGGCGATGACCAAGATTCGGGATGTCAGCGAGCTCTATGCTCTTGCTGACAAGTGCGCACGCGCAGAAGAGGGGAGGAGACTCCCCGGGGAGGATGCTGGTGCAGGAGGAAGCGACAGCAACGACGCCGCCCCGGCAAAGAAGAGCCGGCGGCGGAATAACAGAAGGAAAGGCAAGAAGGAAGTGCTTGCCGTCGAGAAGTCCGGCAAGGAGGCCCCCGCCAAGCAAGCGCAGGCTGGCGGCTCCGGCAAGGAGCCTGCCCCTATAGCGGCGGCCGACAAGCAGGACGGCTCCGACAAGCAATACTGCAAGATCCACCGCACCAAGGGCCACGACCTCTCCAACTGCAAACGCGTCGAGTATCTCGTCGAGCAGCAGAAAGCTGAGTACGAGAGGCGGGACAAGGAGAAGGCCCAAGGTGGCGGCGGAGAGCCGAGCAAGAAGCGGCCGTTCAATGGCCGGGGAGGACGCCGCGGCAAGGCCAAGCAGCGGCAAGGTGACCGACCTCCCCGGGGCCGCGACAAGGACGAAGATGACGACGACGAAGACGTGGAGGACGAGGATAACAGCGAGCAGGAGTTCCAGAAGGCCACGGAGGTCCTGTGCGTCGACGGTGGCGCCTCTCTGCACACCTCCCACCGCCAGCTCAAGCAGTGGGTGCGTGAGGTGAACGCAGCAGAGCCGCCCGTGGAGTCGCGCAGGCTCCTCAAATGGTCCAGCACGCCCATCATTTTTGATCTTGAGGATCACCCTGACCGCACCACTGCGGTCGGGTGCTTGCCGATGCTGGTCTCACCCACCATCCACAACCTCAAGGTCACTAAAATGTTGGTTGACGGCGGGGCCGGCCTGAACTTGATCTCCTCTGCTGTGATCAAGAAACTCCAAATCCCAGATGGCGAGCTCGAAGAGACCGGTTCTTTCCAAGGAATCAACCCGGGAAGGAGCAAGCCCAAGGGGAAGATCACTCTGCCGGTGACCTTTGGCGGGGAGCTCAACTTCAGAACTGAGCGCATCACTTTCGACGTCGCCGATATTCCATTGCCATACAATGGAATACTTGGCCGTCCTGCCCTCGCCAAGTTCATGGCAGCATCCCATTACGCCTACAACGTACTCAAGATGCCGGGGCCGATAAGCGTCATCACTGTCCACGGCGACAAGAAAGATGCGCTTGTCTGCGCCGACAAGATCTACCGGGATGCAGCAGCTGCGGCCGAGAAGGACACACTTGCCGCTGAAGCTCCCGGGGGGAAGAAGACGAAGACCAAGTCCGGCAAGTGCTCTGGGGCCCACTCCGGCAACCGCACCTCTTCGGAGTGCTGCGCTGCCGTCGAGGACGTCCCATCGAGCTCCACCGGCAAGTGTAAGAAAGGAATGGCCGCTCCTCCGGCAACCAAGAAGGTGTCCGCCAAGGAGGACGGCACTGGTGGTACCTTCACCATCAGTGCCACGCTTGACAGCAAATAGGAAAGCGCGCTCGTTGTCTTCCTGCGGGCGAATGTCGATGTGTTTGCCTGGCAACCATCTGACATCCCCGGTGTTCCCAGGAAGGTAATTGAGCACAAGCTTGCTGTCTGTCCTCATGCGCGGCCCATCAAGCAAAAAGTGAGGAAGCAAGCCGTGGAGCGCCAAGAATTCATCAACGAAGAAATCAAGAAACTAGAGGCAGCAGGCCTAGTTAGAGGTGTGATCCATCCGACGTGGTTAGCAAATCCAGTCGTCGTGCGCAAGGCCAACGGGAAGTGGAGACTGTGTATAGACTTCACCGATGTGAATAAAGCATGTCCCAAGGATCCCTTCCCTTTGCCGCGCATTGACCAGATTGTTGACTCCACTGCCGGATGTGAGCTACTCTATTTTCTTGATGCATATTCAGGCTACCACCAGATCTTTATGGCCAAAGAGGATGAAGAGAAGACTGCATTTATCACTCCATGTGGCACTTATTGCTTCATACGCATGCCATTTGGACTGAAGAATGCAGGATCAACGTTTGCAAGGGTAGTGTACACTGCTTTCGAGCCACACATCCACAGAAATGTAGAGGCTTACATGGATGACATCGTGGTGAAAAGTAAGAGCAAGGAAACCCTGATCCAGGATTTGGAGGAGACATTTCAGAACCTGCGCAGAATACAGCTCAAGTTGAACCCCGAGAAGTGCGTCTTTGGAGTTCCCTCCGGCAAGCTTCTCGGGTTCTTTGTGTCACAGAGGGGTATTGAAGCCAACCCCGACAAGATTAAAGCCATCGAGCAGATCGAGGCCCCGAAGCGCGTCAAGGATGTCAGAAGGCTTGCAGGTTGTGTGGCTGCCCTCAGTAGGTTCATTTCAAAATCCGCAGAACGCGCCCTACCTTTCTTCAAAATCTTGAAGAAGGCAGGTCCCATGAAATGGACTCCGGAAGCGGAGGCAGCGCTGCAGGATTTGAAACGATACCTGTCCTCCACTCCAATACTTGTCGCACCTAGACCACAGGAAAAGTTGTTGCTATACCTAGCGGCAACCAACCAGGTGGTTAGTGCTGCGTTAGTAGCGGAGAGGGAGTCCGACGAGGAGTCAGCACCACCGGCAAGCTAATCCAGCGACAAGCAGGGGGCTGCTCCAGCAAGCTCTGGCCCCGACAAGGACAACTCTGCGCAGGAACAGAATGAAGCACGGAAGAAGATGGTGCAGCGCCCGGTGTATTTTGTAAGTTCCCTTCTCCAGGGGGCTAGATCAAGATACTCCGGTGTGCAAAAGTTGTTTTCGGCCTCCTCATGGCCTCGAGAAAGCTGCACCATTACTTCCAGGCGCATGAGATAACAGTGGTCACTCGCTTTCCGCTGAAGAGGATATTGCACAATCCGGAAGCAACAGGCAGGATCGTCGAGTGGGCACTGGAGCTGTCGAGCTTTGGACTCAAGTTTGAAAGTACTTCAACCATACAGAGCCGAGCTTTGGCAGAATTCATAGCTGAGTGGACCCCAACGCCCGATGAAGAAGTCCAAGAGACAAGTGCACCCGTACAAGAAGCGACAAGTGAATGGGTAATGTATTTTGATGGTGCCTTCTCGCTGCAAGGCGCCGGTGCTGGCGTGGTACTCATCGCGCCCACCGGAGAGCACCTCAAATATGTTATCCAGATGCACTTTCCCAGGGAGCAAGCGACAAACAACACTGCAGAATATGAAGGCTTGCTTGCCGGCCTCAGGATTGTGGCCGAACTTGGGATCAGGAAGCTGATTGTGCGGGGAGATTCTCAGTTGGTGGTCCGGCAAGTTAACAAGAGCTACCAAAGCCCTTTGATGGAAGCATATCTAGATGAAGTGAGAAAGCTTGAGGAACACTTTGAGGGTCTGCAAATGGAGCACGTCCCAAGAGCTCAAAATGAAATAGCACATGCTCTTTCAAAGTGTGCTTCGATGAAGTTACCTGTGGAACCAGGGACCTTCTTGCTCAAGCTGACTCAACCATCTGTTACACCATCAATTGGACAGTCCAAGAAGAGAAAGTTGGTCTCCGGCGACTACTTGCCGGCGGATCTTCCAGAAACCGCCGCCAAAGTCCCCAAGATCAACAACAAGAACGCTGAGGAACAGTTTGCTCCTGCAGGTCCTCGGGCCTGTACAGTTGAAGTAAGGGTTCCCGACAAGCCTCGCCCAGGCGAGCTTGCCGGGGGACCATCAGCTCCGGCAGAGCCGGAGGTTCTTGCTGTAGAAGCTAAGGTTCCCGCAGCGGCCCTCGAGCCTTTAGTCCTTGCTGTTGAGCCTCGGGCTCCGGCATGGGCGCAGCAGATCGTCCGTTTTCTGCAGACCGGAGAACTTCCCGACGACCCTCAAGAGATAGAAAAGATAACCAGGCAGTCAAGTATGTATCAGTTCGTGGACAACGAGCTATACAGAAGAAGGCTCAATGGTGTCAGATTGAAGTGCATCTCCAGGGAAGATGGACAGAAGCTGTTGGCAGAAATACACGGAGGCATATGCGGCCACCACATTGGCGCAAGGGCGCTTGCCGGGAAAGCTTTCCGGCAAGGGTTCTTCTGGCAAGAAGCCCTCCAAGATGCAACTGCACTAGTAACCAAGTGTGAAGCGTGCCAGTTCCATGCAAAGCAGATTCATCAGCCAGCTCAAGCTCTCCAAACAATCCCTTTATCCTGGCCCTTCTCGGTCTGGGGGCTCGATATCCTCGGCCCCTTCCCCCGAGCCGTCGGGGGCTTTGAGTACTTGTACGTTGCAATCGACAAGTTCACAAAGTTGCCAGAAGTGGAGCCAGTGAGAAAGGTGACAGCACAGTCAGCGGTCAGGTTCTTCAGGTCGATTGTTTGCCGTTTCGGAATCCCTAACAGGATCATCACCGACAACGGCACACAATTTACTAGTCGCACCTTCATGCAGTACGTCCAAGACCTTGGCGCCAAGGTCTGTTTCGCTTCTGTTGCTCACCCGAGGAGCAACGGTCAAGCGGAGAGGGCCAATGCTGAAGTGCTGCGCGGACTCAAGACGAGGACCTTTGACAGGCTGCGCAAGTGCGGAAGAAATTGGATAGAGGAGCTACCGGCGGCTCTTTGGTCAATCAGAACGACACCAAGTCGAGCCACCGGACAGACACCCTTTGCTCTAGTCTATGGAGCAGAGGCAGTTCTCCCCACGGAACTCGTATACGGATCTCCTCGAGTGCTCGCTTATGATGAGCTCGAGCAAGAGCAACTGCGGCAAGATGATGCATTGCTCCTTGAGGAGGGACGTCTCCAGGCTGCTGTACGAGCTGCTCGATACCAGCAAGCCTTGCGCCGCTACCACAGCCGCAAGGTCAGAGCCAGGAGTCTCGAGGAAGGCGACCTTGTTCTTCGGCGTGTTCAGTCCGCCAAGAATTCCAACAAGTTGACGCCGAAGTGGGAAGGCCCTTATCGGGTGAGACAAGTTACGAGGCCCGGCGCTGTCCGCCTCGAGACCGAAGAAGGCTTACCGGTGAGCAATTCCTGGAACATAGAGCATCTTCGCAAGTTTCACCCATAAGGCGCGGTTGCCGTGATCCGCTCCGGCAACCACCTTTTGTACAAGCCTTGCCGCTGTTGCATGTAACCCTTTGTACAAAGCCGGGCACAGACCCCGTGCATCAGTAAAGTTTCCGCGTTTTGCGCCGATTGCCTTTTGCATGCTTTTCTTTGCTATTTGCATGATTTGTTTGGCATTTGGTGCAACACTCGAGTATCCGGTAACCATTAGCGTGCCGAAAGGCCATATACTTGTTTCCCTCTTCTTTTTCTTTCCTCTTAAGCAGAAGGAACGTTCCTCGCCCACAAGTTTGCCGGGGGGGGAAGGAGATCGAGGAGGAACCAAGTGCTGTTGAAGAAAGAGAAACCTTACCGGGAAGCAAGCAGTATATGAAAGCTAAGTTATTAGAATTTGACCAGTTCAAATTTTTAAATTTTAGTTGTCTTCCTTGAACAATCACGCTTTGTATGGAAAACCTGTGCGCGGAGGAACCTACCCGTAGCTTGCCGCACCCTTGTCTTGTTTCCGAGTACGCTCAACGATCTAAGTGAGCTGCGACAAGTGTCGCGCCATTACTTCGTTTTCGAGTTCGCTCAGCAAGCTAAGTGCGTTGCGACTAGCCGCGGCGAGGTTGCTTGCCGGTGAGACCTTGGCCAGCAGGCTGCTCAGAGTCCAGCACTCAGCGCTCGCAGCAAAGGCCCCTTGCCGGCAAGCTCCCCGGGAGCGTAGGGTGAGAAACATACAAAGTCAAGGATTAAGACAAGGAAGATAACATTGCACTGATTGATCAAAATGAGATAAATATCTTACAAAAGATAACTTGTCGCAATGGACTAATGAGTTCATAGCACCTTATGCAGCAACAAAAAGAGATAAAGATAATGGAGGCCTAATCTACGCGGTCGCCCTCAATCCTGGAGATCTTAGCCACCTTGGCTATGATGTGGGCGACCTGCTCCTTCAGAGCCTCCATGTCCGCATCAGCCGGCAAGCTGCGAAGAACGTTGGTGAGGTTGATGCCCGGATTACGGTACACGATCTTCGTCAGCACGCGCTCCAAGGTTCCCGTGCAGAGCAGGCGCGTCTCCTCGGCCAGCTGCGCGGGGATCTTCTTCCGCAGATCGGCAAGGGCCGGCGCAATTCCCCTGAAGAAGAGGCTGAGCTTGGCGCTGTGAGGGAGGTTTGGATCCGGGGAGTAGATGAGGTGCTCCAGCTTCAACGCCAGCAGCTCCTGGTCGATGTTGGACGCGCAAGATACTAAGTCCTCGGTCCATACCTCAACGGTTTTGCGGAAGAGCTCAGCCGCTTTGTTGGCGCTGTCCACCAGGGTCCGCTCCTTGCGGAGCTCCTCCTTCAGCTTGGTCTCCCGAGCCCGGGCAGCGTCGAGTGAATCCTTCAGTGTAGTGACCTTCAACTCCAAGTCCTCGATGGAGTCCTTGGCGGCCTTCAACTCGTCGCCCCTCTCAGAAAGACGCACCTGGAGTTCTGAATTGGTGTGGGCGTCCTTCTCGCGCTCCGTGATGAGTGCGGCGACCTTCTCCGCGCTCACCTTCAGCGACTTCTCCAGCTGTGCGACCTTGGCGGCAAGCTCCTCCTTGGCGGTCTCCGCGGCAGCCGCGGCAGCCTTCGCCTCCTTCAGCTCCCCGCCAAGGGCCTGCTCCCGAGCGGCAAGTTCTTCCTCGTGAGCATCGAGGTTGACCTTCCGCTGGGCGAGTTCTCCCTCTCGCCGGGATAGCTCCACCCCGGCGAGCCGCTGCTGTTCCTCGGCCTCGGCCTTCTCCAGCACCCACTCCTGGTATTCGCCGGCGAGTCGCTCGCGCTCCTCCGCCACCTCGCGGAGGGCCGCCTGGTTGGCGGCGCTGAGCTCCGCCGCGCGCTTCTCCATCTCCGCGGAGGCCTTGGCGGCGAGGGCCTCCCGACAAGCGAGCTTCGCCCGCCTGGCCCGGTAAAGGGCCAGGAGCTGGTGAAGCAGCTTCTCCTCCTCGGGCCCTTCACTCCCGCCGGGCGCCTCGACAATCTTCAAACCCACGGAGGCGAGGACCTCCCCGTCAAACGCCTCGCCCTCCGCGGGAGCTCGCGACGAAGACCACCAAGGCACCTGGATGAAGACGCCATTGGGGGCTTCAAGATAGTAGCCCTGCTCCTTGCCGGCGGAGGGGTCGGCGGCCGGCGCAGCACTTGATGCTCCCGCCGCCTCCGGGTCGGCGGTGCGGTCGCCGTCCCCCTCCCCGGCCGCTGCGTCAGCAGCCGGAGCGGCCTCTGGCGCAGCCGGCTCGGCGGCTCCCGCCGTGTCCTCGGCGACAGGAGCGTCGCCGCCGCCGTCCTGCGCGCCCTCCTCCTCCTCGATGTTGATGACTTCCGTCTCCATCGGCTCGGGGGGAGGAAGATCTAGAAGAAGAAGAAGAAAAAGAAGTTCAAGCAAATATCCAAAAAGAAACAACGCCAAGAAGACAAAGTTACAAGACCTACCTTGGCGGACGTCGTCGGTGGCGGACTCCCTCGCCGGGGAGCTCTGCCTTGGCGGAGTGGCCGCCCTCGCCGGGCTGCTCGCCCTTGGCGGAGTACCCGCCCTTGGCGGAGCGCTCTCCCTTGCCGGAGAGTTCGGCCTTGGCGGGGACGGCGGGGCCTGCGGCTCCTCGGGGGCGGTCTCCGGACGCTCCTGCCGCTGTGGCTCCACCTCTGCACAAGTCAAGACAAAGACATCAAGATATTGAAACAAGACAAAATCCTCAGGCGCATCCCGACGAGCGGAAGGATGGAAGTACAAGAACCCAGACTTATGCTGGGGGCTGCGCTGGGGGCTGCTCCTCGGAGCAGCGCTCGGGTCCGGCAGGCTTGGCTCCGGCACGTCCCCAGCTGCCGCGGTGGCCGAGTCTTCCGCGACCTCGACCACAGGCGCTTTGGCTTTCTTCGCCACGCGCTGAACCAAGGTCCTGGAATCAAAGCAACAAACAAAATTAGCATCAACAATTATCAAGACGAAACTCGAGAAGGTGTAAGATCTTGGATTCTTACTCCTGATCCTCCTCGTCGTCCTCGCTCAAGGCGGAGAAGTCGTACTCCACCTGTGGCGCGTCTGCACGAGGAGCGGAAGACGAAGATTCCCTCGGGCGCTTGGTGGTCCCTGGGGCTGGGGGCTGCGAAGACCCAGCTCCTGCGGTAGCCGGAGCCCGAGGAGCGGGCGGAGCTGCTGCTCCGCTCCGAGAAGACCCCTGTCGGCTCGACGCTGGCCTGCGAGGCGCCTCCGTCGTGGCCCGCGCGCGGGCCGCCTCTGCTGTGGCTGGTGCGCCGGTCGCCCTTGGCGCAGCTTGGCTTCCCCGGGGAGCTGCCCGGCGAGCTGGTTGTTGCCGGGGCGCCTGCGCCCTCTCTCCCGTCGCCGTCTTGCGGAGACGCTTCGGTGGAGACCGCTTTGGGCTTGCCGGGGGCGGGGAGCTCTCCGACGAGGAGAGGTCGTCGGCGTAGAGCTCCGTAGATCCGTCGGAGTCCTCGGCGGCCTCGGCCTCTTCCTCCTCCTCCCCGGCTGGCTTGCTGGGCCCAGCGCCCTGCGCTGCGGCCTCTTTTCCTCTGGCGCCTCCACTCCCCGCGGCGCCTCTGTTCCCTCCGGCAGCGCCATCCCTTGCCGCGGCCTCGGCCGCGATCCCGTGGATCCCGGAGTGCCTCAGAGAGGGGACCCCGGCGAGCGCGTCGGGAGGAAGTTGCAGCAGTCTGCGGATCTCCGCCTCCTCCGCCTGGCTGGACGCATCCGCAGCCTCCGCCTCTTCGGGTGTATATCCAAAATCTCCTGCCGCTGCGGCTGCAGCGGCCTCTTCAGCCCGAGTAGCCATGTATGCAAGCTCCTGGTCGGTGGTGTCCCGCGTGTGCTCCTTGATGTCATTCTTGTTCTTCTCCACCTCCACGAGGTTGTCGTAGAAGTTGAGGACGTCTATGGGCTTGGGCGGAATCCACGTGCGGTCCACGCCGTGCGAATCACACGCGGGCATCATGGCGCGGAGAGGATCACAAGTTGTGCTGTTGCAGAGGGGCACCACTCCCCGGGGAGGTCTGAACCACTCAGGGTGTGCCGGGTCATATTTGAAGAGTTCCCGGACCATCCCCTTCAGCTCCGGCGTCGTGAAGTTGAAGTTCAGCCCGGGGCGCAGCCTCATTATATCCGCTGGGTTGCCGTACTCCCAGGCCGGCCTTTTCCTGTCTTGGAGAGGGGCGATGCGGCGGCGGAGGAAATCTGCGCCTACTTCTGCAACGGAGAGCCTAGCTACCCGAAGACGAAGAATCCGGATGAGGGCGATATCGAGCTTGATGTCGTCCGAGTATAGCTCGCTCCAGTCCCTGCCGCGCACGATGGGTGTTGTGCGCGGCGCGGTGAAAGCTTGCGGCTGGTCTTCGATGATCCAGCACCAGTCTGCACGCCACTCCTCCCACTTGCCGCGGAGCTCCCCCGGCAAGTACGACTCCTTCTTGTTCAGACGGAATATCCAAGAAATTCCCCCGTAGAGGGGGGCGCCGGCCTCTGCTCTAGGGGTGAAGAAGTGCCTAAAAAGCGCTACATTTGGGTGTATTCCTATGAAGTTTTCGCACATGTGTGCGAAAACCGCCATTGTGAGGATGGCGTTGGGGGTGAAGTCAAGAAGATGGAGGCCATAGGTGTGCATGATGTCGCAGAAGAAATCAGAGAAAGGAGGGCAAAGACCGCAGTGAAAGAAAGCTGCGAAGAAGTAGTACCCGCCGGGGTAGTTGTCCTTGGCGGCGGCCGGATATGCTCGAGTGCGGGGGTGCGCCTTGGTTTCCTTGGCCCAGAACAAGTAATACTTGTTCCAGAGCTCCCGCGCGCCGAGCCTCGGCGGGAAGACGAGGTTCCGCTTCCGATACGCGGCGAGCTTCGCCGCTTTCTCCGACTTCTCCCTCTTGGCCTTCTCCGCCTTCGCCTTGTCGGTCTTCGGCGCCATGGCGGACGCGGCGGAGGAAGGGGGACGAAGGGCCCGGCGACGCCGGAGATGCAGACGGCGGCGGCGGAGGTGTGGAGGCGGAGCGCAAGAGGGATCTCTGGAGGAAGAAGAAGATGCAATGAAAGCACAAGGAGGGGAACCGCTCCTGCTTCCTCTGCTTTTATGGGGAAGTGGGGGGCGTTTCGCCCTTTCCATTAAGAGATCGTGGGCACGTCCCATCCCACGACGCCGCAATCGACGCGTGCCGTTACGGGGGGATGCGGCGGATACGGAAGTGGATTCGGCGCGCCATGGGCCGCGTGTGCCCGTGCATTGTTTTGGGCCTGGCCCAACAGCGCTCGGCACCGTGTGTGGCCCAGGCCCGGGGGCTCCTGTCGGTGTACTAAGGTAGGGGTACCTCAGTACCCCAACTTGTGCACGGGCAGTTGCAGCTTCCCGCGGCAGGGTTTACCGCGTGCTCGCCGGAGACCTTCCTGCTCCATCTCAAACCATTCAAAAACAAAGTATGCAAGAAAGAAGATCGAGACCCCGGCAAGTGGAGCTTGCCGGGAAGGCCGTACCAGGCTCAAGATTACATCACTCACGCAAGGCCCTGGCAAGAGGAGCTTGCCAGGAAGGCTAGAAGATTACGTCGTAGAAGACACGCCCCGGCAAAGGGCCCGGGGAGCGGCAAGCTCCCGGGCCAGGCAAGATCAAGACCCCGGCAAGGTGCTTGCCGGGAGAGTTGCACTGTGTGCCCGCGCTCCAGCTCATCGGCCCACGCGTCGCCCTGGGGCCTATCCAGGGACGCGTGGCGGATGGCTGTGCAGCCTGGGGGACACGGTGGCACTCCACGGTGGTGGATCCATCGCCGTGGCAGACGGAGACGCAATGGCGGGAGCTTTTGGGGTCGACGGCGACGGGCATTAAATGCCCTTGTCCCCCACTGTCAAAGTAGGTAGCAACCACTGTTCGTGCACTGTAGCTCCACTGTTCCCGCACTGTTACAACTACCACCTCTTTTACGTTTTTACCCCTTTCTCCTACGTTGACACCTGTCGGTGACCCCTTGCACTATAAAAGGAGGCCCATGCACAACGTGGAGGGGGTTCGGAACCTAGATCACTCGTACGCTCGGTGTAGCTGCTTCTTCAAGCTCCCGAGCACTCCAACTCAATACACAACTAAGCAGGAGTAGGGTTTTACGCGTCCACCGCGGCCCGAACCTGGGTAAAACTGCCCGCGTGCTCGCTACGATCTGCTCTTCGTGCTCCCTCCGCCCTCGTACCGCACAGACAAGGGGCTCCGGTCCCATAGGTGTTCGTGGCGGACAGTTTCCCCCGACAAATATAGCGTTCATAAAAATGCAGCCTTTTGCTTTTACTGCTTGCTATTTAAGCAACCAAGAGCTAAAAACTATGGTGTTCAAGCATTCACTAAGAATAGGTTTAAAAATTGGAAGGATGGACCCAAAATCCTTGATGAACATGTTGGTAAACATGATAGTGCTCATAATAAGGCTAGACAACACGATGAGGCTTTCAAAAATCAGAGGCAAAATCTGCCACATGTGTTTGATCGAGGAACTCAGAAGGACGAAGAAGAATACAAAGCTCGTCTCTTGATTATATTGGGTGTTATCAAATTTTTGCTGGTACAAGGTCTAGCTTTTCGTGGACATGATGAGTCTACTAGCTCAAAGAATAAGGGTAACTTTAAGGAATTGTTGGGCTGGCTCATAGAGAAAGACGGAGAGGCACGCAAATTGATTGGGGGTGCAGGAGCGAACCATAAGCTAACTTCACCTGAGATACAATTGGACTTGTGCAAGGCGTGTGCAGAAGAGACCTCCAAAGCCATTATTGATGAAATTGGAGATAGAAAATTTTCCTTACTTGTTGATGAGTCTAGAGATGCAGCTATCAAGGAGCAAATGGCTATGTGTTTGAGGTCAGCACCTTTGTGTGTATTGTATGTGGGTCTTGTTGTGCATATATTTTCTCAAAGTTGTTATATATTAATCATGCAATTGTGTCTTATGTAGGCATCTCAGCAGCCAAGGGGAGGTGATTGAGAGGTTTATTGCAATCAAGCATGTTCCGGACACGCGAGCAACTTCACTTAAGGTAGTTTTGGATGCTATATTTGCTACTCAGGGCTTGTCTATGTCGAATTTGAGAGGGCAAGGTTATGACGGGGCTTCCAATATGAGAGGGGAATTTCGTGGGTTGCAAAGATTGATATTGGAGGAAAATCCTTATGCTCATTATATACACTGCTTTGCCCATCAATTGCAATTAGTTGTTGTTGTCGTTGCAAAGTGTTGTTCATCAGTAAGGGATTTTTTTGAATACGCTAGCATGGTTGTCAACATTGTTAATGCTTCATGTAAAAGACATGATCAATTCGCCCAAGAGCAACATGATGAATTTGTGCGCCAAGTGGAGGCCGGGGAACTTCTTGGGGGTCAAGGAAAAAACCAGTTAACTAACCTTGCAAGACCCGGTGATACACGGTGGGGGTCACATCATAGGACTTTGTGTCGACTTATTTCTATGTGGAAACCTTAAGGTATTAGAGAATTTGTAGAATGATGCTGATAATGTTGCACAAAGAACCTCGGCTGGGGGTTTGATAAAGCACATGGAAACATTTGAATTTGTTCTCATATTGCATCTTATGATTAGATTATTGGGCAAGACTAACGATCTATCACAGTGCTTGCAACAGAAAAAACAACATATTGTGCGTGCCGTGGGATTGATCAAAACCACATTGGACAAAATGCAAGAGATACGACAGAATGGTTGGGATGAGCTCTTCCAAGAGGTTCTGTCTCAAATACAATAATGTAGTGCCAAATATGGAAGATACAAGCACTGCTAATGGCCATTTAAGAACTTGAGGTGGTCAATTGGTAACTTACCACCATCATTTCAGAAATGAAATATTCAATGTGGTGCATGACCAAGTTATTGTGGAATTAAACAACCGCTTTACTGAAAGATCTACTCAATTATTAAGATGCATTGCTTGTCTTATCCGAAGAACTCTTTTGCCAATTATGATGAAGACAAGCTTGTTGATCTTGCTAGTATGTATGGTGCCGACTTCTCTGCATATGAAGTTAGTTTTGTCCTTAGAAACCAATTGGACTCGTTCATTCATGAAGCAAGAGTAGATCCACAATTGATGAATTGTAATGACCTTGGTCATCTTGCCATGAGATGGTTTTGAGTGAGATGCACACAACTTTTCCGCTGGTTTACCGCCTTGTCGAGTTAGCATTAATTTTACCTGTTGCAACCGCAACGGTGGAAAGGGCCTTCTCGGCAATGAGCATTATCAAGACTGACTTGAGGAACAGGATGGGTGATGATTGGCTGAATCACAGAATGGTATGTTACATTGAGCGAGATTATTGATTCGTATTGAAGAGTCAAAGATCATTGAGCGATTTCTGGGTTATCGCAACCGCAAAGGCATGTTACCTCCTCTTACAGGTAATGTGTTACGTTATGAAGCACAGCTAAATATTGTGTTTCATATTTTGCATCCAGTAGCAATTTTTTTACTTGCTTTCTATGCACTGACTTGCATGTCAATTTTATACTTGAAGGTGAATCATCTGTTATTATCAATAAAAAAATAGCGTGCTACAGCAAAATAGCGTGGATCTCAAAATACGCTATTAGCGTGCTATATCGTGCTATACCGTACTATTAGCGAGACATTTGTACACTGATATATTTAGCGAGGCAATTCTCAATACGCTATAGCGTGCTATTAGCGATGCTATAGCGCGCTATTTTTTGCAGTGGTTATTATTGAAGATGTAATCGCGGGAAGCTAAAATCGAACAACCCTTTGATTTGGTACCCTCTTTTGCATTATGTATCATTTATATTGTCTTTTGTTATGTGTTACGTTATGAAGCACAGCTAAATATTGTGTTCAGATTTTATCATTAAAAATTAGCGTTACTTTTGTATGACTTAAAACTGGGGTAGTTTGTTAGGAAAAAAAATAGCCCTTCATTTTTGGCCCTGGGCGTCAGCCAATCCTATCTACGCCGTTGTATGCGGTCTACCCTCTAATTCATCTGCCTTTTCTGTGGTGCCGCTCACAATGCATATTGAGGCTAGAGGGTAGGGACCTATTTATAGACTCCACTTTTAGGTGTTTTAATATTCCACCTATTTCCGGAAAGATCTGTATGACTCCTGAACAATGTTACCAATCACGATAAAACATGTCAGTTTTCCGAGTCTAAACATACTCGTCCCTAGCACACATGTGTGAGTCATGTGCCATGATTAGATTGTAGGTGTGAGATCAACTTCCAATCTAAATCATGTGGGTCCACAGCTTGGAGAGCCGATCCTGCAAAACAAACCCAGCGTTTCCACCTTGTGATGTCCCGGGAAAAATATGTACGTACATATAAAATTCCAGTAGAGTCGATCCCTAACAATTCCTCTATTGTATTCCATCACAGTCATCCTCGACACCTCAAGTATTACTTCCTCGAGTGAAATTCCACATCAATTATGCCCCGTCACAAACATTAATAATATGAATAATTCCACATTGATTTAAATAAATAATAATCATGTGGAATAAATGTTGAAAGCCACATAAATATCCAACATGGATAAGTGTGGTGATGTTGATGACTCCATCTCCACCTCCGAGGCTTCTGCGGGAGCAGCAAAACATTCAAATGAGAAAGTTAAGAATATCCCTGTGCGCGGTGAAGTAGAATTTATCAATTGTGGACCTCCATGCTAGGTCAGATGCCTCACCTATACACTAGGGGAATGCTCAACGTTTTGTCAATCATCTTTGTTGTTGCTTGACACTCTCTGTGCATCTTTTCTTAGGGGTTCTCCTAGATGAAAAGATTCAACCAGGGCCCATGGAGCAAGGTTCAATGCGAGATGATTCTGGCATTCAAGTGCTTCACAGAGTATTTCCGGCAGGTTCTTCCTTTTGGAAAACGTCAGGAACTTAGTTTCGTTTATCAAGGGTCGGACTTTTAGACTGACACTAGCATCGCTCCTCGAGAAGGGGTACCAGGTGCTTGACGCTTGCTCTTCTCTGTTTGTGCTATTGCCTTCCTTGACTTCCATATGTTCTGAACTTGTATGCATGTTCATAGGTTCGATTCAGCATTCTAGAGGCAGGTTCTTATGGCGTCACGTAGTCCAGGAAAGATGGATATTAGTGTTTTGAGTGGAAAGATGGATGAACTTATGAAATTATTTGCTGCTAAGAGTGCTTCTTCTGATCCTAATGATATGCGTTTGTCCACTTTGATTGAAAATAACAATGAATCTTTGGATGTGAATTTTGTTGGTAGGAATAATTTTGATAACAATGCTTATAGAGGGAACTTTAATCCTAGGCCTTTTCCTAGTAATTCCTCGAATAATTATGGTAATTCCTACAACAACTCTTATGGAAAGATGCCTTCTGAATTTGAAACTAGTGTTAAGGAGTTTATGCTTTCGCAAAAGAATTTCAATGCTATACTTGTAGAAAAATTGCTTAAGATTGATGAATTGGCTAGAAGTGTGGATAGAATTACTCTTGATGTTGATTCTTTGAAACTTAGATCTATCCCACCAAAGCATGATATCAATGAGTCTCAAAAATCCATGAGAACTTCCATTGATGAATGCAAAGAACGAACCGCTAGGATGCATGCTAAAAGAGAGAGTTATATAAAAGCGTGTTCTTCTAGTTATCTTGGAAATAAAGATGGAGATCTGAAAGTTATTGATGTGTCTGCTATTAGATCCTTGTTTTCTAGTATAAATCTTGATGAAGATAGGATTAGAGATGATTCTACTTTAAGGTGTCCCAATGATTCGGAGTTTCTAGATCTTGATGCTCAAATTGTTAAAAGTGGGAGTGAAGAGATTAAAACTCTGCATAGTGATGAACCCACTACTTTGGATTTCAAGGGAATCAATTATGATAATTTCTCTTTGATTGACTGTATTTCCTTGTTGCAATCTGTATAAACTCTCCGCATGCTTATAGTCAAGATAAAGCTTTTACCAAACACATAGTTGATGATTTGATGCAATCTTATGAAGAAAAACTTGAGTTAGAAGTTTCTATCCCTAGAAAGCTTTATTATGAGTGGGAACCTACTATTAATATAAAAATTAAAGATCATGAATGCTTTGCTTTGTGTGATTTGGGTGCAAGTGTCTCCAATATCCCAAAAACTTTGTGTGATTTGCTAGGATTCCATGAGCTTGATGATTGTTCTTTGAATTTGCATCTTGCGGATTCCACTATTAAGAAACCTATGGGAAGGATTAATGATGTTCTTATTGTTGCCAATAGGAATTATGTGCCCGTAGATTTCATTGTTCTTGATATAGATTGCAATCCTTCATGTCCTATTATTCTAGGTAGACCTTTCCTCAAAATGATTGGTGCAATTATGGATATGAAGGAAGGAAATATTAGATTCCAATTTCCATTAAGGAAAGGCATGGAACACTTTCCTAGAAAGAAAATCAAATTACCATATGAATCTATTATGAGAGCCACTTATGGATTTCCTTCCAAAGATGACAATACCTAGATCTATCCATGTATCGTGCCTAGCTAGGGGCGTAAAACGATAGCGCTTGTTGAGAGGCAACCCAATTTTTTTTTGCTTCATTTTAGGAATAAATATTTCATCTAGCTTCTGTTTAGATGTGGTTCTGTGTTTTAATTAGTGTTTGTGCCAAGTAGAACCTTTGGGAAGACTTGTGTGAAGTTTATATGATCTTGCCGTGAAAAACAGAATCGTTAGCGCTCGCTAGAATGGTCATCAGATTTTACTGGAGTGTGCTATTTAGTTGATTATTTTTGCAGATGATTAATAGACAAATTCCTCACGTTTATCAATTTATATTTTATTTTTTGGACTTACAGAAGTATGCGAAACCTGCAGATTACTACAGACTATTCTGTTTTTCGTGTGTTGTTTGCTTATTTCAATGCATCTATGAGTAGTATTTGGAAGTATGAACCATAGAGAAGTTGGAATACAGTAGGTTTAACACCAATAAAAACAAAGAATGTATTAATTGCTGTACCTTTGGGTACTGGTTTGCTTTCTTATACTAACGGAGCTCACGAGATTTTTTTCTAAGTTTTGTGTTGTGAAGTTTTCAAGTTTTGAGTATTGCTTTGATGGACTATGGAACAAAGAGTGGCAAGAGCCTAAGCTTGGGGATGCCCATGGCACCCCAAGGTAAAATTCAAGGACAACCAAAAGCCTAAGCTTGGGGATTCCCCGGGAAGGCATCCCCTCTTTCATCTTCATCCATCGGTAACTATACTCGGAGCTATATTTTTATTCACCACATGATATGTGTTTTACTTGAAGCATCTTGTATAATTTGAGTCTTTGCTTGTTAGTTTCCCACAATTATCCTTGCTGGACAAACCTACTTGACAGATTTAAATATGGCCTAGGAATTGATAGAACACTCTATGTGCTTCACTTATATCTTTTGAGTTGAATAGTTTTGCTCTAGTGCTTCACTTATATCTTTTAGAGCACGGTGGTGATTATATATTGAAGAAATTGTTGAACTCTCATGCTTCACTTATATCCTTTTGAGAGTCTATTAAAATAGCATGGTAATGTGCTTAGGCTATAAAATTAGTCTTCACATGATAGACATCCAATATCAATGTAGTAAAAACTTTCACACTAAGTGCATTGAATATGATGAGAAGTTGGATGCTTGATAATTGTTTTGTGATATGAGGATAGTGATATTAGAGTCATGCTAGTGGGGTTATTATGAAATTGAGAAATGCTTGTGTTAAGGTTAGTGATTCCCGTAGCATGCACAGATAGATGGACTAATCCCCTTAAGGTCATCAAGGGTATAGCCAATTGCGCCTCGGTGTTTATGGAGTACTTCCAATAGTCGCTCTTCTTCATATCCTGAAAGGTTAGAATTGATAATAACAGGATATACTTTATTTTCATCTAAATAAGCATACTTGAGCGTATCTGGAAGAGGTTTAAGATCGAACACCGGGTCTTCTTTCGGTTTTGATAAAATTCCCAAAGGTTCAACCGGAAGGTTGTGCTTCAGGATAGCAGGTTGCCTCAAGAATATTTCATGTAGTTCATTTCTTTCCTGCATATGCAAATCATTCTCGTGGTCCTCCATATATTGCTGCAAAGGATCATTAGGGGGAATAGCAATAGAGGAAAATACTCTCAATAAGTTTATCATCACTAGGTAAATTGGTACCACGAGGCTGCTTAGAGAACTTAGAAAAATTAAATTCATATGGCTCACCATTGAATTCAACATAAACTTTACCTTTCTTGCAATCTATTATAGCTCCACAAGTTCTAAGAAAAGGTCTACCAAAAATAATTGGACAAAAATTGTCCCTCTCTGAACCAAGTACTAGAAAGTCGGTAGGGTATTTTACCTTTCCACATAGGACTTCAACGTCCCTCACAATTCCGATAGGAGAGATAGTTGTTCTGTTTGCAAGATGAATGGTAACATCAACTTCTTCAAGTTCACAAGGGGAAATCTCACCGATGATCTCTTCGTAAAGTGAATAGGGGATAGCACTTGCACTCGATCCCAAATCGCATAGCCCATAATAATTGTGATCTCCTATTTTAACAGATACCACTGGAGTACCTGAAATTGGGCCTTTATTCTTGGCTGTGACAAGGTTAGTGGAAACAGCAAAAAAATTTATATTGGAATCCAAAACATCATGAGTAACAAGGTCTTTAATCAATGCAACTTGAGGATCGACCCTGATCTGGTCCTCAGGCTCATCAACTCTTCTCTCACTTTTATTTATTATGCCTGTCACAAGAGTGTGCTCCCTGATCATCCTTGCGGGAAAAGGAGGTTGTTCATATATAACTGCAGGCAAAATAGGGTCAGCAACATGAATATCAACAGGTGGCTCTTTAAAAGGTTCATGATGCTGGTCTCTCTTCTTTTTAAATGAATCAACGTGAGAGGCAAAATTCTTACAGAAATCAATCACTAGATGGGAATCAAGACCAATCTTAGAGCAAAAAGTATTGAAGTAATCAATTTTCACATAGCTCTCAATATAATCATGTTCATAATTTATAGCGGGTTCAATACCTTTATCAATTTCCCAATCCTCGGTATTCCTCTGGATCCTTTCAATGAGATCCCACCTTTCTTGAACACTCTTCTTCTGAAATACCCCACTAGAGGAGGCATCCAGCATCTCCTTATCCTGACGAGAAAGCCTGGCAAAAAAATTTGTAACTATAATTTCCTTGGGAAGCTTATGAATAGGGAATTTGAGCATTAGGGACTTCAATCTCCCCCAAGCTTGAGCAATGCTTTCTCCGTCGCGAGACCTAAAGTTATGGATATAGTTCATGTCTCGATGAATTTCATGAAGAGGATTAAACTTAGTATAAAAGAGAGACATAAGCTCCTGCCAGTCAAACAAGTGTGAGTTATCGAGAAGCCTATACCAATCTGAAGCTTTATCTATAAGTGATACGGCAAACAATTTCCTCATGACAAACTCCCTCGATACACCTGCATGCTTAAATAATGAACATAGTTGTGACAGATATAGCAAGTGTTCACCGGGATGTCTGTCTCCTGCATAACGATTAGCCAAAACATAATCGATAATACCAGCTGGTATTTTATAGGGCACAATTTCAGTAGGGGGAGGATCAACCACCACAGGTGTGGGGCGTCTTCCCGCAAGCAACGATCCAATAACAAAGTTGTCCATAAGGACAAAGAGCAGCAATAGCAAAAATAAAAACAGAATTATAAAAACTTCCTTACCAGTTTCACTTTACCAATAGCGCTACGCTCCCCGGCAACGGCGCCAGAAAACGGTACTTGATGACCCACAACCGTAAGGGATCTATTGCAGCGTTTTCGATAAGTAAGAGTGTCGAACCCAACGAGGAGCAGAAGGTATTGTTAAGCGATTCTGAGCAAGAAATTACTGCAAGCACTGAAAGATAACTTTTTAGGGGTTTTCTCGATATAAGCAACAGGAAAGTAAAAGCAAGCAATGTAAAAGGCACTGAGAGTAACAAGTGGCCCAATCCTTTCTTAGCAAAGGAGAGGCCTAGCAACTGAACTTATAAAAGCTAAAGCGTTCCTGAGGACACACGGGAGAGGTAGTCATGTGCTTTCGCCATATTCCGTATCGATACTATGTTATGTATTGATAAGTGTTGAGTGGGTGGATCTATGCTAGTAAACTCTCTAGACTAAGATGAGTGCACTCTTATGATTAAACACCTTGCAAGCATCCGCAAATACAAGATAGAATTTAAGGCAAAAGCCTAACCATAGCAATACGATCGAGGATCCATTGTTCCCTTATGCAAAAGTGTGCGAACTGGGGTTCAGGTTTCTGTCACTCCCGCAACCCACCGTAAGCATTCTTTGTGCACAATGTATTCTCCTAGGTCCTTAATAAGGCGAAGTGTTGAGTGTTCGACTCACACAACAGCACTAGTAGAATGACAACGCAACTTAAGTATCAAACAACACATATTACTTCAACAGCATATGACTACTAACAACAAGACTTTCCCCATGTCCTCAAGAACTAAGGTAACTACTCACGAGACATAAAAGAGATCATGATCAGTGGAGATAAATGGGTGATAAACAATCTGGACATAATAATATTTCTCCAACAAAACTCAATAGCATTCACCACAAAGTAGTAATCAACACCGATGGAGTAGAGAGGATAGGTAGTACGAGTTACAACACAAGTTGCAATTGTGAGATGAGATTTGGATGAAGCTGGAGATGGTGCTAGTGTTGGGAATGATGTTGATGATGATCTCGATGATGCCCGTGACGATGGTGATGACGATGGCGACGATCTCCCCTTCCGGGAGGGGATCTCCCCGGCGGAATCAGCCCGCCGGAGATGGCTTTTTTTTCTCTGTAGGTTTCCGCCACGGAGCGGCGGCGGAACTCCGTAAAAACTCTCGTTTTAGGGTTTTCGGATAACGGAGAGTATATAGGCAAAAGGGGGCAGCCGGAGGTGGGCCAGGGGCTCCAGGCGCCCCCCCGGCGCGGCCAGGGGGGCGCGCCCCAGGGCGCCTGGGCACCCTGTGGCCCCCCTTTGGTTGCCCTTTCGCGTGCCTTCGTGATCCGTCTGAAAAATATCTCCCGTCAATTTTCAGGTAATTTGAAGGTATTCTTCTTCAGCAATCAGCGTCCACTTTTTACTGCTGAATCCTGCGTCTGCTGCTTCGGCATCGGAAAGTTGCAAATTGTGTAAAATAGACCAAAACAACATAAGAACATCATCGTAACGTGAAATATATCAATGAATAAGGATAAATTACGATATAAAATAGTGATGCATTTTGGACGTACCACGACTCTGCATAAAAATTAAATAGATAGGCCCTTCGCAGAGGGGAGCAGGGATTTGTAGAGGTGCCAGAGCTCGATTTTTAAATAGAGATTGAATAACATTTTGAGCGGTATACTTTCATTGTCAACATAACAACCAAGAATCTCGATATCTCCCATGCTACGCACATTATAGGCGGTTCCTAAACAGAATGGTAAAGTTTATACTCCCCCAACCACCAACAAGCACACTCCACGGCCAGCCGAATCCACGGGTTACCGTCCAAACAAGCAACAGGCCTAGGGGAGTTTTGTTTAATTATTATGATTTTGAGCATGGGACTGGGCATCCCGGTTACCATCCATTTTCTCGTGAATGATGACCGGAGTTCACTCATCGTGAGAATAACCCACCTAGCATGGAAGATATAGACATCCCTAGTTGATACATTAGCTGTTCGAGCATACAAAACAGAATTTCATTTGAAGGTTTAGAGTTTGGCACATAGAAGTTTACTTGGAACGGCGGGTAAATACCGTATATAGGAAGGTATGGTGGACTCTTATGGGATAACTTTGGGGTTTATGGAAGTGGATGCACAAGCAGTATTCCCGCTTAGTACAGGTGAAGGCTAGAAGGAGACTAGGAAGCGACCAGGTAGAGAGCAACAACGGTCATGAACATGCATTAAAATTAATCAACAATGAATGCAAGCATGAGTAGGATATAAATCACCATGAACATAAATATCGTGAAGGCTATGTTGATTTGTTTCAACTACATGCGTGAACATGTGCCAAGTCAAGTCACTTAAATCGTTCAGAGGAGGATACCACCCATCATACCACATCACAACCATTTTAATAACATGTTGGCACGCAAGATAGAGCATTATAAACTCTCAGCTAATTAAGCATGTTATAAGCAACTATGATCTCTAATTGTCATTGCAAACATGTTTCATTCATAACAAGCTGAATCCAGAACGACGAGCAATCATATTTACAATAACAAAAGAGGTCGAGTTCATACCAACTTTTCTCATCTCAATTAGTTCACCATATATCATCCTTATTGCCTTTCACTCGCACGACCAAACAGTGTGGAAAACAATAGTAGTGCACGTGCATTGGACTAAGCTGGAATCTGCAGGCATTTAATACAAGAGAGAAGACAAGGTAATATGGCTCAAGGTTAAATTTACAACAAAGCATATGAGAGCCACTAAGCATTTTCATCATGGCCTTCTACTCTTAACCCCTAAAGAAAAGAAAAGAAACTATTTACACGGGAAAGCTCCCAACAAGCAAAAGAAGAACGGGAAATATTTTTGGGTTTTCATTTTTAGTTACTACCACAAGCAAAGAAAGTAAACTAGCTAGAAGCTTCAACTAATATTTTTTGTCTTTCTCAGTTTTTCTAGCACACAAGAAAAAGACTAAGAAAAAGAAATTTAAACTAAGCATGGATGGTACAGTGAAAGAGTGTGAGCACCGATAGCTGGAATAAGTGTGTGAACATGAATGTAAGTCGGTGAGAAACACGTACTCCCCCAAGCTTAGGATTTTGGCCTAAGTTGGTCTATGGCCACGGATCGAAGCCACTCCCTCTAGTGTACTGAGATGTGTCCTCTGGATGCCACTGGTTGGCGAGCTTGTCCAGATCCCACCCATAAATAGATTGACGGGAAGGATCAAGTGGTGGTTTTGGCTCAGGCTCTGAAGCTTGTGCCTGGCCTTGGTACTTGTAGAAGGCATCTGATGTAATGAGGTACTTGCATGTGGACAGGTCAAACAAAGACGGTGCAGGCAAGGTAACAATTTCACAATATATTTCATCAAACCTCAATTTATAAAGTAGTTGCATATTTTTGTCTTTAACAATAAAGTCATGAGCTACCATGCTCTTGTAGTCTAGATAAACAGGGGCAAGCAATTTTTCTTCCTTCTCATGATGCCTAATAGATATATTAAAATGTTCAGCAAGGCGAGAAGCAAAGATGCCTCCAAAGACGGGCCCCTTTGAGCGGTTCAGACTCAATCGTTTGGCAACGACGGCGCCCAATCTAAAAGTTGTGTCACGAAACAAGGCATGGCGTAAAATGATAATATCAGGGGCACTGAGATTCCCACTGTAGCCGCGACCAATTAAACACCTACTAGCAAATAAAGCAAAGTAGCGCAGAACAGGGAAGTGTATACTGGTGATTCTTGCCCCTTAAACTTGTCTAGTTTCACCTACGGCTATCATATCAATAAACCCTTTGACGTCTTCATGACGTGATTCATCTAGTCTACCTTCAAAGGGTACTTTGCAAATTCCACAAAAATCTAACAGTGATATCTCCTTAACCACATCATATAAGCGAAACTCCACCGTAGGTGGTGTTTTCCTAGAATTAAAATGGAAGCTTTGCATAAAAATATTGGTGAGTAAGAGATACTGTTCCTTTTGGTCGTGGAGGAAGTCGGTGAGGCCTGCATTATTTGCCATCCAATAAAAGTCTTCATAAATACCGGCGGACATCATGAAATTATTACAAGGCCATTCGCACGGTCCAACTTCCACCATGTGAGGAAGATGATACTTGGGCTTCTTATTTTCTTCTTTCTTCTTCTCCTCTGAGCTCTTGCTGGAAGAGCCCCTCAATATTCTTTTTAACATTTTCCTTTTCTGAAAATTTCTGAAATTTTTAGTAACTTACAATAAAAGTTAACCAAACTCAACAAGAATGATAGCAACAACTCCTATAAGTGCCTAGAGGCTATATCATGCATTAGAACTACTTGGGACCAAGAAAATTTGACATGCAAGCTCAAGAACAAGGTCACCACAATAGCATAAATTTGCAACAAATAAAGCACTAGAACAAAAACTAATTGGACCAATGGAGGAGTCACATACCAAGGAACAATCTCCCCAAACAGTTTGGTGAATGGTGCTTTGAGCAAGGAGATCGAAAATGGCAGCAAAATGAGCTAGGACTCGGGTTTGAGCTGGCTGGGGATTTATTTGGGAGGAAGAAGAGCATGGGAGAAAGGAAAAGTGGAGGGGGGCACGTGGGGCCCTCGAGGCAGGGGGGTGGGCCCTGTGCCCTCGAGGCCACGTGCTGGCTCCCCTAGCTGTGTGTTCGGTGCCATATTTTCAAAAATCATATTTCATTTTCATGCCATTTGGAGAAATTTTATTTTTGGGATATTTTTTATTGAACGGAAAAGTCTGGAAATAGATAGATAATGCCATTTTTCTTCTTTTTTTTAAACCTAATTAACAGAAAATAAAAGGAGGGTACAGAAGGTTTGTGCTATCTAGATTCACCTATCCCATGTTCATCAAAAGGAATCCATTAACAAGGTTGATCATGTCTTGTTAATAAAGTATTTCCGAGTAACATGAAACCGGAGAATTTTCGAATAACACTATGTTACCTCAATGGTGATATGTATGTCCACAACAATAAGTATGTCATATGCCTTCTTGATAGTAGGAATAGGAAACTCAAAACCTCCAATAGTGATAGTTGAAGTTTTTCCAATATAATTGATACTATAGACCTGAGGTTGTTTCCTCAGAAAGTGTAACGTATGCTCATTACCATTGACATGAAAAGTGACATTGCCTTTGTTGCAATCAACAACAGCCCCTGCAGTATTCAGAAAAGGTCTTCCAAAAATAATAGACATACTATCATCCTCGGGAATATCAAGTATAACAAAGTCTGTTAGAATAGTAACATTTGTAGCTACAACAGGCACATCCTCACAAATACCGACAGGTATAGTAGTTGATTTATCAGCCATTTGCCAAGATATTTCAGTAGGTGTCAGCTTACTCAAGTCAAGTCTACGATATAGAGAGAGAGGCATGACACTAACACCAGCTCCAAGATCACACAAAGCAGTTTTAACATAGTTTCTCTTAATGGAGGAAGGTATAGTAGGTACTCCAGGATCTCCTAATTTTCTAGGCATTCCACCCTCAAAAGTGTAATTGGCAAGCATGGTGGAGATTTCTACTTCAGGTATCTTTCTTTTGTTGGTAATAATATCTTTCATGTACTTGGCATAAGGGTTTGTTTTAAGCACATCAGTCAAACGCATACGCAAAAAGATAGGTCTAATCATTTCAGCAAAGCGTTCAAAGTCCTCATCATCCTTTTTCTTGGATGGTTTCAGAGGAAAAGGCATGGGTTTCTGAACCCATGGTTCTCTTTCCCAACCGTGCTTCCTAGCAACAAAGTCTCTCTTATCATAACGTTGATTCTTTGATTGTGGGTTATCAAGATCAACGACAGGTTCAATCTCTACATCATTATCATTGCTAGGTTGAGCATCAATATGAACAGCATCATTAATATTATCACTAGGTTCGTGTTCATTACCAGATAGTGTCTCAGCATCAGAAACAGATATATCATTGGGATTCTCAGGTGGGTGAGCTACAGGTTCACTAGAAGCATGCAAATTTCTATCATTTTTCTTTTTCTTCTACTTAGAAGAACTAGGTGCATCTAAATTAGCTCTCTGAGAATCTTGCTCAATTCTCTTAGGGTGGCCTTCAGGATACAGAGTTTCCTGAGTCATTCTACCACCTCTAGTCACAACTATAATGGCATTATCATTATTCTTACTATTTAATTCATTGAGCAAATCATTCTGAGCTTTAAGTAATTGTTTTATTTGAGTGGTGACCATGGAAGCATGTATACTAATGAGTTTCAGTTCATCCTTAGCGTTAGACAGATAATCACTCAAGCGTTCAATCATATGAGCATTGTGTTGTAATTGTCTACCAACATAAGCATTGAAGTTTTCTTGTTTCACAATAAAATTGCCAAACTCATCTAAGCATTGGCTAGCAGACTTATAACAAGGAATATCACTTTCATCAAATCTATAAAGAGAATTTACCTTTACTACCTGTGTCGGGTTATTAAGACCATGTATTTCTTCAATATGCGGTAAATTCTTAACATCTTCAGCTTTAATACCTTTTTCTTTCATAGATTTCATTGCCTCTTGCATGTCTTCAGGACTGAGAAATAGAACACCTCTTTTCTTCGGAGTTGGCTTAGGGGATGGTTCAGGAAGTGTCCAATTGTTTTCATTGGCTAGCATATTATTCAATAGTAATTCAGCTTGTTCAACTGTTCTTTCCCTGAAAACACAACCAGCACAACTATCCAGGTGGTCTCTGGAAGCATCGGTTAGTCCATTATAAAAGACATCAAGTATATCATGCATCTCAAGAGGATGATCAGGCAAAGCATTAAGTAACTGGAGAAGCCTCCCCCAAGCATGTGGGAGACTCTCTTCTTCAGTTTGAGCAAAGTTATATATTTCCCGTAAGGCAGCTTGTTTCTTATGAGCGGGAAAATATTTAGCAGAAAAGTAATACATCATATCGTGGGGACTACGCACACAACCAGGATCAAGAGAATTAAACCAAGTCTTAGCATCACCCTTTAACGAGAACGAAATAACTTAAGGATATAGTAGTAGCGAATCTTTTCATCTTTGGTAAATAGGGTGGCTATATCATTCAACTTGGTAAGAAGTGCCACAACAGTTTCACACTCATAGCCATGGAAAGGATCAGATTCAACCAAAGTAATTAACTCAGGATCAACAGAGAATTCATAATCTTTATCAGTAACACAAATAGGTGAAGTAGCAAAAGTAGGGTCATGTTTCATTCTAGCATTCAAGGACTTCTCTTTCAGCTTAGCTAATAACTTCTTAAGATCATATCTATCATTCCAAGCAAGAAAGTCTCTAGCAGTTTATTCATCCATAACATAACACTCAGGCACAACAGGCAATTCATATCTATTGGGAGTAGTTTCATCATCACTTTCATTAATATCATCAACATTTGCACTCTCCCTAACCTTAGCAATTTGGTCATCTAGAAATTTACCTAGTGGCAGAGTATCAGGCATAGAGGTAGTTTCATCATACATAGCAGAAGTAGCATCATCAAGAACATACGAAATATCAGATTCAATAGCAGGAGTAGGTGTGGCAAGTTTACTCATAACGGAAGGAGAATCAAGCGCAGAGCTAGATGGCAGTTCCTTACCTCCCCTCATAGTTGAGGGTAAGATCTTGGTTTTTGAGTCCTTCAAATTCTTCATAGTGATAAGCAGATATAAATCCCAAGTGACTTAAAGAATAGAGCTATGCTCCCCGGCAACGGCGCCAGAAAATAGTCTTGATAACCCACAAGTGTAGGGGATCGCAACAGTTTTCGAGGGTAAAGTATTAAACCCAAATTTGTTGATTCCACACAAGGGGAGCCAAAGAATACTCTTAAGTATTAGTAGCTGAGTTGTCAATTCAACCACACCTGGAAACTTAGTATCTGCAGCAAGATAGTTTAGTAGCACAGTAATATGATAGTGGTGGTAGCAGCAATAAAAGTAAAGATAGTGTTTTTGTAGTTTTTGTGATAATAGCAACAGAAAAGTAAAGAAGAGACAAGCAATATAGGTAAAGCTCGTAGGCATTGGATCGGTGATGGGAAATTATGTTGGATGCAATTCATCATGTAGAAGTTATAACCTAGGGTGACACAAAACTAGCTCCAGTTCATCAATGCAATGTAGGCATGTATTCCGAATATAGTCATACGTGCTTATGGAAAAGAACTTGCATGACATATTTTGTCCTACCCTCCCGTGGCAGCGGGGTCCTATTGGAAACTAAGGGATATTAAGGCCTCCTTTTAATAGAGTACCGGACCAAAGCATTAACACATAGTGAATACATGAACTCCTCAAACTGTGGTCATCACCGGGAGTGGTCCCGATTATTGTCACTTCGGGGTTGCCGGATCATAACACATAGTAGGTGACTATAGACTTGCAAGATAGAATCAAGAACACACATATATTCATGGAAACATAATAGGTTCAGATCTGAAATCATGGCACTTGGGCCCTAGTGACAAGCATTAAGCATAGCAAAGTCATAGCAACATCAATATCAGAACATAGTGGACACTAGGGATCAAACCCTAACAAAACTAACTCGATTACATGATAGGTCCCATCCTACCCATCACCATCCAGCAGGCCTACGATGGAATTACTCACACACAGCGGTGAGCATCATGGAATTGGTTATGGAGGAAGGTTTATGATGACGATGGCGACGATCTCCACTTTCCGGAGCCCCGAACGGACTCCAGAAAAGCCCTCGAGAGAGAGATTAGGGCTTGGCGGCGGCTCCATCTCGTAAAACACGATAATTCTTTCTCGTTGTTTTTTTCTCCGAAACGGAATATATAGGACCTGGGGATACGTCGGTGGGGCATCGGGGGGCCCTCGAGGCAGGGGGCACGCCCCCACCCTCGAGGACAGGGTGTGGGCCCCCTGGTACAGATCTTCTTGCAGATATTTTTTATATTTTCTGAAATAATTTTCCGTTGATTTTCAGGCGATTCCGAGAACTTTTTATTTCTGCACACAAACAACACCATGGCAGTTCTGCTGAAAACAGCGTCAGTCCGGGTTAGTTCCATTCAAATCATGCAAGTTAGAGTCCAAAACAAGGGCAAAAGTGTTTGGCAAAGTAGATACGTTGGAGACGTATCATCGTATCAACCGCGCACTTCCAGCATCGAACCCCCTTCTTAGCCTTGGTTTTGGGCACTGACACTACCTGGACATCAGACCCTGGAGCCACCAAAGGCGAGGCATCGACAAGCGTAGGCACCTGTGGCTGAGGTTGCACAAACTGTTGATGGTGTCCTTGATGATATGTCTGAACGAGTTGATGTGGTATCGGTTGTTGCGGAAAGTGTTGCTGAACCAGCATGTGTTGTGGAGTAGGGTGAACACCATGCTGCATAGCTCCATGATCGAACCGCTGCGGTTGCGGCTTCTTTTTCCTTTTATGTTTCTGAACGGGTTGTGCCACACCCCCCTTGATGGAATTGTGAAGGATCCGACAATCCGGTCGGCGGAACCCCGTACATGGGAGGTTGCCCTCAGGCGGCGGCCGTACCATACAGCGAGATGTACATCCCTCCCTTGCCATAACTAGAGGGTTGCTATTGTGGTGGACCATAGTTGTATACTGGTGATACGTCCAAAACGTATCTATAATTTCTGCTTGCTCCATGCCTCTTTTGGGTGATATTGCTATGATATTTATACACTTCCATACACTTTTGATCATATTTGGACTAACCTATTAACTCAGTGCACCCCAGTGCCAGTTTCTGTTTTCTGCTGTTTTGTATTTCAGTTCATCCCATTACGAGAACTGCCAGAAAAATCCCGGAAAATTTTTATAAAAAATCAGCGTTCCAGAAGGTTCCCGGTAGCCAAAGTACAGCCGGGGAGGGCCACCAGGGCTCCAGGCGCCCTGGTGGCGCCCCCCCCCTAGGCCGTGCCGGGGGGGGGGCGCCTGGGCCCCCCGAGCCTCGTCTGGTGCCCCCCTTTGGCATATATTTAGACCGTCTCCCAAAACCCTCGGGACGGAAACCCTTTTTCTCGATCTCATCTCTGTTCCGCCGCCGCCGCCGCTTCCAAGATCGGGAGCACCAGGAGAACTCTTCCCGGCACCCTGCCGGAGGGGAGGATCACCACCGGGAGCTTCTCCACCACCATGGACGCCTCCCGGATGAGTTGTGAGTAGTCTCCCTTGGACCATGGGTCCATGACCAGTAGCTATGTGATGTTCTCCTCCCGTTCTTGTGCTTCACTAATTAGTCCTCGTGAGCTGCCGTACATGATCGAGGCACATATGTAATCCTTATGCTGTTGCTATGATGAGTTTGCCGGGATCCGATGGATTATGAGATTATGTTCAGATTGTGTTTGAGTAATATATTTGATTCACCTCTTTTATATTTATGTTCGTAAGTAATTCTTGCATGTTCTCCGTTGTTATTTATTGCTTTGGCCAAGTAGTAGGTAGTGACTCCAAGAGGGAACGTTATGCTTGATTGTGGGTTCATGCCCCTCGATGACTAGCTTGAGTGACATAAATATGAGTCTAGGGGATGTGATGTTGCCACAAGGGGGAAAACAACGGTGCTTGTGCACGCGGGTGCAAGGATTGTTTACTTTACGCAAAGTTCTTTTAATGCAGTCGTCTGTTGCTTTGAGTTTACATTATGGGTGGGACTCGCAACTTAATACCAGCGAGATGTTCTGGATAGATATCTCAAGGTGGATGATTAGTAGTAGATGCAGATGGATTTCGGTCTACTTACCTCGGCGTACCGCCCATGCTTTGAACCTCTACCTTTCTTACAACTTAGTCAGCATTGGTTTGCGCACATGGTCCTGTGAATTGCCCAGCTGTAATTATTTTACCTCACATAGCAGTTTTATCGTCTTTTGGAAGAGAGACATCACTAGTGAACATCATGAGACTCCGGTCCATATTACCATCATTGATCACATCCGCTATTTACTTTTCCGCTTTTTACTTACTATTGCAATTATACCTATCACTATTATTACTTGCGTTGATCCTTTGTAAACTACAAGGCCGGAGGGATTGACAACCTCTCTGTACTCGTTGGGAGCAAAGTTATTTGTATCTGTGTGCAGGTCCACGTTGATTGCTAATATCTGGCGCCGTTTGCAGTTGACACCTTCTTGTTGAAACTGGGAGTCTCAGAGAAATCCATCCTTGGTATTGCCAAGGGAAAACTTCTGCTACACTGCATCTCAAACCTTCCACTTGGGGTAACCAACGAGGGGCGAGAAGCCATCAACTGGCGCCAGTCCCCGCTGCTGATTTCTTGGACCAGAGTATCCCGGTGCCTGAGCCAGAGGACGCAAAGGAGCCGGAATCACCCCTACGACCGGCGGGGCGCGAGGGTTTGGCCCTCCGGTGACTGCGGCGCCATGAGGCGTCGGGGGAACGCCCGCCATGGGCTGCAGAAACGTTGTCGCGACCGCCGCGTAGGAGCGGGCAACCCCGGCGAAAGGAGGTGGTGCCGGAGCTGGAGACGGCGTCCGTGAGGCGTGCACAAGCTCGGCGGCGATCAAGGTTTCTGTTGCAGTATACAAGGAGGACGGTGAATTGATTCATGGAATCGCTGCAATCACGGTATGGTGTTTAGGGAAACCTGCCCAGATCGCCCGCTTACGCGTCTTCAAAAAGGCCCTGGAAAACACAGCCCGGCCCTTGTCCATCGTTGCATGTATGGGCCCGAAGCCCGAGGCCACTGAAGTTTGAATTCTTGGTGATCTCGCCACTGAACCCGGTGCCCGAGCGATGTCAGATCTCGGCGAAGCATCCATCGCCGTTGAGCACTGATGACCAGCCGAGGGAAGACTCCGCGTTGCCGTGTCAATGAACAGCCCCAGCAATGGCGAGGGCATCACCCGGCTTGGCGGCAGGGGTCCACACCAAGCCCCCATACGATGCGGCCGGGCCACCCTCAATCTATACGTAGACGACACAGACTTGTGTCCGGAGAGTTCCGGGGCCACCGATCCTGACGGCGACTCCGAACCAACGAGTTTAGAGCCCTCTGCATCGGCGATGTCCTCCTGCTCCTTGCAGGACGGCACACCCAATCCATCGTTAGCCAGAGACGCCCCCAGCGATGCCGATGTCCGATGCTCCCAGAAACGAGACGCCGGTGTCGGGAAGCCCGCATCATTCCAGAACTCCTGGACAATATCCTCCTTTGATTTCTTCTTATGGCAAGCAACCGTGCTCCACTCCCCTCCTCCGACATCATCCCCAAGCACCTCTACTGCCAGCCGCACGCCGACAGCCGGCGTATCCTCCTCGTCGGACCCAGATTCCGATCCCAGGCAAGAGAACCTAGAACCGGACACGCTCTCCGTTGCCGGCAACGTCGCGGGCTAGGCAGAGGCCGGCAAGGCCGCTAGGGTCAGCCGCCTGCCCCGGGTCGGCGCACTCATCGCTCGCCCGACAGCTTAGCGCTGAATCTCGATCGAGAGAACCACCACTTGTTTGCCTCTAACTGCAGCTAATCGCAGTACAAGGGCTTGCAAGAGAAAACTTTGTTTTTTCCCGGAATGAAAACCATTTAGGTTACTTGTCATTGATTTGTGGTGCTAGAGGCGACATCTGATCCGACAGAGCGTCGGGAGGGTGGAGGGGGGTCACTCAACAACACCGAAGGTGAATTTCATGCAAATAGGTGGTGGCTATGAAGTTCGCAGTTGTGGTGGTTGGGGAGCCCGCCGACGCAAGGAAGAAGAGAGGGTCCAGATGTTCTCACACGACAGTGTGCGAATGGAAAGCAATTGTTTTCATATTTCCATAATCATTTCCCAAATTTACCATATGTTTTTTTTTCTCATAAATGCGCACCCCTGGCACTTTTTTTTTTTTTTGAATGGAGACGAGGGAGTGGGTCGCCAACAATACAAGGAAAGAAACCCGCAGCGTCACAACAAAAAAGGAAAGGAGTCACTTCTCCGCGTGGTCGATCCAAGCCTACCCGGAGGAAATCGCCGTCGCTCCCGCCCAGCGGTCTCGCCCCGAAAATCCAAGTCCAAACCCGCGCCCTCTGCACTCAGACGGCAGACCGCGGCCGGCTCTATTTATACCCCGCCCCGCCTCCACTCCAATCCTCCCTTCTCTCTCTCGCTCGTCGCTCCCTTCCGAACCTGCGAGACTAGCTAGCTGACGATACGAGGCGCCTCCTCCCCCGCTGACGCGCATGTTCTCCTCTCTATCCGCCGGTGGCCGGAGGGACTAGCCGGACGGCTCCTTCCTCGCCTGCCCCGGTAAGACATACATTTGACCGCGTGCTTGCTCGCCGTCTTTGGTCTCGGTTTGGTTGCTTTGCCGTGTTGTTTGGTTTTGGTTTTGGACGTTTCGCTGAGGATCTGGTTTCTGGTTTACCTTTGCCGATCGCGGTGGTCTTGGTCGGCGTGTACTCCTTTGACGCCACGCGATTTCTCCAAATCTTTCCGGTGGGTTCTCAACTTTTGATCGTGGATCTTGCCTGCATGGTGTGCGTGTTGCCAGCCGGTCGGTGGATCATTTTGCCCATGATCTTTGTGAGGCTCGACCAGGGGCTTCGTCCGCGTCCTCTAGCTAGCGGTTCCTACCGGCCACCGGCGTTTTCTACCTTGTTCACGTGCTCCCGACGCCATGCTTCGGTGATCTTTGCTTTGGATGAATAACAGCCGACCAGGCAGGGGAGGCTGGATCTTGTGTCTGGTTTTCGCCGATCTTTCTTTCCGTGAGTTTTGGTCGAGCACCTCGCGTACACTCTCGCCTCCATGGTGGTTCTCTACCTCCTCTGCGTTCATGTGTACTAGTCCTGACGCCATGCTTTTGTCCTAGCCTGGGATGGATCATGATCGCCAACCGATCGGCCAGTGCTAGGATCTTGTTTATACCGTTTTTTCTTTTTTCTTTTGGCTTGATCTTGCTTTGTTCAGTGGATCCGTGCCACCGGAGCCTCTCCCCATTTCGTCCATCTGCCCTTTGCTTGCTTGGCCTACTCATACGTTCCTATCACTCTCTGTACTTGCATCTCGTCACCTCTTTGGTTTGGTTTGGATCCGGGTGACCGTGCGGCTTCATTTATAAATGGTGGCATCGCTGTTTGTATTTGTGTATTTTGAAACTAGATGAACCTGCTTCTATGTTCAATTCATGGTTACATCTAGTTGTATTTGGATAGATCCATGTTTCCGCATCTAGAATTTTGATTAGGATGCCTTGGTCAATCAGAATGGAGACAAGGAAAGTCGTTGATTGACCCTGCTTCGGATACTTGGGTCGAGAAGCTAATCACGTCAATTTTCAATCCAATTGATACCTTTGAGCACTTTCTTGCTTGGCACTACTCCAATGAATGAACTTCCATTCGGACTGTGCCGGGACCCCCACTGGAGTGAGCACTATTAGAAACCTGCATATTTCTCGGGTCCTGTAAATCTGTTAAAGGGAAATCAACATTTCTTGCCACTGTTTTTTCTCAACCACAGCCACGCAAGAAGGTTCAAGTAGTTATAGTGATTGCCTGCGGAGATGGGAAGAGATGAATAGAACGCGACTAGCTATAACAACAAGCTTTCCTGCTTGGCAAGCTCCCACCAGATATTCCATGGTTTTGTTGCGCAAGAGTTTTGATCTTGGTGGTGGATCTGTGGTCTGCCCTTGGTGGAGATGTAGATTGCACCGCCGAGGTAATTAATGCCCTCACACCGTGGATGGTTGATGGATACTTCTCATAGGTTGCATCGACGCCTCTCCCCATTTTTCTCCATCTGCTCTTGGTTGCTCTATTTCTTCCGATCGCTTTGTGTACTTGGCATTTCATGACCCCTTTAGGCTTGAATCTAGCTTAATGTGATCCTGTTTTCGATTTACACATGGTGACGTCTCGTCACCTATTTGGTTTGAATCTGGGTGAAGCTTCTACGCTTGATTTATGGTGGATGTGCTTCTATTTGATTTATGGTGGCACCTAGTTATGTTTGCATAGATCTGTGTTTTCACATCTGAACTTCTTTTTTATTTGCGCTGTTTCACATCTTAACTTCTAATTAGGATGTTTCTCTGATAGTCTAATCTATTTATGTTGCGCAGGAATCTTGGTTTCTGTGGTAGTGAATCGTGATCTGGCCTTGGTGGCCATTCCATTCCACGCGGGAAATCCTTAGAGCCTGCCACGGAAAATCTTCAAACATGGCCGGCGTTCCCGGTTCTTCCTCACGCCCTCATGGCCCTCAAGTGGGTGATTGGGAGAGTTGCTCAGTATCTCATGCACATCTGAGAAAACTTCAGGCGCATGGATATCTCCCTCCTGAGGATCTAGTCCCCGTCCGGGCTGGATTAACTTCTATTGACGGTCAAGCCCTGGCGGAAAGTTTCCCCAATCCTTCCAAAGAAGAGCGGGTGTGCTTTGTCTCCTTCCTCCTAAGAGGCGTAGGATTTCCTATCCACCCTTTCCTCAGGGGGTTTCTGGAGTTCTATGGTCTCCAACTGCACGACCTTACGCCGGGGTCTATTCTGCATATTGCGGGGTTCGTCGCTCTTTGTGAGCTGTTTCTGGGCTGTGAGGCTCATTTCGAGCTATGGCGAAAATTCTTCTGCCTTGTCCCTCGCTCCCATAAGGGATCCATATTCGAGGTAGGCGGCGCCGAAGTGTGGCGTATAGCAGGGACAGGTTATTTGTCCGGCACTCCGAAGAAAGCATCCGAAGAGTGGCCCACAGAGTGGTTTTATATTGAGGACGTTGTCCTGCCGGACCCAATCCGGCAAGGCCTTCCAGAATACTCCAGTGCTCCTTTAAAGAAGCGTTTCAACTGGTGTCCCCGCAGTCTCAAGGAGGAAGACAGTGCGGAGGTCAAAATACTATTAAGCAAGATCAGATTACTTGCCCACCTCAAGCTAACGATAATTGAAGTGATGGCGATCTCAATAACGCGGTGCGTGCAGCCACTTCAGGCCAGAGGGTTTCCTATGTGGCACTATAATGGCCAGGATGATGCCTCACGCTGTCTACGCCAGGGTCCGGACAACCCCGCCGCTTTGGCCGCCATCCTAGCTCATCTCTACAAAGGGGAGAAGGAGGATTTTCTTCGCTTGAAGTGCCGGGAGGGTTTCTCTATGTATAACCCCATCGACTGGGTAAGCCTTTCTCTGATCGCTAGCTTCACTCAATTTTTATTTTAAGATATACTAACCGAACTAAATTCGGTTATTTCCAATAGGAGTGGAGGAAGGTGGTCGAGGGCATTAGCAGTCCCATCCCACAGCCAGAGGACCACATTCGAGACATGGATCCCGGATTTGTGGAAGATCCGGACATAGGCATAGATCTTAAATATGGAGTTTTTTATCAAGCCAGCCATGACGGTACCGAAGTGGATATTATAGCCGACTATCCTGGCCTTCTTCCTTCCTCCCATGTAAGTGTCCAGGAGACACCTCTTCAAAGAGAATATTCCCAGCGCGCCTCACCCACCGCACTATCTCATGCTCAAAAGGGGATGTGCTCATCCCACCGTACTGCATCAAGAGCATCTTCCCAGAAGGCGACACTTGCGCAGGGCGGGTCTCTGAAGCGAAAGGGGACCGGAGGCACCACCAAACCTCCTCCTTTGTCGAAGAGGTATGACTTCTTAACATATGTCTGGTGGCGGAGCCGGATCATAATTTTCCGCTTTATTTTTTCTTTTTAGGAAGAGCATACGCGGGACTGTCTCCGGGGATCCTGCTAGTCATGCTCCAACCAATCTGGCACCTGGCCCATCCACAAGGACTAGGGTTGATGCGAGTGTAACACCGGATTGTCCTCTTCAAGAGGATTCAGATGAGGTATTTGTTACCAATTCCAAGGTGGAAAGCGCAATGAATCATCGGCGGCGAAAAACAGCCATGCGTGACCCAGCTTTCACTACGGAGGCGTTTAACGCCCTAAGTTCTGCGGATGCGTATATCCGAGCCGCTCGAGACGGACTCGCCGGAGCGACTCACCAGCTTTCCAAGGATATGCGGGTGAGTGGTTAATTCAATGTTCAAATGCCAGTAGCCCCCGAGACTTAAAGCAGTTGGCCCAACTGATTTAAGGATCGTTGTGTTTTTAGGTACTCAAGGAAAAGAATAACGCATTATCCAAGGAGTTGGAAGAATGCCGGAACAAGCTTACTACTGTCACCACCGAATTAGAAGATTCAAAGAAGTCCAAGAAGGGCTCTGATGGTAAGAACAATAACATCCGGACAGCATGGTCCTGTTCCAGTCAATGATCTTTAAGTATACATTTTTTGAACTGTAGCGACAGGACCAACAAACCAACTGGAGGAAGAGCTAAAGGCTGCTTTGGTGGCGAAAGAACAAGCCGAAAGGAAAACAGCTGCTGGTCAACGTGTACTAACACGGACCATGGATGAGAAGAACAAGCTGCAGGATACAAATATCAAGCTAGCCGAGGAGCTAAAGGACATGCGAGCCCAACTCTCGGATGCCTTGAAAGAGAACAAGAAGCTTAAAGGCGGCATATTCAGTATAACCTTGAACCTAGCTTTCAATATAGTCCCTTGATTCAAAGTTTTTTTTACGAAAACTGTTCATGCAGGCTTGTTAACTGGGCGACCCGAAGGAGAGGTGTCCGAATTTCAAGATGACTTGCTGCAAGAGCTCTCCAGGGTACACGAGCGAGCTCGGAAAGTCATGAAGAATATGGCCAAGGCATTATGGCCAGCCGATTCTCCTCCTGAAATTATGGAGGAACTGACGAGTTTATTCAAAGGGGCTCGACGCCGCTTTGAATTATGGAAAGCATCAGCATGTCGAGAAGGTGCCCGAGAAGCCTGGGCTATGGTGAAGACACGCTACATCGGACTAGACCCGAACCATATGGCTCGGGTTAGACCTCGAGGGCCTGACGGACTAGAAATCCCTGTAAGCTTGGTATACGACCAAGTAAAGATAGCCGCCAAGTATTCTCAACAAGAATGTAAATTAGACAGTCTTATAGATGGTATAGATGAATAATAGGCGTTTGATTATTGTAATGATGTACTTTATAATCAAACTTATCTCTTGCTGAATTTAGTTAAAAGATTGTCATGGCAGACCTTCCGCTTTAACCTCCGAAAACACAGGGCTGGAGTGTTTCCGAATACTATACCTGTGGTAAACACGTGGTATGTTCGGTAACCAGGAAATCTAGTCATAATTGCTTGAACAGACAAACTATGTTTGAGGAGTTATGTTATATTAATATTTAACTTAAGAAACATCTTCCAGAGAGAATAGTTCCGTTAAGGGTTCCTTTCCCTGGGTCAGCATGCATATATACGCATGCCTAAGCTTTGATCCTAAAAAAGGATGATAGGAAGCTGTATCCTGTGTTTTTTTTAGTTTATGCGCTTAAAAGCGATACGTCGTTCTCCGCCAACCAATGATTCCTTTAAGAACGCAAGCTTTCGGCTTCACCCATCTGAGATATGGGTCCGGATTACCCAGTTGTAACAATCGTAGAGGTTCTCCCTTTATACCCTAGCCGAACAATCGGGAACGTAGGGTATAAACACAGGAGCCACGCAACCCAGCTTGGCAAAAACTTAAGTCATAAAGGTGCATACAATGGCAAGGAGACTGTATGAAACAGACGACATAAATATTATGGGCAACATGCTTTTTAGTAATGGGCTTTGTTATAGAAGCCCCCAGTATTTTTGAGGTATATACATTTGAGGATGTTCTACCATGTGATAGTTCGATTTCGCCGAATACTTATCGATAAGAAAAAATAAGAAAAAGAAGAGGAGAACTTTAAAATAAAAACAGGGAATAAGACCTAGACTGAAAAGAAAAAATGTGCTACCAACATATCTGTAGAATCTTCGGAGCATGGTAGCGTTCCATGGGTCGCCTCAAGGCGATTGTCTAATGCGTTTCGAAGGCGATAGGCTCCACCGGTGAGTACTTTGTCAATAATGAAGGGGCCCTCCCATCTTGGTTTGAGCTTGTCCTTTTTCTTCTCCGGGAGGCGTAGGACGAGTTCGCCAACATTGTATGTCTTCGCCCGCACTTCTCTTCTTTGGTATCGCCTGGCCTATTGTTGATAAAATGTGGAACGGGCCTGCGCAATATCGCGCTCTTCTTCAAGGCCATCTAGGTCATCCTGCCGATCGAGCTCGGCCTCTCTCTCTTCATACATGCGCACTCGAGCTGAGTCATGAATAATATCGCAAGGCAAAACAGCCTCCGGGCCATACACTATGACAAAATGTGTGTATCCGGTTGTCCGGTTAGGTGTGGTTCGCTACCCCTAGAGTATGGAGTCGAGCGCCAAGCAAATCCTAAAAGCGACAATGAGAATAGAATTGAGGAGAGCAATGTTGCGACCAACATTGGTCACGATGCCATTGGGTGCAAGAGACCAAAGAGAGAAGTTGCCCATTCGAATCTCAATGAGAAGGAATTTGACTTATCTGAAGAAGATTCACTTGTCAAAACCAAAGAATGGCTTGTATAATTTGGTGGCTCGATGATCTGCATATCTATTCGAATCGACATAGCTTGGTAAGTACTCATGCATCTCTAATCCATTATGTATCCTTTATGAACACAAGTTACAATTGCTTGCCTTACATTCCCGATCTTATCTTGTTTTGAAATTTGTATTTTATTTATGCAAGAAACCTTGCGATTCCTTGATATTAAACCTCTCTCTAACTTACATATGAATTTCAATTATGTCAGGTAGAATTTACTCCAACCAACGAAGCAGTATGCGCCATCGTGTGACACTGTCCTTAAAACAGCAAGATTGACTGTTAGTATCATCACCATTTTAAAAGAACCAACTCGCGCTTCAAAACTTTCTTTCGCTGATGTTATCAAGAGAGTACGGAATTTGAGAGAGGGCACCATGCATTCATTTCAACAGATGCAACACTTGTTGAAAGATATGTTGTGGTGCATGGACAGATAGTCCTTCAATAGTTCGCAAATTATCCAGATGAGTCCATTCGACGGTGCGCCTTCATCATAGGCCTTGTCAAGAAGATGGAAGAAAGAGGGCACACAAAGCTAGCAACAAAGAATCTGAACCCAAGTGCAAAAATGGCCCCAATATCAAAACGAAATCTTATGCGTGCGACAAGAACAAAGTTGTTCAGCAGGATATGGGGTGATTACTATGCAACCCATTTCCGAGAGGATTCAAAGGAGGCGGGTGAGAATCATGAGCAAAAGGTATTTGAGGAGGAACGGGAAGAAAATGAAGAAAAAGATGTTGAGGGGGAGGTCGAAGTTGGCGAGGAACATGTTTTGAGGACCTCGCCATCAACAGGGTCTAGAAATACATCATCAAATGTTTGTGAATAAATAAAGTGGGAAGGTCAAACAGTTGGGAAAACACCATCTGGAGAAGTTCTGTGCAGAAGTGTGAGAGTTGGAGATCTCAGTGTTGATATTGGTGGGGCACTCACATTGGATGGTGTTTCGGTGAGTATATGTATGAGACACATGATGGCAGACAGATGATCCACGGTAGAGTTATGAAAAATGGTTCACACACTGTCCTTGGCAATGCTGCAAATGAAAGGGAGGTGTTCTTTACCAATGATTGTTTAGATTCCAAAGTATGTGACATGAGAGAATCATTGACTGTCAATATCCAGCAGATTCCCTGGGGCCACAAGTGCAGAAAAGAGCAGTTGGAAGCTATTAGGGTGGAGAGGGCCATGACAGAGGAAAGGAAGAAGAAGGGTTTTCCATTGGAGTACATTTGCAAAATCCTATACTGTCTTGAGAAAGGTGCCCTTTTCTCCCTCCCTTATGGGGAAATGGGTGCCGGAACCGGCGCTTGCAATTCTTGTGAGGAGCGAGAAGCGGTCCATGATGAGTTCAAAATACTGTTAGAGACCAGCTTTGTCCTCAAGAATGTCACATACAATGTTCACGACTTCCTGTATCTCAGGCCTGATTTTTCTCTCCCGTCGAGCGTCGTGGGACCTATAGGTCTAGATGAAATGTGGACCTAAAGCCCTATGTGGTATGTCGTTTGCAGAGTGTCAATGTTGCTGCTGGATCTCATAAAGCTAATCCGAAATCAACAAAAGACAATGTAAGAAGGCTATACAGGCCTTATGTCTACCACATTTTTTATGTATATCATTACCATCATATATTTGTACACTTGGACTTTAATTTAGTTTTCTTTGTTGTTTGATCCAGGTGTACTACAGTGAAAATATAGTTAGTGTTCCTGTTGCGATGATAGAGGGAAAATGTGACGTTACAGCACAGGATGGCCTTCCAAATTCAAATCTTTCCAGTATTAGTCGAGCACGCCTTTTAATGTGAACATTTATATGATCCTCGCACTAGACTTCTGAAGCAGTTTGAATGATATTGCCAAATTTAATTTTGTGTTCATCTCATCGTGTTGACAAACTTCTTCATATAGTTGATTGAGTTTGCCTTGTCTATGAACCAGCTACCGACCAATGTTAAGCTCACCCTGGCAAGGAAGGCGCCTGCTTCGAGAAAGAATAAAGGGAAGCAGATTTGTGACGATGAGCAAGCCAGTTCGGATAAACACAAGGATAAAACACCAGAGAACTGTCTTGTAACCCTTGATGTTTTTGCTGGCTGTGGAGTTTTGTCTGAAGGGATGCACCTAGCAGTTAATGTGTTTGCCATTTGCATGTTCTTCATAAGATGCGTGTGCACTTTCGTAGAAAGAGCACCTTGGCCACCAGATACCTTCTGATCGTTCAAATATACATGCGCTTCAAAATCATCCTGAAGCAGCAGTGTTTGTGGAGAACTGCAATGTGTTTCTGAAGTAAGCAAAAACCCATTTACCCCTTTCGATGTACTAAATAAACTCATTACTCAATTCTGACTATTCTCATCTTCACGGCGATAATGGATTGTTGGGAACTGTGGTCTATGCGGTCTACCCTCTAATTCCTCTGCCTTTTCTGTGGTGCCGCTCACAATCCATATTGAGGCTAGAGGGTAGGGACCTATTCATAGACTCCACTTTTAGGTGTTTTAATATTCCACCTATTTCCGGAAAGATCCGTATGACTCCTGAACAATGTTACCAACCACGATAAACATGTCAGTTTTCCGAGTCTAAACTTACTAGTTCCTAGCACACATGTGTGAGTCATGTGACATGATTAGATTGTAGGTGTGAGATCAACTTCCAATCTTAATCATGTGGGTCCACAGCCTGTAGAGCCGATCCTGCAAAACAAACCCAGCGTTTCCACCTTGTGATGTCCCGGAAAATATACGTACGTACATATAAAATTCCAGTAGAGTCGATCCCTAATAATTCCTCTATTGTATTCAATCACAGTCGTCCTCGGCACCTCAAGTATTACTTCCTCGAGTGAAATTCCGCATCGATTATTCCCCGTAACAAACATTAATAATATGAATAATTCCACATTGATTTAAATAAATAATAATCATGTTGAATAAATGTTGAAAGCCACATAAATATCCAACATCTCCCACTTGGCTGAAACATATTAATCAATAAATGAAGTTCCATGTGTTAACATGTTTTGAAAACAATTCCTGACTATAGTCAGTGAACCTGCACCATATTAGTATTATTATACAAATAAATGAAATATACGTACCTGAGTTTAATCATTCCACACCCCTTGTATACAATGGTAACTTCCTCAATGTGTTTACTTTTAACCAAAAACTCAAGAATAGGTGACAGGCTGTGATGCACATTCCAAAATCTCATATGATGTGTGAGATTCCCTTAGCCACACATATTTCATTACATTGCTTGAATGCACCAATAAATTCCGGTAGCTGAGGTTCATAGTATAACAAAAAATTAATACAAAATCCAATACCATTTAGTATCCCCTTTTCCCTCAGGGGTTCAAACATAATTCCCCACTGAGTATAGTTCCCCTTATCAAGGTATTTTAACAGGTTTGTAATTTACCATGAAAAATGTATTGCTACACTTCCTATGTATTTCCACTCCCAAAAATCAGAAGTCTCAAACATGCCTTTCATTTGAAAGTTACAAGATAACTAAGCTTTCACTTCCATCAATGTAACATTATCATTGTCGAAAAATAATAATAATATCATTAACATGCATAATAGTGATGAAAAATATTTTACACTTATGTTTGAAGATGACCGTTCTGCTTCCTCTAGAAAACCATGTGACCTGCTATTCCATTGATGTGAAACTTGTTATAAGACCATCACGAATAGCAAACCATGTATTTATTTCCTCTTTCCCTAAATTCCAGAGAAAAAAATTCCACAAGAAATATATATATTCCTTTGTGTAAAGAATTGAATAACAAGAGTGGCATCATTATATTCCATTGAACCGAATTCCTTGTAAAATAAAAAAACTAGCGAATAATGGGCATGCGGTTGTTTGGTGAGATAATAAATTCCCAAACTTTATTATTCCTCATTGAGTTTATTCCTTCCCGCATTTCTTTCACCCATAACTTGTGTTCATGGAATATTTAAACCTAGACTTTAGTTATTCCTCTAAAAATTTAGAGTGGCTTCCCCAAACAACAAACAACAAATCTAGACATGATATTCCATGTTATTTCCTCCCACTTATCCTAAGCATGTTAGTGTCAGGACTTTCACTTGTAGTTTCCTTTGGGTCAAGAATATATTCTAGTATGATTGCCAATAATTCCACCATTTTCCATAAAAATATTGTGCTCCCACTTTCCGCCAGTTTTCATTTTCCAGATCAAAAACATTCCATTGATCCACTAGAATAAGAATTAACAAATTCCCGGTGTGTGCTTTGTAGTAATTGAGAATTTCCTTCCAAAATAAAATACTTCCTTCCAGTCTACAAACCATAACAAGTGACTGTGCTAGATGAAAAAAGTTATATACGTAATATGTAATGCTTCTTCCAAAGAAAAGAAAAATAATGGGGTATCAAAAAATATTCAATTCCTCCACTTAGTGGTGAAGTATATGGGAGTATTGAAGATATTCAGTTCCTCCTATAATGTGAAGTATACAATATATTACAATGGTGAATGAAGTTCCATGCTCTTTTTCGGTCGTTATATTCTTGAAGTGTACTACCCCCACCAATTAGTTGTTAAAACTTTGAAATCTTTTAATCAAGTGATTTTCCACTTCAGTATAACATGTGAACATCACAATAAAACCTTCCGACTTGTATAATGAAGGTAAACATATAACCATATAAAGTTCAATCATCGGTGAGTGAAAAGAAATAAACAATCTGACCTCGAGTGGGAGTGTCCAAAAATAATAATACCATAAGTATATATAAAGGATGACGTGAAGCTTTTTATCTCCTTCCACCTTAAGAAAATGCGTGCAAGTTAAATACCCATTATATATGTGCTTCAGAAAACCAAATTCCACCCACTAAAGTTTTGAATTCTGGAATTAGTAAGCCACTCGATTCGGTTCCATGATTGACCAAGTCGTTCCATGACAAAAATAATAAATTCCAAGCACGTGTTCCTAATATCAGCATTCCTCTCTATGGAGATATCTTCCCCGAATAAAAATTGGGTTGCTAACTTCCAATGGACCATCAAGAAAGAATATACCATTGTGTGAAATTCCATATTGCAGTAATTTAATCATCGAGCAATATTTCCACTATTCCTTTTCCAAATAGTATTTCACAAACAATGGGTTGATAGAACCATAATTTAAATCCCTTCACATTGAAGTTGCATATTGTCGGGGGAAACTGTCCGCCACGAACACCTATGGGACCGGAGCCCCTTGTCTGTGCGGTACGAGGGCGGAGGGAGCACAAAGAGCAGATCGTAGCGAGCACGCGGGCAGTTTTACCCAGGTTCGGGCCGCGGTAGACGCGTAAAACCCTACTCCTGCTTAGTTGTATTGAGTTTGAGTGCTCGGGAGCTTGAAGAAGCAGCTGCACCGAGCGTGAGAGTGATCTAGGTTCCGAACCCCCTCCACGTTGTGCATGGGCCTCCTTTTATAGTGCAAGGGGTCACCGACAGGTGTCAACGTAGGAGAAAGGGGTAAAAACGTAAAAGAGGTGGTAGTTGTAACAGTGCGGGAACAGTGGAGCTACAGTACAGAACAGTGGTTTATACCTACTTTGACAGTGGGGGACAAGGGCATTTAATGCCCGTCGCCGTCGACCCCAAAAGCTCCCGCTCTTGCGTCTCCGTCTGCCACGGCGATGGATCCATCACCGTGGAGTGCCACCGTGTACCCCAGGCTGCACAGCCATCCGCCACGCGTCCCTGGTTAGGCCCCAGGGCGACGCGTGGGCCGATGAGCTGGAGCGCGGGCACACAGCGCAGCCTTCCCGGCAAGCACCTTGCCGGGGCCTTGATCTTGCCGGGCCCGGGAGCTTGCCGCTCCCCGGGCCCTTGCCGGGGCGCATATAGCGCCGAGGCGTGTCTTCTAATCTTCCTGGCAAGCTCCTCTTGCCAGGGTCTCGTGTTAGTGGGGCAGTCTCGAGCCTGGTACGGCCTTCCCGGCAAGCTCCTCTTGCCGGGGTCTCGGTCTTATGCCTTGTATACTTTGTTTTTGAATGGTTTAATAGGGAGCAGGAAGGTCTCCGGCGAGCACGCAGTAAACCCTGCCGCGGGAAGCTGCAACTGCCCGTGCACAAGTTGGGGTACTGAGGTACCCCTTCCTTAGTACACCGACAGGAGCCCCCGGGCCTGGGCCACACACGGTGTCGAGCGCTGTTGGGCCAGGCCCAAAACAGTGCACGGGCACCTGCGGCCCGCGGCGCGCCGAATCCACTTCCGTATCCGCCGCACCCCACTGTAACGGCACGCGTCGATCGCGGCGCCGTGGGATGGGACGTGCCCACGATCTCTTAATGGAAAGGGCGAAACGCCCCCCACTCCCCCATAAAAGCAGAGGAAGCGGGCGCGGTTCCCCTCCTTGCGCTTTCATTGCATTGTCTTCCTTCTCCAAAGATTCTCTTGCGCTCTGCTTCCACGCCTCCGCCGCCGCCGTCTGCATCTCCGGCGTCGTCGGACCTTCCGCCCCTCCTTCCTTCCGCCGCGCCCGCCATGGCCCCGAAGACCGACAAGGAGAAGGCGGAGAAGGCCAAGAGGGAGAAATCGGAGCAAGCGGCGAAGCTCGCCGCGTACCGGAAGAAGCACCTCGTCTTCCCGCCGAAGCTCGGCGTGCGGGAGCTCTGGAACAAGTATTACTTGTTCTGGGCCGAGGAAACCACCGCGCATCCCCGCACGCGAGCATATCCGGCCGCCGCCAAGGACAGCTATCCCGGCGGGTACTACTTTTTCGCTGCCTTTTTTCACTGTGGTCTCTGCCCTCCTTTCTCAAACTTCTTCTGCGATATTATGAACACATACGGCTTCCATCTGCTTGATTTCAACCCCAACGCCATCCTCACCATGGCGGTTTTCGCACACATGTGCGAAAACTTCATAGGAGTACACCCCAATGTAGCGCTCTTTAGGCACTTCTTCACTCCTAGAGCCGAGGCTGATGCCCCCCTCTCCGGAGGAATTTCTTGGGTCTTCCGTCTGAATAAAAAGGGAGCGTACTTGCCGGGGGAGCTCCGCGGCAAGTGGGAGGAATGGCGAGCGGAGTGGTGCTGGATCGTCGAAGACCAGCCGCAAGCCTTCACCGCGCCGCGCACAACGCCCATCGTGCGCGGCAGGGACTGGAGCGAGCTGGATTCGGACGACATCAAGCTCGACATCGCCCTCGTTCGGATCCATCGTCTTCGGATGGCCAAGCTGTCAGTTGCAGAGGTGGGCGCAGACTTCCTCCGCCGGCGCATCGCCCCTCTCCAAGACCGGAAGAGGTCAGCCTGGGAGTACGGCGGCCCGGCAGACATAATGAGGCTGCGCCCCGGGCTCAACTTCAACTTCACCACGCTGGAGCTGAAGGGGATGGTCCGGGAACTCTTCAAGTACGACCCGGCACACCCTGAGTGGTTCAGGCCTCCCCGGGAAGTGGTGCCGCTCTGCAACAACATCGTCAGGGACCGCATCCTCGCCATGATGCCCATGTGTGACTCGCACGGCGTGGACCGCACGTGGATCGCTCCGAACCCCATCGATGTCCTCAACTTCTACGACAACCTCGCAGAGGTGGCGAAGAACAAGAACGACCTCAAGGAGCACACGCGGGACACCACCGACCAGGAGATTGCCTATATGGCTTCTCGGGCTGAAGAGGCCGCTGCAGCCGCAGCGGCAGGAATTTTTGGATACTCGCCGGAAGAGGCGGAAGCTGCGGACGCGACCGCCCAGACGGAGGAGGCGGAGATCCGCAGGTTGCTGCAGCTCCCTCCCGACGCGCTCGCCGGGGTCCCCTCCCTGAGGCACTCCGGGATCCATGGAATCGCGGCCGAGGCCGCGGCAATGGAGGGTGCCGCTGGAGGGAGCAGAGGCGCCGCGAGGGGCGGAGGCGGCAAGGGAAAAGGGGTCGCAGCGCAGGGCGCTGGGACCAGCGAGCCGGCCGAGGAAGAGGAGGAGGAAGAGGCCGAGGACTCCGGCGGATCTACGGAGCTCTACGCCGACGACCTCTCCTCGTCGGAGAGCTCCCCGCCCCCGGCAAGCCCGAGGCAGTCCCCACCGAAGCGTCTCCGCAAGGCGGCGACGGGGGAGAGGGCGCAGGCCCCCCGGCAACAGCCAGCTCGCCGGGCAGCTCCCCGGGGGAGCCAACCCGCGACAAGGCCGACCGGCGCATCAGCCACAGCAGAGGCAACCCGCGCGCAGGCCACGACGGAGGCGCCTCGCAGGCCGGCGCCGAGCCGGCAGGGGTCTTCTCGGAGCGGAGCAACGGCTCCGCCCGCTCCTCGGGCGCCGGCTACCGCTGGGGCTGGGTCTTCACAGCCCCCAGCCCCAGGGACCACCAAGCGCGCGAGGGAATCTTCATCTTCCGCTCCTCGCGCCGACGCGCCGACGGTGGAGTACGACTTCTCCGCCTTGAGCGAGGACGACGAGGAGGACCAGGAGTAAGAGTCTAAGATCTTACACCTTCTCGATTTTTGTCTTGGTTTATGTTGATGCTGACTCTGTTCATTGCTTTGATTTCAGGACCTTGACTCAGCGCGTGGCGAAGAAAGCCAAGGCGCCCGCAGTCGAGGCCGCAGAAGACTCAGCTGCCGCGGCAACAGGAGGGGTGCCGGAGCCGAGCCTGCCGGACCCGAGCGCTGCTCCGAGGAGCAGCCCCCAGCGCAGCCCCCAGCGCAGCCCCCAGCGTAAGTCTGGGGTTTATTCTTTCGCTTGTCGGGGTACGCCTGAGGAATTGGTCTTGTCTTCATATCTTGATGTTTCTTGTCTCGTTCTATGCAGAGGTGGAGCCACAGCGGGAAGAGCGCTCGGAGACTATCGTCGAGGAGCCGCAGGCCCCGCCATCCCCGCCAAGGCAGAGCTCTCCGGCAAGGGAGAGTGCTCCGCCAAGGGCGGGTACTCCGCCAAGGCAGAGTACCCCGCCAAGGGCGAGCAGCCCGGCGAGGGTGGCCACTCCGCCAAGGCCGAGCTCCCCGGCGAGGGAGCCCGCCGCCGAGGATGTCCGCCAAGGTATGTTCTGTGACTTGTCTTCTTGGCTTGCCTCTTTTTGGATATTTGCTTGAATCTTGAACTTCTTTTTCTTCTTCTTCTTTTTAGATCTTCCTCCTCCTGAGCCCATGGAGACGGAGGTTATCAACCTCGAGGAGGAGGGCGCGCAGGGCGGCGGCGGCGACGCTCCTGTCGTCGAGGAGATGGCCGAGGCCGCCGAGCCGGCCGCGCAGGAGACTGCTCCGGCTGCGGACGCAGCGGCGGGGGAGGGGGACGGCGACCGCACCGCCGGCCCGGAGGCGGCGGGAGCATCGGATGCTGCACCGGCCACCGGCCCCTCCGCCAACATGGAGCAGGGGTACTACCTTGAGGCCCCCAACGGCGTCTTCATCCAGATGCCTTGGGGGTCTTCATCGCGAGCTCCCGCGGAGGGCGAGGCATTTGACGGAGAAGTCCTCGCCTCCGCGGGCCTGAAAATCGTCGAGGCGCCCGGCGGGAGCGAAGGGCCGGAAGAGGAGAAGCTGCTCCACCAACTCCTGGCCCTTTACCGGGCCAGGCAGGCGAAGCTCGCCTCCCGGGAGGCCCTTGCCGCCAAGGCCGCCGCATAAATGGAGAAGCGCGCGGCGGAGCTCAGTGCCGCCAACCAGGCGGCCCTCCGCGAGGTGGCGGAGGAGCGCGAGCGTCTCGCCGGCGAGTACCAGGAGTGGGTGCTCGAGAAGGCTGAAGCTGAAGAACAGCAGCGGCTCGCCGGGGTGGAGATGTCCCGGCGAGAGGGAGAGCTCGCGCAGCGGAAGGTCGAGCTCGACTCTCACGAGGAGGACCTTGCCGCTCGCGAGGCAGCCCTTGGCGGGGAGCTGAAGGAGGCGAAGGCCGCCGCGGTTGCCGCGGAAGACGCCAAGAAGGAGCTCGCCGCCAAGGTTGAGCAGCTGGAGAAGGCGCTGAAGGTGAGCGCGGAGAAGGTTGCCGCGCTCATTTTGGAGCGCGAGAAGGACGCTCACACAAACTCCGAGCTTCAGGTGAGTCTGTTCAAGAGGGGCGACGAGCTGAAGGCCGCCAAGGACTCCATCGAGGACTTGGAACTGAAGGTTACCACTCTGAAGGATTCGCTCGACGCTGCCCGGGCTCAGGAGAACAAACTGAAGGAGGAGCTCCGCAAGGAGCGGACCTTGGTGGACAGCGTCAACAAGGCATCCGAGCTCTTCCGCCAGACCATCGAGGTATGGACCGAAGACTTGGTTTCTTCTGCGTCCAACATTGACCAGGAGCTGCTGGCGCTGAAGGTCGAACACCTCATCTTCTCGCCGGATCCGGATCTCCCGCACAGCGCCAAGCTCAGCCGCTTCTTCAGAGGGATTGCGCCGGCCCTGGCAGGTCTCCGGAACCAAATCCCCGCGCGGCTGGCCGAGGAGTCGCGCCTGCTCTGCGCGGGAACTCTGGAGCGGGTGCTGACGAAGATCGTGTACCGCAACCCGGGGATCAATCTCACCAACGTTCTTCGCAGCTTGCCGGCTGATGCGAACACGGAGGCCCTGAAGGAACAAGTCGCCCATATCATCGCCAAGGTGGCTAAGCTCGGCAGGAAGGAGGGCGACCGCGTAGATTAGGCCTCCGTTTATCTTTTTGTTGCTGCATATGATATCGTGAACTTATTAGTCCATCGCGACAAGTTATCCTTTGTAAGATATTTATCTTATTTTGATCAATCAGTGCAATGTTATCTTCCTTGTCTTAATCCTCGGCTTTGTATGTTTTTCACCCTACGCTCCCGGGGAGCTTGCCGGCAAGGGACCTTGCCGCGAGCGCTGAGTGCTGGACTCTGAGCAGCCTGCTGGTCAAGGTCCTCACCGGCAAGCAACCTTGCCGCAGCTAGTCGCAACGCACTTAGCTTGCTGAGCGTACTCGGAAACGAAGCAAGGGCGCGACACTTGTCGCAGCTCACTTAAATCGTTGAGCGAACTCGAAAACAAGATAAGGGTGCGGCAAGCTACGGGTAGGTTCCTCCGCGCACAGGTTTTCCATACAAAGTGTGATTGTTCAAGGAAGACAACTAAAATTTAAAATTTGAACTGGTCAAACTTTTAGCAACTTAGCTTTCATATATTGCTTGCTTTCCGGTAAGGCTTCTCTTTCTTGAACAGCACTTGGTTCCCCCTCCACCTCCTTCCCCCCCGGCAAACTTGTGCGCGAGGAACGTTCCTTCTGCTTAAGAGGAAAGAAAAGGGAGCGGGAAACAAGCATATGGCCTTTCGGCGTGCTAGTGCTTACCGTATATTTGAGTGTTGTACCAAATGCCAAACAAAACATGCAAATAGCAAAGAGAAGCATGCGAAAGGCAATCGGTGCGAAAAACACAAAATCTTTACTGATGCACGGGGTCTGCGCCCGGCTTTGTACAAAGGGTTACATGCAACAGCGGCAAAGCTTGTACAAAAGGTGGTTGCCGGAACTGGTCACGGCAACCGCGCCTTATGGGTGAAACTTGCGAAGATGCTCTATGTTCCAGGAGTTGCTCACCGGTAAGCCTTCTTCGGTCTCGAGGCGGACAACGCCGGGCCTCGTAACTTGTCTCACCCGATAAGGGCCTTCCCACTTCGGCGTCAACTTGTTGGAATTCTTGGCGGACTGAACTCGCCGAAGAACAAGGTCGCCTTCCTCGAGACTCCTGGCCTTGACCTTGCGGCTATGGTAGCGACGCAAGGCTTGCTGGTATCGAGCAGCTCGTACAGCAGCCTGGAGACGTTCCTCCTCGAGGAGCAATGCGTCATCTTGCCGCAGTTGCTCTTGCTCGAGCTCATCATAAGCGAGTACTCGAGGAGATCCGTATGCGAGTTCCGTGGGGAGAACTGCTTCTGCTCCATAAACTAGAGCAAAAGGTGTCTGTCCGGTGGCTCGACTTGGTGTCGTTCTGATTGACCAAAGAGCCGCCGGTAGCTCCTCTATCCAATTTCTTCCGCACTTGCGCAGCCTGTCAAAGGTCCTTGTCTTGAGTCCGCGCAGCACTTCAGCATTTGCCCTCTCCGCTTGACCGTTGCTCCTCGGGTGAGCAACAGAAGCGAAACAGACCTTGGCGCCAAGGTCTTGGACATACTGCATGAAGGTGCGACTAGTAAATTGTGTACCGTTGTCGGTGATGATCCTGTTAGGGATCCCGAAACGGCAGACAATTGACTTGAAGAACCTGACCGCTGACTGTGCTGTCACCTTCCTCACCGGCTCCACTTCTGGCCACTTTGTGAACTTGTCGATTGCAACGTACAAGTACTCAAAGCCCCCGACGGCTCGGGGGAAGGGGCCGAGGATATCGAGCCCCCAGACCGAGAAGGGCCAGGACAAAGGGATTGTTTGGAGAGCTTGAGCTGGCTGATGAATCTGCTTTGCATGGAACTGGCACGCTTCACACTTGGTTACTAGTGCAGTTGCATCTTGGAGGGCTTCTTGCCAAAAGAACCCTTGCCGGAAAGCCTTCCCGGCAAGCGCCCTTGCGCCAATGTGGTGGCCGCATATGCCTCCGTGTATTTCCGCCAACAGCTTCTGTCCATCTTCCCTGGAGATGCACTTCAGTCTGACACCATTGAGTCTTCTTCTGTACAGCTCGTTATCCACGAACTGGTACATACTTGACTGCCTGGTTATCTTTTCTATCTCTTGAGGGTCGTCGGGAAGTTCTCCAGTTTGCAAAAAACGGACTATCTGCTGCGCCCATGCCGGAGCCCGTGGCTCAACAGCAAGGACTAAAGGCTCGAGGGCCGCTGCGGGAACCTCAGCTTCTACGGCGAGAACCTCTGGTCCCGCCGGAGCTGAAGGCCCCCCGGCAAGCTCGCCGGGGCGAGGCTTGTTGGGAACACTTGCTTCAACTGTACAAGCCCGAGGGCTTGCAGGAGCAAACTGTTCCTCAGCGTTGTGGTTGCTGATCTTGGGGACCTTGGCGGCGGCTTCAGGAAGATCCGCCGGCAAGTAGTCGCCGGAGACCAACTTCCTCTTCTTGGACTGTCCAATCGATGGTGTAACGGATGGTTGAGTCAGCTTGAGCAAGAAGGTCCCTGGTTCCACAGGTAACTTCATTGCGGCACACTTTGAAAGGCCATCTGCAATTTCATTCTGAGCTCTTGGGACATGCTCCATTTGCAAACCTTCAAAGTGTTCTTCAAGCTTCCTCACTTCATCGACATAAGCTTCCATCAAAGGGCTCTGATAGCTCTTGTTGACTTGCCGGACCACCAACTAAGAATCTCCCCGCACAATCAGCTTTCTGATCCCAAGTTCGGCCGCAATCCTGAGGCCGGCAAGCAAGCCTTCATATTCAGCAGTGTTGTTTGTCGCTTGCTCCCTGGGAAAGTGCATCTGGATAACATATTTGAGGTGCTCTCCGGTGGGCGCGATGAGTACCATGCCAGCACCGGCGCCTTGCAGCGAGAAGGCACCGTCAAAATACATCACCCATTCACTTGTCGCTTCTTGTACGGGTGCACTTGTTTCTTGAACTTCTTCGTCGGGCGTTGGGGTCCACTCAGCTATGAATTCTGCCAAAGCTCGGCTCTGTATGGTTGAAGTACTTTCAAACTTGAGTCCAAAGCTTGACAGTTCCAGTGCCCACTCAACGATCCTGCCTGTTGCTTCGGGGTTATGCAATATTCTCTTTAGCGGAAAGCGAGTGACCACTGTTATCTCATGGGCTTGGAAGTAATGGCGCAGCTTTCTCGAGGCCATGAGGAGGCCGAAAAGCAACTTTTGCACACCAGAATACCTTGATCTAGCCCCCTGGAGAAGGGAACTTACAAAATACACTGGGCGCTGCACCATCTTCTTCCGCACCTCATTCTGCTCCTGCGCAGTGCCTTCCTTGTCGGGGCCAGAGCTTGCCGGAGCAGCCCCCTGCTTGTCGCTGGATTCGCTCGCCGGTGGTGCTGACTCCTCGTCGGACTCCCTCTCCGCTACTAACGCAGCACTAACCACTTGGTTGGTTGCCGCTAAGTATAGCAGCAACTTTTCCTGTGGTCTAGGTGCGACAAGTATTGGAGTGGAGGACAGGTACCGTTTCAAATCCTGCAGCGCAGCCTCCGCTTCTGGAGTCCACTTCATGGGACCTGCCTTCTTCAAGATTTTGAAGAAAGGTAGGGCGCGTTCTGCAGACTTTGAAATGAACCTACTGAGGGCAGCCACACAACCTGCAAGTCACCTGACATCCTTGACGCGCTTTGGGGCCTCTATCTGCTCAATGGCTTTGATCTTGTCGGGGTTGGCTTCAATCCCCCTCTGTGATACAAAGAACCCGAGAAGCTTGCCGGAGGGGACTCCAAAGACGCACTTCTCGGGGTTCAACTTGAGCTGTATTCTGCGCAGGTTCTGAAACGTTTCTTCCAAATCTTGAATCAGGGTTTCCTTGCTCTTGCTCTTCACCACGATGTCATCCATGTAAGCTTCTACATTTCTGTGGATCTGTGGCTCAAAAGCAGTGTACACTACCCTTGCAAAGGTTGAGCCTGCATTCTTCAACCCAAATGGCATGCGTATGAAGCAATAAGTGCCACATGGGGTGATAAATGCAGTCTTCTCTTCATCTTCCTTGGCCATGAAAATCTGATGATAGCCTGAGTATGCATCAAGAAAACAAAGTAGCTCACATCCGGCAGTGGAGTCAACGATCTGGTCAATGCGCGGCAAAGGGAATGGATCCTTGGGACATGCTTTATTCACATTAGTGAAATCTATACACAGTCTCCACTTCCCGTTGGCCTTGCGCACGACGACTGGATTTGCCAACCACGTCGGATGGATCACACCTCTAACTAGGCCTGCTGCTTCTAGCTTCTTGATCTCTTCGTTGATGAACTCTTGGCGCTCCATGGCTTGCTTCCTCACTTTCTGCTTGATGGGCCGCGCATGAGGACAGACAGCAAGCTTGTGCTCAATTACCTTCCTGGGAACACCGGGGATGTCAGATGGTTGCCAGGCAAACACATCGACATTCGCCCGCAGGAAGGCAACGAGCGCGCTTTCCTATTTGCTGTCAAGGGTGGCACTCATGGTGAAGGTACCACCAGTGCCATCCTCCTTGGCGGACACCTTCTTGGTTGCCGGAGGAGCGGCCATTCCTTTCTTACTCTTGCCGGTGGAGCTCGATGGAACGTCCTCGACGGCAGCGCAGCACTCCGAAGAGGTGCGGTTGCCGGAGTGGGTCCCAGAGCACTTGCCGGACTTTGTCTTCGTCTTCTTCCCCCCAGGAGCTTCAGCGGCAAGAGAATCCTTCTCGGTTGCAGCTGCTGCTTCCCGGTAGATCTTGTCGGCGCAGATAAGCGCGTCTTTCTTGTCGCCGTGGACAGTGATGACGCTTATCGGCCCCGGCATCTTCAGTACGTTGTAAGCATAATGGGAAGCTGCCATGAACTTGGCGAGGGCAGGACGGCCAAGTATTCCATTGTAGGGCAATGGAATATCGGCAACGTCGAAAGTGATGCGCTCAGTCCTGAAGTTGAGCTCCCCGCCAAAGGTCACCGGCAGAGTAATCTTTCCCTTGGGCTTGCTCCTTCCCGGGTTGATTCCTTGGAATGAACCGGTTTCTTCGAGCTCGCCATCTTGAATCTGGAGTTTCTTGATCACAGCAGAGGAGATCAAGTTCAGCCCGGCCCCGCCGTCAACCAACATTTTGGTGACCTTGAGGTTGCGGATGGTGGGTGAGACCAGCATCGGCAAGCACCCGACCGCAGTGGTGCGGTCAGGGTGATCCTCAAGATCAAAAATGATGGGCGTGCTGGACCATTTGAGGCGCCTGCGCGACTCCACGGGCGGCTCCGCCGCATTCACCTCACGCACCCACTGCTTGAGCTGGCGGTGGGAGGTGTGCAGGGAGGTGCCACCGTCGACGCACAGGACCTCCGTGGCCTTCTGGAACTCCTGCTCGCAGTTATCCTCGTCCTCCATGTCTTCATCGTCATCTTCTTCGTCCTTGTCGCGGCCCCGGGGAGGCCGATCTCCTTGCCGCTGCTTGGCCTTGCCGCGGCGCCCTCCCCGGCCGTTGAACGGCCGCTTCTTGCTGGGCTCTTCCCCGCCGCCTTGGGCCTTCTCCTTGTCGCGCCTCTCGTACTCAGCTTTCTGCTGCTCGACGAGATACTCGACGCGTTTGCAGTTGCAAAGATCGTGACCCTTGGTGCGGTGGATCTTACAGTATTGCTTGTCGGAGCTGCCCGGCTTGTCGGCCGCCGCTGCAGGGGCAGGCTCCTTGCCGGAGCCGCCAGCCTGCGCTTGCTTGGCGGGGGCCTCCTTGCCGGTCTTCTCGACGGCAAGCACTTCCTTCTTGCCCTTTCTTCTGTTATTCCGCCGCCGGCTCTTCTTTGCCGGGGCGGTGTCGTCGCTGTCGCTTCCTCCTGCGCCAGCATCCTCTCCGGGGAGTATCCTCCCCTCTTCTGCGCGTGCGCACTTGTCAGCAAGAGCGTAGAGCTCGCTGACGTCCCGAATCTTGGTCATCACCATTTCTTCACGCATGCGGCGGTTACGCACGTTCTGGTGGAACGCGCTAATAACCGCGGCAGGGTGGACATCAGGGATGTTGTGCTGCACACGGCTGAAGCGTTGGATGTACTTGCGCAGGGTCTCGCCTTCCTTCTGGGCCAAGATGTGGAGATCGCTCTCCTGGCCATGGGGTTTGTGGCCGCCGGTGAAGGCGCCAACAAACTGGTGGCAGAGGTCGGCCCAAGAAGAGATAGAACCTTCCGGCAAGTGCATAAGCCACGAACGAACGTTCGGCTTAAGCACGAGCGGGAAGTAGTTAGCTAAGATCTTCTCGTCGCGCCCCCCGGCAGCTTGGACTGCGATGGTGTAGACGCTGAGGAATTCCGAGGGGTGCGTCTTGCCGTCGTACTTCTCCGGTACGTCGGGCTTAAAGTTCTTCATGCTGGGCCACTGGACGCGCCGCAGCTCGCGGGTGAACGCAGGGCAGCCTGCCGCGTACGGCAAGTCGCCTGGCTCACCGGGCGCGTGCGCGTCGACAGTGTTTCCAGCTCTCTTGTCTGATTGTCGCCGAGCTTCTCGGCGGCGCTCGATTGTGGTCCGAGCGTCTTCTTCTCGCCGGTCGTCGAGGACCTGGCGCTGGTCCCGACGGGCCCGCGGGTCCGACGAGGCTGTGGAGCCGTCGTCGGGGTTGTTCCGGCGGGGCGGCGTCTTCTGCTTCTGCGGCGGGGAGTGCACGCTTGTCGCACCCCCGGCAGTCTTGTTGCCGTCAGCCTTCGTCTTCTCAGCTTGCCGCGGCCGTGAGGTCGACGGCTACTGCGGAGAATCGTTGTTGGCGAAGTCTATCAGGCTCCGGATGGTGGCCCTCCATTCTTCGGCCTTGTCGGCCGCTGGAGGGAAGTCGAGGAGCAGTTGCGCCCTTGCGAGCGCTTCTGCTGGAGTGGAGGGGAACGCGGGCGAGCGGTGCGAGGAGCGGGATACGCTCGGACTTCTAACAACGTTAGAAGGAGCGGGGTCCCGCGCCGGCGCCTTCGCTTTGCTTGTGCCCGGACGGGGGTCCGGGGCGTCCCGCGAGCCTCCGGTCTGGCCTGGTCCCAACAAGCGGAGACCACCTCCCGTGGTATGGCGCTGCTGGGTCGTCGTGTGCTGAGATGGACGCGGCGCGTCCACGGAGACCGAGGTTCGGTCGTCCGTCCTGTTCTTGGATCTGGTGGCGCCGTGAGTGTCCTCGCCGGCGACCACCCTTCCGACGGCATCTCCCCCGCCCACCGTTGGCTCTGGTGGTTGCGGGTGAGACGCAGACGGGCCTCCGACCTCCGAAGCCTTCTTCTTCGAGGCCATGGAGCTGTTGCTGGTGAAGTTGCTGATGAAGCTGGAGAGGTTGATGAAGAATGCGCCCGCGTGAACGCCGGATCAGGTTCGCACAACCTCGACGCCCCCTACCTGGCGCGCCAAAGATGTCGGGGGAAACTGTCCGCCACGAACACCTATGGGACCGGAGCCCCTTGTCTGTGCGGTACGAGGGCGGAGGGAGCACAAAGAGCAGATCGTAGCGAGCACACGGGCAGTTTTACCCAGGTTCGGGCCGCGGTAGACGCGTAAAACCCTACTCCTGCTTAGTTGTATTGAGTTTGAGTGCTCGGGAGCTTGAAGAAGCAGCTGCACCGAGCGTGAGAGTGATCTAGGTTCCGAACCCCCTCCACGTTGTGCATGGGCCTCCTTTTATAGTGCAAGGGGTCACCGATAGGTGTCAACGTAGGAGAAAGGGGTAAAAACGTAAAAGAGGTGGTAGTTGTAACAGTGCGGGAACAGTGGAGCTACAGTACAGAATAGTGGTTTATACCTACTTTGACAGTGGGGGACAAGGGCATTTAATGCCCGTCGCCGTCGACCCCAAAAGCTCCCGCTCTTGCGTCTCCGTCTGCCACGGCGATGGATCCATCACCGTGGAGTGCCACCGTGTACCCCAGGCTGCACAGCCATCCGCCACGCGTCCCTGGTTAGGCCCCAGGGCGACGCGTGGGCCGATGAGCTGGAGCGCGGGCACACAGCGCAGCCTTCCCGGCAAGCACCTTGCCGGGGCCTTGATCTTGCCGGGCCCGGGAGCTTGCCGCTCCCCGGGCCCTTGCCGGGGCGCATATAGCGCCGAGGCGTGTCTTCTAATCTTCCTGGCAAGCTCCTCTTGCCAGGGTCTCGTGTTAGTGGGGCAGTCTCGAGCCTGGTACGGCCTTCCCGGCAAGCTCCTCTTGCCGGGGTCTCGGTCTTATGCCTTGTATACTTTGTTTTTGAATGGTTTAATAGGGAGCAGGAAGGTCTCCGGCGAGCACGCAGTAAACCCTGCCGCGGGAAGCTGCAACTGCCCGTGCACAAGTTGGGGTACTGAGGTACCCCTTCCTTAGTACACCGACACATATTGAGTGTCCTATAACAACAGTATTTTTCCTCCACCAAGGAGTTTCATTGCAAAATTTCCAATTCCAAAGTGTATAAGATTTAGCAGCAATGACAAAACACACAATATATACAATTTCCTTTGGTATTGTTAGCATGTCAATAAATTGCTATTGTATTCCAACAATATAAGACCTAGCCTTAATACAACTAGTTGAAAAAATAGTGGCATATACATATTTAATGCAAACGTTAACAATGTGCATACCTGAAGTGAGAGCAAATTTCCTTTTTGATGGAGTGGTTCCCATCTTCCTCCATAATAAGTGATGCTCATAATATACACTTCTCTAAATTCCATCTCATGCAACTGTGGTATTGATCACCACAAGTTTCCTCCACTTCCTCTTTGTCAATTCCATTGATAAATATGAAATTTCCCTTTCCAAGGTATATCCAACAATATTTGATCGAATCCTTCCCTTGAAAAGTTGATATCGATCTGAAGAGCGCGGAAGATTTGATATACTGAAGTGCCGTGGTGTGAATCTTCCAGGGAGTTGTACTACACCAGCCTTCCTGGGTAAATCAAAGTAATACAACACACTAGCCTTCCTCGGTTTCCGTGTTGGCTAATGAATCAAATTAGTAGCAGGAAGCTATAGCCCTCCTTGTTTTGAAAAACTTGATTTCCTCCTATCTACAGAAAGCGGACGCTGCAACAGACGGAGTTATAACTTGTCCCAATATAGAACAGATCAACTCCTAGCCCGGACAGAGTCGAGGCAGATGCAACGTGTGGCTGGAGGCGGTGGCAGGGGCAAATGCCGTGGACGAACATGATGCAGCACTACAGCAGGAGGACGCCGGTTTTCCCGAGATCGCTAGGCGCCGGTTTCGCACGAGCGAGAGGGCGAGCTGGTCCTGCGGCGAACATGCAGATCGAATCGATCTTGGTGTGGACCGACAGAGCATGCAGCGGAATTCCGGTGGGAGCCGAGCTCGACCCGGCGCGGATGGACATGGATTCGGCGGCTCTGCGAACGCAAGGAGAGCCTGCGATTTGAAGAGAGTTAATTTCTTTCACGTTGGAAGAATATTGCATGTTGTGCCTCCTTCCATGGGTTGCGTGCGTCATTGATCCACACGCAAGCAGACCACGTGAACTTTGCTTTGGCTACTCCAAATCACAGGAAGCCTCCAGCTACTTGATGGAATCGGCATGGAGTGCGCAAAAGCTGGCTAGCAGTCCCGACCGGTGTTTAGGTACGTGGCATCGTGGGATGGGGAGTATTCCAAGCGATCTGAACGAGCGCTCATGCAGCGGTGGTGCAGTGCATCGTCTACGATCATGGCGGCTGCGTGACCTAAAACCTTGCTCAAGATACCAATGTTGGGAACTGTGGTCTATGCGGTCTACCCTCTAATTCATCTGCCTTTTCTGTGGTGCCGCTCACAATGCTTATTGAGGCTAGAGGGTAGGGACCTATTTATAGACTCCACTTTTAGGTGTTTTAATATTCCACCTATTTCCGGAAAGATCTGTATGACTCCTGAACAATGTTACCAATCACGATAAAACATGTCAGTTTTCCGAGTCTAAACATACTCGTCCCTAGCACACATGTGTGAGTCATGTGCCATGATTAGATTGTAGGTGTGAGATCAACTTCCAATCTAAATCATGTGGGTCCACAGCTTGCAGAGCCGATCCTGCAAAACAAACCCAGCGTTTCCACCTTGTGATGTCCCGGGAAAAATATGTACGTACATATAAAATTCCAGTAGAGTCGATCCCTAATAATTCCTCTATTGTATTCCATCACAGTCATCCTCGGCACCTCAAGTATTACTTCCTCGAGTGAAATTCCACATCAATTATGCCCCGTCACAAACATTAATAATATGAATAATTCCACATTGATTTAAATAAATAATAATCATGTTGAATAAATGTTGAAAGCCACATAAATATCCAACATGGATAAGTGTGGTGATGTTGATGACTCCATCTCCACCTCCGAGGCTTCTGCGGGAGCAGCAAAATATTCAAATGAGAAAGTTAAGAATATCCCTTTGTGCGGTGAGTAGAATTTATCAATTGTGGACCTCCATGCTAGGTCAGATGCCTCACCTATACACCAGGGGAATGCTCAATGTTTGGTCAATCGTCTTTGTTGTTGCTTGACACTCTCTGTGCATCTTTTCTTAGGGGTTCTCCTGGATGAACAGATTCAACCAGGGCCCATGGAGCAAGGTTCAATGCGAGATGATTCTGGCATTCCTGTGCTTCACAGAGTATTTCCGGCAGATTCTTCCTTTTGGAAAACGTCAGGAACTTTGTTTCGTTTAACGAGGGTCGGACTTTTAGACTGACACTAGCATCGCTCCTCGAGAAGGGGTACCAGGTGCTTGACGCTTGCTCTTCTCTGTTTGTGCTATTGCCTTCCTTGACTTCCATATGTTCTGAACTTGTATGCATGTTCATAGGTTCGATTCAGCATTCTAGAGGCAGGTTCTTATGGCGTCACGTAGTCCAGGAAAGATGGATATTAGTGTTTTGAGTGGAAAGATGGATGAACTTATGAAATTATTTGCTGCTAAGAGTGCTTCTTCTGATCCTAATGATATGCCTTTGTCCACTTTGATTGAAAATAACAATGAATCTTTGGATGTGAATTTTGTTGGTAGGAAAATTTTGATAACAATGCTTATAGAGGGAACTTTAATCCTAGACCTTTTCCTAGTAATTCTTTGAATAATTATGGTAATTCCTACAACAACTCTTATGGAAAGATGCCTTCTGAATTTGAAACTAGTGTTAAGGAGTTTATTCTTTCGCAAAAGAATTTCAATGCTATACTTGTAGAAAATTTGCTTAAGATTGATGAATTGGCTAGAAGTGTGGATAGAATTACTCTTGATGTTGATTCTTTGAAACTTAGATCTATCCCACCTAAGCATGATATCAATGAGTCTCGCAAATCCATGAGAACTTCCATTGATGAATGCAAAGAAAGAACCGGCTAGGATGCATGCTAAAAGAGAGAGTTATATAAAAGCGTGTTCTTCTAGTTATCTTGGAAATAAAGATGAAGATCTGAAAGTTATTGATGTGCCTCCTATTAGATCCTTGTTTTCTAGTATAAATCTTGATGAAGATAGGATTGGAGATGATTCTACTTTAAGGTGTCCCAATGATTCGGAGTTTCTAGATCTTGATGCTCAAATTGTTAAAAGTGGGAGTGAAGAGATTAAAACTTTGCATAGTGATGAACCCACTACTTTGGATTTCAAGGCATTCAATTATGATAATTTCTCTTTGATTGACTGTATTTCCTTGTTGCAATCTGTACTAAACTCTCCGCATGCTTATAGTCAAAATAAAGCTTTTACCAAACACATAGTTGATGCTTTGATGCAATCTTATGAAGAAAAACTTGAGTTAGAAGTTTCTATCCCTAGAAATCTTTATGATGAGTGGGAACCTACTATTAAAATAAAAATTAAATATCATGAATGCTTTGCTTTGTGTGATTTGGGTGCAAGTGTCTCCAATATCCCAAAAACTTTGTGTGATTTGCTAGGATTCCATGAGCTTCATGATTGTTCTTTGAATTTGCATCTTGCGGATTCCACTATTAAGAAACCTATGGGAAGGATTAATGATGTTCTTATTGTTGCCAATAGGAATTATGTTCCCGTAGATTTCATTGTTCTTGATATAGATTGCAATCCTTCATGTCCTATTATTCTTGGTAGACCTTTCCTCAGAATGATTGGTGCAATTATGGATATGAAGCAAGGAAATATTAGATTCCAATTTCCGTTAAGGAAAGGCATGGAACACTTTCCTAGAAAGAAAATCAAATTACCATATGAATCTATTATGAGAGCCACTTATGGATTTCCTTCCAAAGATGACAATACCTAGATCTATCCATGTATCGTGCCTAGCTAGGGGCGTAAAACGATAGCGCTTGTTGAGAGTCAACCCAATTTTTTTTTGCTTCGTTTTAGGAATAAATATTGCATCTAGCTTCTGTTTAGATGTGGTTTTGTGTTTTAATTAGTGTTTGTGCCAAGTAGAACCTTTGGGAAGACTTGTGTGAAGTTTATATGATCTTGCTGTGAAAAACAGAATCGTTAGCGCTCGCTAGAATGGTCATCAGATTTTACTGGAGTGTGCTATTTAGTTGATTATTTTTGCAGATGATTAATAGACAAATTCCTCACGTTTATCAATTTATCTTTTATTTTTTGGACTTACAGAAGTATGCGAAACCTGCAGATTACTACAGACTATTCTGTTTTTCGTGTGTTGTTTGCTTATTTCAATGGATCTATGAGTAGTATTTGGAAGTATGAACCATAGAGAAGTTGGAATATAGTAGGTTTAACACCAATAAAAACAAAGAATGAATTAATTGCAGTACCTTTGGGTAGTGGTTTGCTTTCTTATACTAACGGAGCTCATGAGATTTTTTTCTAAGTTTTGTGTTGTGAAGTTTTCAAGTTTTGAGTATTGCTTTGATGGACTATGGAACAAAGAGTGGCAAGAGCCTAAGCTTGGGGATGCCCATGGCACCCCAAGGTAAAATTCAAGGACAACCAAAAGCCTAAGCTTGGGGATTCCCCGGGAAGGCATCCCCTCTTTCATCTTCATCCATCGGTAACTATACTCGGAGCTATATTTTTATTCACCACATGATATGTGTTTTACTTGAAGCATCTTGTATAATTTGAGTCTTTGCTTGTTAGTTTCCCACAATTATCCTTGCTGGACACACCTATTTGAGAGAGTTAAATATGGCCTAGGAATTGATAGAACACTCTATGTGCTTCACTTATATCTTTTGAGTTGAATAGTTTTGCTCTAGTGCTTCACTTATATCTTTTAGAGCACGGTGGTGATTATATATTGAAGAAATTGTTGAACTCTCATGCTTCACTTATATCCTTTTGAGAGTCTATTAAAACAGCATGGTAATGTGCTTAGGCTATAAAATTAGTCTTCACATGATAGTCATCCAATATCAATGTAGTAAAAACTTTCACACTAAGTGCATTGAATATGATGAGAAGTTGGATGCTTGATAATTGTTTTGTGATATGAGGATAGTGATATTAGAGTCATGCTAGTGGGGTTATTATGAAATTGAGAAATTCTTGTGTTAAGGTTAGTGATTCCCGTAGCATGCACATATGGTGAACCGCTATGTGACGAAGTTAGAGCATGAGTTATTTGTAAAGTTTTAACCTGTGTGTGGAGGTCGGGGGCGCGCGATGGTTAACTCCTACCAACCTCCCCCCTAGGAGCATGCGTTGATTGCTTTGTTTTGATGACTCGTAGATTTTTGCAATAAGTATAAGAGTTCTTATGACTAATGTTGAGTCCATGGATTATACACACTATCACCCTTCCACCATTGCTAGCCTCTCTTGTATTGCGCAACTTTCACTGGTACCATACACCCACTATATATCCTTCCTCAAAACAGCCACCATATATTCCTCAAAACAGCCACCACACCTACCTATCATGGCATTTCCATAGCCATTCCGAGATATATTGCCATGCAACTTTCCACCGTTCCGTTTATATGACATGCATCATATTTTCATATTGCCATGCATGATCATGTAGTTGACATCGTATTTGTGGCAAAGCCACCATGCATAATTTTTCATACATGTCACTCTTGATTCATTGCACATCCTGGTACACTGCCGGAGGCATTCATATAGAGTCATACTTTTTTCTAGTATCGAGTTGTAATATCGAGTTGTAATTCAATGAAAGTGTGATGATCATCATTATTAGAGCATTGTCCCATAGGAGGAAAGGCTAAATCAAGAAAGCCCCTCCAAAAAAAGGGAAAGGCCAAAGAAAAAAGAGGAAGGCCCAAAAAAAGAAAAGAAAAAGGGACAATTGCTACTAAATTTTTCCACCCCTGTGCTTCAAAGTAGCACCGTGTTCTTCATGATAGAGAGTCTCAGGTTTAGTCACATTTCATATACTAGAGGGAATTTTTCATTATAGAACTTGGCTTGTATATTCCAACGATGGGCTTCCTCAAATGCCCTAGGTCTTCGTAAGCAAGCAAGTTGGATGCACACCCACTAGTTTCTTTTGTTGAGCTTTCATACATTTTTAGCTCTAGTGCATCCATTGCATGGCAATCCCTACGCACTCACATTGATATATATTGATGGGCATCTCCATAGCCCGTTGATACGCCTAGTCGATGTGAGACTATCTCCCTCCTTTTGTCTTCTCCGCAACCACCACTCTATTCCACCCATGGTGCTATGCCCATGGCTCATGCTTATGTATTGCATGAAAGTTGAAAGGTTTGAAAGAATAGAGAATGAAAACAAGTGCTTGGCTGAAATCGGGGTTGTGCATGATATGAATAATTTGTGTGATGAAGAGGGAGCATAGCCAGACTATATGATTTTGTAGGGATAACTTTGTTTATCCATAGTATTTTGAGAAGACATGATTGCTTTGTTAGTATGCTTGAAGTATTATTATTTCTTTTGTCAATATAGACTTTTGTCTTGAATCTTTCAGATCTGAACATTCATGCCACAATTAAGAGAATTACATTGAAATACTATGTTGGTTAGCATTCCACATCAAAAATTCTGTTTTTTATCACTTACCTACTCGAGGATGAGCATGAATTAAGCTTGGGGATGCTTGATACGTCTCCAACGTATCTATAATTTTGATTGTTCCATGCTATTATTTATGATGTTTTGGATGTTTAATGGGCTTTTTTTATCCACTTTTATATTATTTTTGGGACTAACCTACTAACCCAAAGACCCAGTCCAGATTACTGTTTTTTGCCTATTTCAGGGTTTTACAGAAAATGAATATCAAACGGAGTCCAAACGGAATGAAACCTTTGGGAGAGATATTTTTGGAGAAAATCACGCACGGGAGACTTGAGAAGCACGGAGTAGGGCACACGTGGCGCCCACGAGGGTGGGGGCGCGCCCCCTGCCTCGTGGGCCCCATGTTTGGCCCCCGGTGCCCTCCTTCCACCTATATATACGTACGTACCCCGAAACCATCAGAACAACAGAGAAAACCCTAGTTCCATCGCCGTAACATTCTATTCCCATGTGATGCCATCTTGGTGCCTATTCCGGAGCTCCGCCGGAGGAGGGATCTTCCACGGAGTGCCTCTACATCATCATCATCGCCTCACCATAAGTTGTGAGTAGTTTACCACAGACCTTTGGGTCCATAGCTAGTTTCTAGATGGCTTCTTCTCTCTCTTTCAATCTCAATACGAAGTTCTCCTCGGTCTTCGAGGAGATCTATTCGATGTAATCTCTTTTTGCGGTGTGTTTGTCGAGATCCGATGAATTGAGGGTTTATGATCAAGATTATCTATGAGAAATATTTGGTTCTTCTCTGAACTCTTTATGTATGATTATAATATGGTTGGAAGTCCCTTCGAATTCTTGGTTTGGTCTGGCCTACTAGATCCACAGTTCTTGCAATGGGAGAAGTGCTTGGCTTTGGGTTCAATTTTGCGGTGTCCTTTCCCAGTAACAGTAGGGGCAGCAAGGCACGTTTTGTATTGTTGCCATCGAGGATAAAAAGATGGGGTTTATATCACTAAGTTTGAGTTTATCCCTCTACATCATGTCATCTTGCTTAAGGCGTTACTCCGTTCTTATGAGCTTAATACACTAGATGCATGCTGGATAGCGGTCGATGTGTGGAGTAATAGTAGTAGATGCAGAATCGTTTCGGTCTACTTGTCTCGGACGTGATGCCTATATATAATGATCATGCCTAGATAGTCTCATAATTATTCACTTTTCTATCATTTGCTCGACAGTAATTTGTTTACCCTCCATAGAATATTGCTATCATGATAGAATCCACTAGAGAAAACTATGGCCCCCGGGTCTATTCTCAACATATCAATCTACAATCTACCTTACTTTTCCGCTTTTACTTTCTGTTCTTATAACCAAAAATACCAAAAATATCAAACTATCATCTCTATCAGATCTCACTTTCGTAAGTGACCGTAAAGGGATTGACAACCCCTTACCGCGTTGGCTGCGAAGTTCTTATTTGTTTGTGCAGGTGCAAGGGACTCACGCGTGGTCTCCTACTGGATTGATACCTTGGTTCTCAAAAACTGAGGGAAATACTTATGCTACTGTGCTGGATCTCCCTTTCCTCTTCGAGGGAATACAACGCAAGCTCGAGAAGTAGCATAGTTGCAACTAGAGGAGGTAAAATGACTCAGGAACCACTTTATCCCGAGGGACACCCAAAATGAATTGAAAAGGATTCACAAATATATAACACTACTGCACCTAGTCCTTCTAAAAAGAAAAAGAAAAAAGAAAAATGATAGGACTATGCATGCCACTAGTGAACCTGAAGTAGAAAAACCTCCTGACAATGATAATGATATTCCTATCTCTGATGCTGAAACTCAATCTGGTAATGAACACTTACCTAGTGATAATGAAAAAGATAATGATGAGGTTCATGAAGATGCTCAACCAAATGAAAAAGAACCAGATAATGATGTTGAGATAGAACCACCAGTTGATCTTGATAACCCACAACCTAAGAATAAACGGTATGATAAAAGAGACTTCGTTGCTAGAAAACACGGTAAAGAAAGAGAACCGTGGGTTCAAAAACCTATGCCTTTTCCACCCCAGTCAACTAAAAAGAAACATGATGAAGAATTTGAACGCTTTGCTGAAATGCTGATGCCAGTCTTTTTGCGTACTCGTTTAACTGATATCTTTAAAATTCCTCCTTATGCAAAGTATATGAAAGACATCATCACTATCAAGAGACAAAATACCGGAAGCTAAAATCTCCACTATGCTTGCTAATTATACTTTAAAAGATGGAGTACCTAAAAAACATGGAGATCCGGGTATACCAACTATACCTTGCTCTATAAACAAGAATTATGTGAAAACTGCTTTGTGTGATTTAGGAGCTGGTGTTACTGTTATGCCTTTTCCTTTATATAAAAGACTTGACTTGAATAAAATCACACCTGCTGAAATATCTTTGCAGATGGCTGACAAGTCAACTGCCATACCTATCGGTATTTGTGAGGATGTGCCCGTTGTTGTTGCTAATGTTACAATATTTACTGACTTTGTTATACTTGAGATGCTCGAGGACGACAATATGTCTATTATTCTTGGTAGACACTTCTTGAATATTTCAGGGGCTGTTATTGATTGTAATAAAAGCAAGGTCACTTTTCATATTAATGGTAATGAGCATACGGTGCACTTTCCGAAGAAACAATTCCTAGTGAATGGTATTAATTTTATTGAAAAATCTCCGACAATCACTATTGGAAGTTTTCAAATACCTCTACCTACTGTCAAAAAGAAATATGAAATTCTTATTGTTGGGGACATCCATATCCCCATTGAGGTAACTTAGTGATTTACGAAAGTTCTTCGGTTTCAAGCTAATCGAAAGTGGTTGTTAATAAGACCTGATCAACCTTATTAATGAATCATTTTTGAGTGGTACGAAGTTGATGAATTTAGTAAGCACTACCTACTATCCTTACTTTTTATTTTCTATTTTTATTAGTTAAATAAATTAAAATAAAATGCTTTGTCCGTTTTCTGATTTTCCCGTCCAATAATAATGACCCAAAAATAAAACTTCTCAGAATGCCCTGAAAATTTTATACGATTTTTTCTGAATATTTAAGAATTTTTGGTGGAAATAACACCAGAGGGGGGGGTGCACTAGGTGGGCACAACCCACCTGGGCGCGCCAGGACCCCTAGGCACACCCTAGTGGGTTGTGGTCCCAACGTGGGCCCTCTCACTTACCTCTTTAGCCCACATCATCACTTACCTCCAGAAAAAAATCTCCATTGCCATCTCTCACGTGTTATTGAGCTCAAACCCATGAATTTCGACCTCTTTGGTCGAATCTCGATTTCCGAAACTGTTTCGGGGGATTGTTGCTTGGTATGTGACTCCACCTTTTGTCCAATTACTTTTTCTTTTAGTGGTTTATATTTTGAATAATTAGCTACTCTTGGAGCTGCTGTAGATTGACTTGCATGTTGAATTCATAGTGTTCTAAGTAGTCTGAATGCTTGCTATGGCTTCTATGTATCCCTATGAGTAGTTGCTGCCAATCTTGTGAAGTTTTGCTGAGAAAAATTTGTGGACTAAAATTTCAGGTTTTTGTTCATAGGAAAAATTGTGCGCGGACATTATGAACTTGTTTGGAAGGAGTTGTTCGATGAGAAGATCCTCAGGAGCATCTTCTAGTGACAGTTCTGCTCGCCGATCCTATGTAGAACCGAGTGCAAGTTCTACCCGAGATGCCACCTACAAAACATGTTTACGGCCTTGCAATGAATTTATGCTGCAAATAGGCATCAAGGAGGAATTTGAGAAATATGTTCACAATGCCGGCCTCGGTCCCTACCTTTCAAATAAGTGTGAACAATGTCAACTTCTCACTGAATCATTTGTCAAAGGGTTTAAATATTTTCCACGTGAGTATTGGGTGTCGTTTATGCCTTATGATAACCCATTTACTATACCACTTGAGAACTTTGCTTACCATTCCGAACTTCCATTTTGGGGTTCACTCGATGAGCCACCAAACGCCGAGTTCAAGTCTTTCTTGACTGACCTTTGTTATGGTGAAAATAGTTGAGTGAGACAAGGAAGAATAAAGAGCTTTCACTTTCCCGCAATTCAATATTTTGCGTTATTTAACGGGAAATGCATAGTAGGCAAGCAAGACTGTAGCATACTCTATGCGCCAAACTTGAGCCTCATCCACACCGCTCTCACTGGTGAAAGGAATTATAACCTTGGAGCGATTGTTCCACGTAGACTTCAGAATAACGCTAACAGTGGCTGGTTCTATTGTGGAATTTATGCTACACGATTAGCACGAGGGCTGGGTATTTCAGCTTTGCCCTTTGACCATATACTACCTACTCGTTATTTAGATTTCGGTGCTTTATAAGACCATAAATTCCTTAGAGGAAAGATTCATAACTTCACTTACAATCTGTTCTTTGACCAATCACATGTTGTGGGCACATATTTGCCTACACATGCTCTTTTTCACTATAACAACAAGGGAAGATATTTGTTCTTGAGAGCGAGGCCCGAGCTCATAACGCAGTAGTGGTGGTAGCACGGCAGGCTGAGGTGTCGACACGGAGAGGCTCCGTGAGCTTCCACGCTGACTACTACCCTCGAGGCTACTAATCGACTACCAAGCTAGGCCAAAAGCCTAAGCTTGGGGGAGTACGTGTTCCTCACCGACATTACATTTATGTTTACATATCATTCTATTTGTCGGTGCTCACAATTTTTCATTGTATCATCCATGCTTAGATTTATTTTCTTGCTTTCTTCTTGTGTGTTTGAAAAACTTTAGAAAACCAAAAAAAAATGTAGTAATTTACTTTCTATGCATGCTTAGTAGTAGCACTAAAAAGAAAATCCAAAAGGATTTCCTTGTTCTTATTTTTCTTGTTGGGGGTTTCCGTGTAAATAGTTTCTCTAGTTTTTTCTTAATCTTTGTATTTGCGTGTTCAAGAAAACCAAAAACTCAAAAAAAAAATTCCAGTGTGTTTCTCTGAATTTCTTTTCCTTTTATTCGAGTTGTACCGAGGACAAGGCCACGATGAAAATGTTGAGTGGCTCTCATATGAATAATTGTTGAACTAATGAAGAGCACATTTTACCTTGTCTTCTTCTGTTGAATAAAATGTTTTGCAGATCCCAGCTTAGTCCACGACACTCTTAGCGGAGTGGACGCCGACACCAGATGAAGAGATTCCAGAGACGAGCATCCCCGACAAGGAAGCAAGCAAAGAATGGCTGATGTACTTTGATAGTGCCTTCTCGGTGCAAGGCGCCGGTGCCGGTGTGCTGCTTGTCGCACCCACCGGAGAGCACCTCAAGTACGTCGTCCAAATGCACTTTCCCAAGGAGCAAGCGACAAACAATACTGCAGAGTATGAAGGGTTGCTTGCCGGTCTCAGGATCGCGGCAGACCTTGGGATTAAGAAGCTGATTGTAAGGGGTGACTCATAGTTGGTTGTCCGCCAAGTAAACAAGAATTACTAGAGTCTGTTGATGGAAGCATACGTTGACGAAGTGAGAAAGCTGGAAGAGCACTTTGACGGCCTACAGATGGAGCATGTACCAAGAGCTCATAACCACATGGCAGACGGCCTGTCAAAGTGTGTCGCGCTTAAGTTACCTGTGGAACCAGGTATCTTTGTGCTCAAGCTGACTCAGCCATCCGTAACACCATCAACTGGACAAAGCAAGAAGAGGAAGTTGGTTTATGGCGACTTCTTTCCGGCAGAGCTTGTCGAAGCCGCTGCCAAGAAGGTCCCTAAAATGAACACCAGCAATGCTGAGGAGCAATCTACTCCAGCAAGCCCCGGGGTTTGTTCTGTTGAAGCAGAGGCTCCCGACAAGCTTGGCTCCGGCAAGCTCGCCGGGGAACATCAAGCTCCGGCTGAGACGCAGGTTCTCGCCGTAGAAGCGGATGTTCCCGCTGCAGCAGATATGCCTTTGGTCCTCGTTGTCGAGCCACAGGCTCCAGCGTGGGCACAGCAGATTGTCCGTTTCCTTCAGACAGGAGAACTTCCCGAAGAGCCAGAAGAAACTGAAAGAGTAGCCCGGCAGTCAAGTATGTACCAGTTTGTCGGCAACGAAATGTACAGAAGAAGACTCAACGGCGTGAAATTATAGTGTATTCCCCGGGAAGATGGAGAAAAGCTGTTGGCAGAGATACACAGAGGCATATGTGGACACCACATTGGCGCCGGAGCACTTGCCGGCAAGGCGTTCCGGCAAGTTTTCTTTTGGCCAGAAGCCCTCCAGGATGCAACTGCACAAGTAAACAAATGTGAAGCGTGCCAGTTCCATTCCAAGCAGATACATCAGCCAGCTCAAGCTCTCCAGACGATCCCTTTATCCTGGCCATTTTCGGTCTGGGGGCTCGACATCCTCGGCCCCTTTCCCCGCGCAGCCGGGGGCTTTGAGTACTTGTACGTTGCAATCGACAAGTTCACAAAGTGGCCGGAAGTGGAGCCAGTGAGAAAGATGACCGCGCAGTCAGCAGTCAAGTTCTTCAGGTCAATTGTTTGCCGTTTCGGGGTCCCTAATAGGATCATCACCCACAACGGCACACAATTCACAAGTCGCACCTTCATGAAGTACATCCAAGACCTTGGCGCCAAGGTCTGCTTCGCTTCTGTTGCTCACCCGAGGAGCAACGGTCAAGCGCAGAGGCGAACGCTAAAGTGCTGCGCGGACTCAAGACAAGAACTTTCGACAGGCTGCACAAGTGCGGAAGAAACTCGATCGAGGAGCTGCCAGTGGTTCTTTGGTCGATCAGGATGACGCCAAATCGAGCCACTGGGCAGACACCTTTCGCTCTCGTCTATGGAGCAGAGGTAGTTCTCCCCACGGAACTCGTATACGGGTCGCCTCGAGTGCTCGCTTATGATGAGCTCGAGCAAGAGCAGCTGCGATAAGATGACGCGCTACTCCTTGAGGAAGACCGTCTTCAGGCTGCTATACGAGCTGCTCAATACCAGCAAGCTTTGCGCCGCTACCATAGCCGCAAAGTTAACGCCAGAAGTCTCGAGGAAGGAGACCTTGTTCTTCGGCGCGTTCAGTCCGCCAAGAATTCCAACAAGTTGACGCCGAAGTGGGAAGGCCCTTATCGGGTGAAACGAGTCACTAGGCCCGGCGTTGTCCGCCTTGAGACCGAAGATGGCTATCCGGTGAGCAACTCCTGGAACATTGAGCATCTTCGCAAGTTTTACCCATAAGGCGCGGTTGCCGTGATCCGCTCCGGCAACCACCTTTTGTAGAAGTCTTGCCGCTGATGCATGTAATCCTTTGTACAAAGCCGAGCGCAGACCCCGTGCATCAGTAAAGCTTATGTGCCCCGCACATCCTGTCATTTCATGCTTTTTATTTTCTTGCATGTATTATCTGACACTTTGTGCAGCACCTACCCCCGGCAAGCAATAACGAGCCCAAAGGTTCCATATCTGTATTTTCCTTTCTTGCTATTCCTTTTTCTCTCAAGGAAAGGAAGGTTCTCTCACGCACAAGTTTGCCGGGGGGAGGAGAGGATAGTGGTATGGACCAAGCGTCGCTCAAGAAAGTTTCGCCTTGCCGGGAAGCAAACAACGGAAAAGCTAAGTTGCAAAGTTTAAGCAATCAAATTTTTAAACTTTTAAAGTTATCTTCCTTGAACGACCGCACTTTGTATGGAAAACCTGTGCGCGGAGGAACCGGCTCGTGGCTAGCCACGCCCTTACTTTGTTTCGAGCACGCTCAAGGACTTAAGTGTGCTGCGACTAGTGTCGCGCCCTTATTTCGTTTTTGAGTTCTCTCAACAACTTAAGCGTGCTGCGACTAGTTGCGACAAGTTTTCTTGTCGGCAACGGCACCGCCAGCAGGCTGCTCAAGTCCCGCACTCAGCGCTCGCGGCAAAGGTGCCTACGCCGGCAAGTTCCCTAAAAGCGTAGGGTAGAAACATACAAAGCAAAGGAATCAAGTAGAGGGAATAACATTGCATTAACTACCCAAAATAAAGTTATATTACAAAGCAACTTGTCGCAGCTCTAATAGACTGTTCTCGTAACATGGTTAACAACGACAAGGAAAAGAAGAAAGTGGACAAGACTAGTCCGCACGGTCGCCCTCGACCCTCTTGATGCCACCCACCTTGTCCACGATGGGTGCGACAAGGGCCTTGAGCGCTTCTTGGTCAGCGTCCGGCGGCAAACTCCTAAGGACGTTGGTGAGGTTGAGACCTGGATTGCGGAAGGCCACCTTCACCAACACCTTCTGCAGGGCCCCCGCGCAGAGCCTGCGCGACTCGTCCGCCAGCTGCTTTTGGATCTTCTCCCGGAGTTGGTGGAGGGCCGTCGCCACGCCTCTGAAGAACAGAGTAAGCTTGGCGCTGGGGTGGAGGTTCTCATCAGTGGAGTACCCGAGATACTCCGCCCCCAACTGCTCCAGCTCCTTGTCGATGTCTGCGGCGGCGTTGACGAGGCCTTCCGTCCAGTGCTTGACGGTCTGCTTAAAGTTATTCTGGGAGATGGCAGCGCTATCCAGCAACACCTTCTCGGCCCTGAGCTCCTCCTTCAGGGCCGTCTCCCGCTCCCTGGCGCCGTCCAGCGTCGTGGTAAGAGTGGTCAGCTTTAGCTCAAGGTCGGCGTTGGAGTCCTTGGCGGCGGTGAGCTCTTTGCCCTTCTCGGCAAGGCGGACCTACAGCTCTGAATGGATGTGGGCGTCCTTCTCCCTCTCGAGCTTGAGTGCGGCAACCTCCTCGCCGCTCGTCTTGAGGTTGGCCTCCAGCTGAGTCACCCTCGTCTCCAACTCCCTCTTCGCGGTCTCGGCGGCCGCGGCAGCATCCTTTGCTTCTTGGAGAGCTCCGCCAAGTGACTGCTCGCGCGCGGCAAGCTCGTCCTCGTGGCTGTCAAGGTCGACCTTCCGCTGCGCCAGCTCGCCTTCTCGCCTGGATAACTCCTCGGCGGCCAGCCGCTGTTGCTCCTCCACTTCTGCCTTCTCAAGGATGAAGGCCTGCTGCGCCTCGGCGAGCTGCTCCCGCTCCTCCGCCAAAGATCGGAGAGCTGCTTGGTTGATGGACCGGAGCTCCTCTGCGCGTTTCTCCAAGTCAACTCCCGCCTTGGCGGCCAGAGCCTCACGGGACTCCAGCTTGGCTTGTCGGGCGCGATAAAGCGCCAGCAACTTCCGCAGCAGCCGCTCCTCTTCGGGCTCGCTGCTGCTACTGCTACCTGGCGCGTCCACAAGCTTCAGCCCGGCGGAGGCGAGGACCTCTCCGTCGAAGACCTCTCCCAGGACTGGCGCCCTGGACATGGACGCCCACGGGAGCTGGATGAAGATGTCATCGACGGCCTTTAAGTAGGCACCTGGCTCGGGCTCGTCGGGGCTGGGGGCTGCGGCAGTGGCGGAGGGCTCGGTGGCCGGTGTAGCGCCTGGTGCTCCTGCGGCCTCAAGGCCGTCAGTGTGACCACAAGCCCCTTCGCCAGCTGCTGCGGCGGCAGCCTCGGCGGCCTTTGCGCCAGCGGGGTCATTTGCGCCAACCACCTCTTCGGCAATGTCGGCATTGTCAACGACGACCTCCATCTCCATTGGCTCGGCTACGGATGGGTCTGACGTAGGAAAAGACAAGACAAACAGTCAAGCAAATATCCAAAAAGAAGAAATTCAGAAGAAGAAAGGTCCAAGGAAAGAATGAAGCGAAGGGGTTACCTGCGCGGGCCGGCTCCTCGGTGAGGATCCTTGCCGGGGAGCTCTCCCCCGGCGGCGTGGTCGTAGCGCCCGCCGGCGGAGGACCGCTGACGCTATCCCTCGCCGGAGAACTCGCCCTTGGCAGAGTGTTCGCCCTTGGCGGAGTACTCGCCCTTGGCGGAGTGCTCGCCCTTGCCGGAGAGCCTCCCCTTGGCGGTGTGGTAGAGACGTGCGGCTTGTCGGGGGTGGTTTCTTGGCACTCCTGATGCTGCTCTGCTCCTGCACAAGTCAACAAAACAAGATATCAGCAAGGATGGAAGACCCACGCGCGCCGGACTAGCGGAAAGTAAACCACACTTACGCTGGGGGCTGCGCTAGGGGCTGCTCTGAAGAACAGTTGCCGGGTCCGGCAAGCTTTTCTCAGGCGCGCCCCCTGCTGTTGCGGCGGGCTCGTCCTCGATGACGATCACCGGGACCTTGGCCCTCTTCGCTGCCCTCTTGGCCAGAGTTCTGAAGAAGAATAGGTTCAGAGTTAGGCCAAGGAGATGCAGGACAAAGGACAAGTTGAAAATCAAGGGAATACAAAAACTTCAAAGACTTACTCTTCTTCCTCCTCGTCGGAGCTGAGTGCAGAGAAGTCAAAATCTGGCTCACGCGTCCCGGCGCAAGGAGGCGGAGGGGTGGGCTCCCTTGGCCGCTTGGCGGGAGCAGGGACGGAAGTCTGAGAAGACCCCGCTCCGGCTGCCGCCGAGGCGTGGGGAGCGGCAAGGGCAGGTGCGGCGCTCCGGGAAGACCCTGGTCCAGCTGCAGTAGATGCGCGGGGTGCTCCCGCGGCAGCCTTGCTCGCCGCGGTGGAGCGCGTCACGCGGCGCGTCTGCTGCTGGCCCGTCTGCCGCTCCGTCACGTCCCCAACCTTGCGGAGACGCCTCCTCGGTGCGGCTGGAGGCTCTGCTGGTGGCGGCGAGCTGCCGGAGGATGAGGAAGAGGAGGAGCCGATCTCCAGTGAGCCGCTCGTGTCCTCAACGGGCCCGCTCGACTCGGCGCCCTGCTTGGCGGGCCCGCTCGACTCGGCGCCCTGCTCGGCGGGCTCACTTGTCTCGGCGACCTTCCCGGCAAGCTTCCCCGCTTTGAGAAGCTCTTCCTGCTCGGCAAGGCTTGTCGCCTCCGCTGCCTCCGCCTCCTCCACAGTGTACCCGAACACGCCCGTGGCCCTGGCTGCCGCCGCCTCTTCCAGTCTGGTGGCAATATACGCCATCTCTTGGTCAGTGGTGTCGCGGGTGAGGCCTTTCTTCTCGTCGGAATTGACTGGCTGTTCCACCAAGTTGTCGAAGAACGTCGGCACAGCTTCGTCGGAAGGCTCCTGCCAAGTGGGGTCGATCCCGTGGGAATCGCACAGCGGCATCACTGCACGGATGGCGCTGAGCGACGAGTTGTTGCACAGCGGAACTATGCCCGCCGGCAACGTAAACCACTCGGGATGGTCGGAGTCATACTTGAACAACGCCTGGAGCATCGCGTTGAGCTCTAGGACAGTGAAGTTATAATTGAGGCCTGGGCGCAGCCTCATGATATCTGTCGCGTTCTCGAAATCCTAGGCGGGCCTCTTCCTCTCCTACAAGGGGGCGATGCGGCGGTGGAGAAAGTCTGCTCCAACTGCGCCTACAGTGAGCTTGGCGTGCCTGAGGTGAAGGATCCGAGTAGTAGCAATCTTCAATCTGCTATCCTCCGGGGCCAAATCGCTCCAGTCGTTGCCGCGTACTACTGGGGCTTGGCGCCGGGCGGTGAATGGCTGCGGGTCATCCTCTACGATCCAACACCAATTGGCTCTCCACTCGTCCCACTTGCCGTGGAGCTCTCCCGATAAGTAAGCTTCGTTCTTATAGGTCCTAGAGATCCAAGAGATTCCGCCAGACAGAGGCTCTCCCCTCTCAACTCGAGGCGTGACGTAATGGCGGAAAAGAGCTACACTGGGGAAGACTCCGACAAAGTTTTCGCATAGATGTGCGAAAACGGCCATGGTGAGGACGGCGTTGGGGGTGAAGTCAAGGAGATGAAACCCGTAGGTGTTCATGATGTCGCAGAAGAACTCAGAATAGGGCGGGCAGAGCCCGCAGTAGAAGAACAGCGCGAAGAATGCGTAGCCATTCGGGAACATCTTGCAAGCGGCGGCTGGGAGTACCTTGGGGCGCGGATGCGCCTTCGTCTCCCTCGACCAGAAAAGGTAGAAGGAATCCCTCAGCTCCTCCGCGTCAAGCTTTGGCGGGAAGACCGCCTTCTTCTTCCGCATCGCCGCGAGCCGCAGCGCCTCAACCGACTTCTTAGTCTTCCCCTTCTCACCCTTCGGAGCCATGGCGGAAGCGGTGAAGGAGGTCGACGGCGCTGGTGGTGCTGGTGGCGACGGAGGGCGGAGCGCTGCTCTCTTTCGGCCTTCGGGAAGGAGGGGAGCGGCGGAGGTTTCTGAGAATGGAAGAAGCAACGGGCAGATGGACGAACTGCCCCAGTTTCCCCTACTTATAAGGGGGAAGGGGGCGGACGTTCCGCATTTCCTATTAAAGAAACAGGCCACGATCTCCCCCACGACGCCGCATTAAACGCGTGTCGTTAAGGGGGGCGCGGTGGATACGGAGTGGGATACGGCGTGCCGCAGGCCGCGCGTGCCCGTGCACTGTTTTGGGCCTGGCCCAATAGCGCTCGGCACCGTGTGTGGCCCAGGCCCGGGGTCTCCTGTCGGTGTACTAAAGTAGGGGTACCTTAGTATCCCGAACTTGTGAACGGGCAGTTGCAGCGCCCCGCGGCAAGGCCTGCCAGGCGACCGCCAAGGTCCTCCATGGTTCCCTTGGAGCCATTCAAGAACAAAGTATCCAAGTCCAGAAGACAAGGCCCCGGCAAGAGGAGCTTGCCGGGAAGGCCACTCAAGGCACAAGACCACTCAAGACACGAGACCCTAGCAAGAGGAGCTTGCCGGGAAGGCCAATCAAGGCATCTCAAGAAAACTTGCCGCGACGCGCCACGCGTCCCGGCAAGGACCAGTGAGGGACAAGCTCCTGGAAACGACAAGATAGCAACCGCGGCAAGACGCTTGCCGCGGCAAGCTTCCACTCAGTACCCGCGCTCCAGCACATCTACCCACGTGTCGCCCTGGGACCATCCCAGGCGCACGTGGCGGAAGGTTGTGCAGCCTGGGGTACACGGTGGCAAGCGGCGATGACTAGGCCACCATCGTGGTGGACGGTGGCGCCCCTGACGGCCACTTTTTTGCACTGTTTGGGCGACGGCGACGGGCATTTAATGCCCTTGTCCCCTGCCGTCAGGGTTAGGTACGGTGCACTGTGCAAACACTATTCCAACAACCACTCTTTTTTACACTTCTACCCTAATCTACGTTGCCACCTGTCGGTGACCCCTTGAGCCTATAAAAGGAGGCCCATGCGCAACGTAGAAGGGGTTCGGGAGATCGATCATTCTCCACGCTCGGTCTAGCTAGCAGTTAGAGTGTACTGTAGCTCTCCTCGCTCCCGAGCCAAGAACTCAATACAACAAATCAAAGCAGGAGTAGGGTTTTACGCATCCGTGCGGCCCGAACCTGGGTAAACTGCTCGTGTGCTCGCCTCGATCCGCTCTTTGTGCATCCTCCGCCCCCTTGCCGTACCGAAAAGGGGCTCCGGTCCCATAGGTGTTCGTGGGTGATCAGTTTCCCCGACAACTTGCAAGATAGGATCAAGAACACACATATATTCAAGGAAATCATGGCACTCGGGCCCTAGTGACAAGCATTAAGCATAGCAAAGTCATAGCAACATCAATCTCAGAACATAGTGGATACTAGGGATCAAACCCTAACAAAACTAACTCGATTACATGATAGATCCCATCCAACCCATCAACGTCCAACAAGCCTACGATGGAATTACTCACACACGGCGGTGAGCATCATGGAATTGGTGATGGAGGAAGGTTGATGATGACGATGGCGACGATCTCCACTCTCCGGAGCCCCAAATGGACTCTAGATCAGAACTCCCGAGAGAGATTAGGGCTTGGCGGCGGCTACGTCTCGTAAAACGCGATAATTCTTTCTCCTTGATTTTTCTCTCCACGAAACGGAATATATAGGACCTGGGGATACGTCGGTGGGGCATCGGGGGGCCCTCGAGGCAGGGGCGCGCCCTAGGAAGGGGGGCGCGCCCCCACCCTCGAAGAGAGGGTGTGGGCCCCCCAGTGCAGATCTTCTTGCATATATTTTTTATATTTTCTGAAATAATTCTCCGTTGATTTTCAGGCGATTCCGAGAACTTTTTATTTCTGCACAAAAACAACACCATGGCAGTTCTGCTGAAAACAGCGTCAGTCCGGGTTAGTTCCATTCAAATCATGCAAGTTAGAGTCCAAAACAAGGGCAAAAGTGTTTGGCAAAGTAGATACGTTGGAGACGTATCAACTCCCCCAAGCTTAAACCTTTGCTTGTCCTCAAGCAATTCAGTTGATAAACTGAAAGTGATAAAGAAACCTTTGACAAACTCTGTTTGCTCTTGTTGTTGTAAATATGTAAACTAGCATTCGGGTTTTCAACAAGATCATGAACTAACCACATTCACAATAACTTTTATGTCTCAAGACTACTCACATCAATAGCATAATCAACTAGCGAGCAATAATAATAAACCTCAGATGACAACACTTCTCAAAACAATCATGATATGATATAACATGATGGTATCTCACTAGCCCTTTCTGAGACCGCAAAACATAAATGCAGAGAACCTTGAAAGATCAAGGACTGACTAGACATTGTAATTCATGGTAAAAGAGATCCAGTCATGATCATACTCAATGCAAATTAATAGTAACACATGCAATGACAGAGGTGCTATCCTACTGGTGCTCTTTGATAAGAGGATGACGACTCTGCATAAAAAGTAAATAGATAGGCCCTTCGCAGAGGGGAGCAGTGATTTGTAGAGGTGCCAGAGCTCGATTTTTAAATAGAGATTGAGCGGTATACTTTCATTGTCAACATAACAACCAAGAATCTCGATATCTCCCATGCTACACACATTATAGGCGGTTCCCAAACAGAATGGTAAAGTTTATACTCCCCCAACCACCAACAAGCACACTCCACGGCCAGCCGAATCCACGGGTTACCGTCCAAACAAGCAACAGGCCTATGGGAGTTTCGTTTAATTATTATGATTTTGAGCATGGGACTGGGCATCCCGGTTACCAGCCATTTTCTCGTGAATGATGAGCGGAGTCCACTCATCGTGAGAATAACCCACCTAGCATGGAAGATATAGACAACCCTAGTTGATACATGAGCTGTTCGAGCATACAAAACAGAATTTCATTTGAAGGTTTAGAGTTTGGCACATAGAAATTTACTTGGAACGGTAGGTAAATACCGTATATAGGAAGGTATGGTGGACTCTTATGGGATAACTTTGGGGTTTATGGAAGTGGATGCACAAGCAGTATTCCCGCTTAGTACAGGTGAAGGCTAGATGGAGACTGGGAAGCGACCAGGTAGAGAGCAACAACGGTCATGAACATGCATTAAAATTAATTAACAATGAATGCAAGCATGAGTAGGATATAAATCACCATGAACATAAATATCGTGAAGGCTATGTTGATTTGTTTCAACTACATGCGTGAACATGTGCCAAGTCAAGTTACTTCAATCGTTCAGAGGAGGATACCACCCATCATACCACATCACAACCATTTTAATATCATGTTGGCACGCAAGATAGACCATTATAAACTCTCAGCTAATTAAGCATGGCATAAGCAGCTATGATCTCTAATTTTCATTGCAAACATGTTTCATTCATAACAAGCTGAATCCAGAACGACGAGCAATCATATTTACAAAAACAAAAGAGGTCGAGTTCATACCAACTTTTCTCATCTCAATTAGTTCATTATATATCATCCTTATTGCCTTTCACTCGCACGACCGAACAGTGTGGAAAATAATAGTAGTGCACGTGCATTGGACTAAGCTGGAATCTGCAGGCATTAAATACAAGAGAGAAGACAAGGTAATATGGCTCAAGGTTAAATTTACAACAAAGCATATGAGAGCCACTAAGCATTTTCATCATGGTGTTCTACTCTTAACCCCTAAAGAAAAGAAAAGAAACTATTTACATGGGAAAGCTCCCAACAAGCAAAAGAAGAACGAGAAATCTTTTTGGGTTTTCATTTTTAGTTACTACCACAAGCTAAGAAAGTAAACTAGCTAGAAGCTTCAACTAATATTTTTTTTCTGGGTTTTTCTAGCACACAAGAAAAATACTAAGAAAAAGAAATTTAAACTAAGCATGGATGGTACGATGAAACAGTGTGAGCACCGACAGCTAGAATAAGTGTGTGAACATGAATGTAAGTTGGTGAGAAACACATACTCCCCCAAGCTTAGACTTTTGGCCTAAGTTGTTCTATGGCCACGGATCGAAGCCACTCCCTCCAGTGTACTGAGATGTGTCCTCTGGATGCCACTGGTTGGCGAGCTCGTCCAGATCCCCCCCCCATAAATAGATTGACGGGAAGGATCAAGTGGTGGTTCTGGCTCAGGCTCTAAAGCTTGTGCCTGGCCATGGTACTTGTAGAAGGCATCTGATGTAATGAGGTACTTTCCTGTGGACAGGTCAAACAGAGATGTGCAGGCAAGGTAAAAATTTCACAGTATATTTCATCAAACCTCAATTTATAAAGTAGTTGCATATTTTTGTCTTTAACAATAAAGTCATGAGATACCATGCTCTTGTAGTCTAGATAAACAGGGGCAAGCAATTTTTCTTCCTTCTCATGATGCCTAATAGGTATATTAAAATGTTCAGCAAGGCGAGAAGCAAAGATGCCTCCAAAGACGGGCCCCTTTGAGCGGTTCAGACTCAATCGTTTGGCAACGACGGTGCCCAATCTAAAAGTTGTGTCACGAAACAAGGCATGGCGTAAAATGATAATATCAGGGGCACTGAGATTCCCACTGTACCCGCAACCAATTAAACACCTACTAGCAAACAATGCAAAGTAGCGCAGAACAGGGAAGTGTATACTGGTGATTCTTGCCCCTGAAAATTGTCTAGTTTCACCTACGGCTATCATATCAATAAACCCTTTGACGTCTTCATGACGTGGTTCATCTAGTCTACCTTCAAAGGGTACTTTGCAAATTTCACAAAAATCTAACAGTGATATCTCCTTAACCACATCATATAAGCGAAACTCCACCGTAGGTGGTGTTTTCCTAGAATGAAAATGGAAGCTTTGCGTAAAAATATTGGTGAGTAAGAGATACTGTTCCTTTTGGTCGTGGAGGAAGTCGGTGAGGCCTGCATTATTTGCCATCCAATAAAAGTTTACGTAATACCGGCGGACATCATGAAATTATTACAAGGCCATTCGCACGGTCGAACTTCCGCCATGTGAGGAAGATGATACTTGGGCTTCTTATTTTCTTCTTTCTTCTTCTCCTCTGACCTCTTGCTGGAAGAGCCCCTCAATATTATTTTTAACATTTTCCTTTTCTGAAAATTTCTGAAATTTTTACTAACTTACTATAAAAGTTAACCAAACTCAACAAGAATGATAACAACAACTACTATAAGTGCCTAGAGGCTATATCATGATTTAGAACTACTTGGGACCAAGAAAATTTGACATGCAAGCTCAAGAACAAGGTCACCACAGTAGCATCAATTTGCAACAAATAAAGCACTAGAACAAAAACTAATTGGACCAATGGAGGATTCACATACCAAGGAACAATCTCCCCAACAGTTTGGTGAATGGTGCTTTAAGCAAGGAGATCGAAAATGGCAACAAAATGAGCTAGAACTCGGGTTTGAGCTGGCTGGGGATTTTTTTTTGGAGGAAGAAGAAGAGCATGGGAGAAAGGATAAGTGGAGGGGGGCCACGTGGGGCCCTCGAGGCAGGGGGCGCGCCCTGTGAAGGGGGGCGCGCCCTGTGCCCTTGAGGCCACGTGCTGGCTCCCCTAGATATGTGTTCGGTGCCATATTTTCTTAAATATTCTAGAAAAAAAATCATATTTCATTTTCATGGCATTTGGAGAACTTTTATTTTTGGGATATTTTTTATTGAACGGAAAAGTCTGGAAACAGACAGATAATGCCTTTTTTTTCTTTTATTTAACCTAATTAATAGAAAATAAAAGGAGGGTACAGAAGGTTTGTGCTATCTAGATTAACCTATCCCGTGTTCATCAAAAGGAATCCATTAACAAGGTTGATCAGGTCTTGTTAATAAACTCTTTCGGAGTAACATGAAACCGGAGAATTTTCGAAAAACACTATGTTAACTCAATGGTGATATGTATGTCCCCAACAATAAGTATGTCATATGCCTTCTTGATAGTAGGAATAGGAAACTCAAAACCTCCAATAGTGATAGTTGAAGTTTTTCCAATATAATTGATACTATAGACCTGAGGTTGTTTCCTCGGAAAGTGTACCGTATGCTCATTATCATTGACATGAAAAGTGACACTGCGTTTGTTGCAATCAATAACAGCCCCTGCAGTATTCAAAAAAAGGTCTTCCAAGAATAATAGACATACTATGATCCTCGGGAATATCAAGTATAAGAAAGTATGTTAGAATAGTAACATTTGCAACTACAACAGGCACATCCTCACAAATACCGACATGTATAGTAGTTGATTTATCAGCAATTTGCAAACATATTTCAGTAGGTGTCAGCTTACTCAAGTCAAGTCTATGATATAGAGAGAGAGGCATGACACTAACACCGGCTCCAAGATCACACAAAGCAGTTTTAACATAGTTTCTCTTAATGGAGCAAGGTATAGTAGGTACTCCTGGATCTCCTAATTTCTTAGGCATTCCACCCTCAAAAGTGTAATTGGCAAGCATGGTGGAGATTTCTGCTTCAGGTATCTTTCTTTTGTTGGTAATAATATCTTTCATGTACTTGGCATAAGGGTTTGTTTTAAGCACATCAGTCAAACGCATACGCAAAAAAGATAGGTCTTATTATTTCAGCAAAGCGTTCAAAGTCCTCATCATCCTTTTTCTTGGATGGTTTCGGAGGAAAAGGCATGGGTTTCTGAACCCATGGTTCTCTTTCCCTACCGTGCTTCCTAGCAACAAAGTCTCTCTTATCATAACGTTGATTCTTTGATTGTGGGTTATCAAGATCAACAACAGGTTCAATCTCTACATAATTATCATTGCTAGGTTGAGCATCAATATGAACATCATCATTAATATTATCACTAGGTTCGTGTCCATTACCAGATAGTGTCTCAGCATCAGAAACAGATATATCATTGGGATTCTCAGGTGGGTGAGCTACAGGTTCACTAGAAGCATGCAAATTTCTATCATTTTTCTTTTTCTTCTTCTTAGAAGAACTAGGTGCATCTAAATTAGCTCTCTGAGAATCTTGCTCAATTCTCTTAGGGTGCCCTTCAGGATACAGAGGTTCCTGAGTCATTCTACCACCTCTAGTCACAACTCTAATGGCATTATCATTATTCTTACTATTTAATTCATTGAGCAAATCATTCTGAGCTTTAAGTACTTGTTCTACTTGAGTGGTGACCATGGAAGCATGTATACTAATGAGTTTCAGTTCATCCTTAGCGTTAGACAGATAATCACTCAAGCGTTCAATCATGTGAGCATTGTGTTGTAATTGTCTACCAACATAAGCATTGAAGTTTTCTTGTTTCACAATAAAATTGTCAAACTCATCTAAGCATTGGCTAGCAGACTTATAATGAGGAATATCACTTTCATCAAATCTATAAAGAGAATTTACCTTTACTACCTGTGTCGGGTTATTAAGACCATGTATTTCTTCAATAGGCTGTAAATTCTTAACATCTTCAGCTTTAATACCTTTTTCTTTCATAGATTTCTTTGCCTCTTGCATGTCTTCAGGACTGAGAAATAGAACACCTCTTTTCTTCGGAGTTGGCTTAGGGGCTGGTTCAGGAAGTGTCCAATTGTTTTCATTGGATAGCATATTATTCAATAGTAATTCAGCTTGTTCAACTATTCTTTCCCTGAAAACAGAACGAGCAGAACTATCCAGGTGGTCTCTGGAAGCATTGGTTAGTCCATTATAAAAGACATCAAGTATATCATGCATCTCAAGAGGATGATCAGGCAAAGCATTAAGTAACTGGAGAAGCCTCCCCCAAGCTTGTGGTTGACTCTCTTCTTCAGTTTGAGCAAAGTTATATATTTCCCGTAAGGCAGCCTGTTTCTTATGAGCGGGAAAATATTTAGCAGAAAAGTAATACATCATATCCTGATGACTACGCACACAACCAGGATCTATAGAATTAAACCAAGTCTTAGCATCACCCTTTAACGAGAACGAAAATAACTTAAGGATATAGTAGTAGCGAATCTTTTCATCATTGGTAAATAGGGTGGCTATATCATTCAACTTGGTAAGATGTGCCCCAACAGTTTTAGACTCATAGCCATGGAAAAGATCAGATTGAACCAAAGTAATTAACTCAGGATCAACAGAGAATTCATAATCCTTATCAGTAACACAAATAGGTGAAGTAGCAAAAGTAGGGTCATGTTTCATTCTAGCATTCAAGGACTTCTCTTTAAGCTTAGCTAATGACTTCTTAATATCATATCTATGATTGCAAGCAAGAAAGTCTCTAGCAGTTTCTTCATCCATAACATAACCCCCAGGCACAACAGGCAATTCATATCTATTGGGAGTAGTTTCGTCACCACTTTCATAAATATCATCAAAATTTGCACTCTCCCTAACCTTAGCAATTTGTTCATCTAGAAATTTACCTAGTGGCACAGTATCAGGCATAGAGGTAGTTTCATCATACATAGCAGAAGTAGCATCATCAAGAACATATGAAATATCAGATTCAATAGCAGGAGTAGGTGTGGCAAGTTTACTCATAACAGAAGGAGAATCAAGCGTAGAGCTAGATGGTAGTTCCTTACCTCCCCTCGTAGTTGATGGTAAGATCTTGGTTTTTGAGTCCTTCAAATTCTTCATAGTGATAAGCAGATATAAATCCCAAGTGACTTAAAGAATAGAGCTATGCTTCCCGGCAACAGCGCCAGAAAATAGTCTTGATAACCCACAAGTGTAGGGGATCGCAATAGTTTTCGAGGGTAAAGTTGTCGGTGTACTAAGGTAGGGGTACCTCTGTACCCCAACTTGCGCACGGGCAGTAGCAGCTTCCCGCGGCAGGGCCTACCACGTGCTCGCCGGAGACCTTTCTGATCCATATGAAGCCATTCAAAAACAAAGTATACAAGACAGAAGATCAAGGCCCCGGCAAGTGGAGCTTGCCGGGAAGGCCGTCCCAGGCTCAAGATTATCTCCCCAGCACAAGACCCTGGCAAGAGGAGCTTGCCAGGAAGACCAGAAGATTACATTTCAGAAGACATGCCTCGGCGCAACATGCGCCCCGGCAGGGCCCGGCGAGCGGCAAGCTCCAGGGCCCGGCAAGGTCAAGGCCCCGGCAAGGTGCTTGCCGGGGAGAGTTACGCTGTGTGCCCGCGCTCCAGCTCATCGAACCACGCGTCGCCCTGGGGCCATTCCAGGGACGCGCGGCGGATGGCTGTGCAGCCTGGGGGACACGGTGGCACTCCACGGTGACGAAGCCATCACCGTGGCAAACGGAGACGCAAGGGCGGGTGCTTTTGGGGTCGACGGCGACGGGCATTTAATGCTCTTGTCCCCCACTGTCAAAGTAGGTGATGACCACTGTTCATGCACTGTTCGTCCACTATTTCCGCACTGTTACAACTACCACCACAATTACATTTTTACCCCTTCTCCTACGTTGACACCTGTCGGTGACCCCTTGAGCTATAAAAGGAGGCCCATGCACAACGTAGAAGGGGTTCGGAACCTAGATAGCTCTCTGGCTTGGTGTAGCTAGTTCTTCAAGCTCCCGAGCTCCCCAACTCAATACAATCTAAGCAGGAGTAGGGTTTTACGCGTCCGTCGCGGCCCGAACCTGGGTAAACTGCCCGCGTGCTCTCTACGATCTGCTCTTTGTGCTCCCTCCGCTCCCTTACCGCACGAACAAGGGGCTCCGGTCCCATAGGTGCTCGTGGTGGACAGTTTCCCCCGACATCTTTGGCGTGCCAGGTAGGGGGCGTCGAGGTTGTGCGAACCTGATCCGGCATTCACGCGGGCGCATTCTTCATCAACCCCTCCAGCCACATCCACTTCATCAGCAACAATAGCATGGCCCCGAAGAAGAAGGCTTCGGAGGTTGGAGGCCCGTCTGCGTCTGTTCCACCGCCACCAGAACCAACGGTGGGTGGAGGAGACGCCGTCGGAATGGTGGTCGCCGGCGAGGAAACTCGCGGCACCACCAAATCCAAGGACAAGACGGACGACCGAGCCTCGGTCTCTCCGTGGACGCACCACGTCCATCTCAGCAAACAACGACCCAGCAGCGCCGTGGTACAGGAGGTACCATCCGCTTGCTGGGGCAAGGGCAAGCCGGAGGTTCGCGGGATGCTCCGGACCACCGTCCGGGCACGAGCAAGGTGCGGTCGCCGGGGCGGGAAACTGCTCCTTCTAACCCCGTTAGGAGTCCGAGCATATCCCGCTCCTCGCACCGCTCGCCCCCGCTCCCCTCCTCTCCAGCAGAAGCGCTCGCAAGAGCGCAACTGCTCCTCGACTTCCCTCCAGCGGCAGACAAGGCCGAAGACTGGAGGGCAACAATCCAAAGCCTCATCGCCTTCGCCAACAACGATACGCCGCAGCAGCCGGCGACGTCGCGGCCGCGGCAAGTCGAGAAAACGAAGGCCGACGGCGATAAGACCGCCGGGGGTGCAACCACCGTGCACTCCCCGCCGCGGAAGCAGAAGACGCCGCCGCGCCGGATCAACGTCGACGACGACTCCACGGCGTCGTCGGATCCGCAGGCTCGTCGGGACCAGCGCCAAGTCCTTGACGACCGGCGACAAGAAGACGCTCGAACGACGATCGAGCGCCGCCGAGAAGCTCGGCGACAATCAGATCAGCGAGCTGGGACCGCTGTTGACACACACGCGCCCGGTGAGCCAGGCGACTTGCCGTACGCGGCAGGTTGCCCTGCGTTTACCCGTGAGCTGCGGCGTGTCCAGTGGCCCAGCATGAAGAACTTCAAGCCCGACGTACCGGAGAAGTACGACGGCAAGACGCACCCCTCGGAATTCCTCAGCATTTACACCATCGCGGTGCAGGCTGCCGGGGGGCGCGACGAGAAGATATTGGCGAACTACTTCCCGCTGGTGCTTAAGCCAAATGTCTGATCTTGGCTTATGCACTTGCCGGAAGGCTCCATTTCTCCTTGGGCGGATCTTTGCCACCAATTTGTTGGCGCCTTCACGGGCGGCCACAAACCCCACGGCCAGGAGAGCGATCTCCACATCTTGGCCCAGAAGGAAGGTGAACCTCTGCGCAAGTACATCCAGCGCTTCAGCCGCGTGCAACACAACATCCCCGACGTCCACCCTGCTGCGGTTATCAGCGCGTTCCACCAGAACGTGTGTAACCGCCGCATGCGTGAGGAGATGTCCATGACGAAGATACAGGATGTCAGCGAGCTCTATGCTCTGGCTAATAAGTGCGCACGCGCCGAAGAGGGGAGGAGACTCCCCGGGGAGGATGCTGACGCGGGGGGAAACGGCAGCGAGGATGCCGCCCCGGCAAAGAAGAGCCGGCGGCGGAACAATAGAAGAAAGAACAAGAAGGAAGTGCTTGCCGTCGAGAAGTCCGGCAAGGAGGCTCCCGCCAAGCAAGCACAGGCTGGCGGCTCCGGCAAGGAGCCTGCCCCTGTAGCGGCAGCCGACAAGCAGGACGGCTCCGACAAGCAATACTGCAAGATCCACCGCACCAAGGGCCACGACTTCTCCAACTACAAACGCGTCGAATACCTCGCCGAGCAGCAGAAAGCTGAGTACGAGCGGCGCGACAAGGAGAAGGCCCAAGGTGGCGGGGGAGAGCCAAGCAAGAAGCGGCCATTCAATGGCCGAGGAGGACGCCGCGGCAAGGCCAAACAGCGGCAAGGAGATCGACCTCCCCGGGGCCGCGACAAGGATGAAGAAGACGACGACGATGACATGGAGGAAGAAGATAACAGCGAGCAGGAGTTCCAGAAGGCCACGGAAGTCCTGTGCGTCGACGGCGGCGCCTCTCTGCATACTTCCCACCGCCAACTCAAGCAGTGGGTGCGGGAAGTAAATGCAGCTGAGCCGCCCGTGGAGTCGCGCAGGCTCCTCAAATGGTCCAGCACGCCCATCATTTTTGATCTTGAGGATCACCCTGACCGCACCACAGCGGTCGGGTGCTTGCCGATGTTGGTCTCACCAACCATCCGCAACCTCAAGGTCACCAAAATGTTGGTTGACGGCGGGGCCGGGCTGAACTTGATCTCCTCGGCTGTGATCAAGAAACTCCAAATCCCAGATGGCGAGCTCGAAGAGACCGGTTCGTTCCAAGGAATAAACCCGGGGAGGAGCAAGCCCAAGGGGAAGATAACTCTGCCAGTGACCTTTGGCGGGGAGCTGAACTTCAGGACGGAGAGAATAACCTTCGATGTTGCCGATATCCCATTGCCATATAATGGGATACTTGGACGTCCTGCCCTTGCCAAGTTCATGGCAGCTTCCCACTACGCCTACAACGTACTCAAGATGCCGGGGCCAATAAGCGTCATCTCTGTCCATGGCGACAAGAAGGAGGCGCTTATCTGCGCCGACAAGATCTACCGGGACGCAGCAGCCGCGGCGGAGAGCATTACACTTGCCGCTGAAGCTCCCGGGGGGAAGAAGACCAAGACCAAGTCCGGCAAGCGCTCTGGGACCCACTCCGGCAACCGCACCTCTTCAGAGTGCTACGCTGCCGTCGAGGACGTTCCATCGAGCTCCACCGGCAAGTGCAAGAAGGGGATGGCCGCTCCACCGGCAACCAAGAAGGTGTCCGCCAAGGAGGACGGCACTGGTGGTACCTTCACCATCAGTGCCACACTTGACAGCAAATAGGAAAGCGCGCTCGTTGCCTTCCTGCGGGCGAATGTCGATGTGTTTGCCTAGCAACCATCTGACATCCCCGGTGTTTCCAGGAAGGTAATTGAGCACAAGCTTGCCGTTTGCCCTCATGCGCGGCCCGTCAAGCAGAAGGTCAGGAAGCAAGCCGTGGAGCGCCAAGAATTCATTGCCGAAGAAATCAAGAAGCTAGAAGCAGCGGGCCTAGTTAGAGGCGTGATCCATCCGACGTGGTTAGCGAATCCAGTTGTCGTGCGAAAGGCCAACGGGAAGTGGAGACTGTGTATAGACTTCACCGATGTGAATAAAGCATGTCCTAAGGATCCATTTCCCTTGCCGCGCATTGACCAGATTGTTGACTCCACTGCCGGATGTGAGCTGCTCTCTTTCCTTGATGCATATTCAGGCTACCACCAGATTTTCATGGCCAAGGAAGATGAAGAGAAGACTGCATTCATTACTCCGTGTGGCACATATTGCTTCATTCGCATGCCCTTAGGATTGAAGAATGCAGGATCAACATTTGCAAGGGTGGTATACACTGCTTTTGAGCCACAGATCCACGGAAACGTGGAAGCCTACATGGATGATATCGTGGTCAAGAGCAAGAGCAAGGATACCCTGATCCAAGATTTGGAAGAGACATTTGAGAATCTGCGCAAGATCCAGCTTAAGTTGAACCCCGAGAAGTGCGTCTTTGGAGTCCCCTCCGGCAAGCTTCTCGGGTTCTTTGTGTCACAGAGGGGGATTGAAGCCAATCCCGACAAGATAAAAGCCATCGAGCAGATCGAAGCCCCGAAGCGCGTCAAGGACGTAAGGAGACTTGCAGGTTGTGTAGCTGCCCTCAGTAGGTTCATTTCAAAGTCTGCAGAACGCGCCCTGCCTTTCTTCAAGATTTTGAAGAAGGCAGGTCCTATGAAATGGACTCCGGAAGCGGAGGCAGCACTGCAAGACTTGAAACGGTACCTATCCTCCACTCCAATACTTGTCGCACCTAGGCCACAAGAGAAGTTGCTTCTATACTTAGCGGCAACCAATCAAGTGGTTAGTGCTGCGTTAGTAGCGGAGAGGGAGGCCGACGAGGAGTCTACACCACCGGCAAGCGAATCCAGCGACAAGCAGGGGGCTACTCCGGCAAGCTCTGGCCCCGACAAGGACAACTCTGCGTAGAAGGAAGGAGAAGTGCGAGGAAAGATGGTGCAGCGCCCGGTGTATTTTGTTAGTTCCCTCTTGCAGGGGGCTAGATCAAGATACTCTGGGGTGCAAAAGTTGCTTTTCGGCCTCCTCATGGCCTCGAGAAAGCTGCGACATTACTTCCAAGCACACGAGATAACAGTGGTCACTCGCTTTCCGCTGAAGAGGATATTGCACAATCCAGAGGCAACAGGCAGGATCGTCGAGTGGGCACTGGAGCTGTCAAGCTTTGGTCTCAAGTTTGAGAGTACTTCAACTATTCAGAGCCGAGCTTTGGCAGAATTCATAGCTGAATGGAACCCAACGCCCGATGAGGAAGTTCCAGAAACAAGTATACCCGTACAAGAAGCGGCAAGTGAATGGGTAATGTACTTTGATGGTGCCTTCTCGCTGCAAGGCGCCGGTGCCGGCGTGGTACTCATCGCGCCCACCGGAGGGCACCTCAAGTATGTTATCCAGATGCACTTTCCCAGGGAGCAAGCGACAAACAATACCGCTGAGTACGAAGGCTTGCTTGCCGGCCTCAGGATTGTGGCCGAACTTGGGATTAGAAAGCTAATTATGCGGGGAGATTCTCAGTTGGTGATCCGGCAAGTCAACAAGAGTTACCAGAGCCCTTTGATGGAAGCTTATGTAGATGAAGTGAGGAAGCTTGAAGAACACTTTGAAGGTCTGCAAATGGAGCACGTTCCAAGAGCTCAGAATGACATTGCAGATGGCCTTTCAAAGTGTGCTGCGATGAAGTTACCTGTGGAACCAGGGACCTTCTTGCTCAAGCTGACTCAGCCATCCGTTACACCATCTGTTGGGCAGCACAAGAAGAGAAAGTTGGTCTCCGGCGACTACTTGCCGGCGGATCTTCCCGAAGCCGCCGCCAAGGTCCCCAAGATCAACGATCAGAATGCTGAGGAACAGTTTGCTCCTGCAGATCCTGGGATCTCTACAGTTGAAGCAAGCGTTCCCGACAAGCCTCGCCCCGGCGAGCTTGCCGGGGGACCATCTGCTCCGGCAGAACCAGAGGTTCTTGCCGTGGAAGCTGGGGTTCCCGCAGCGGCCCTCATGCCTTTAGTCCTTGCCGTTGAGCCTCGGGCTCCGGCATGGGCGCAGCAGATCGTCCGCTTTCTGCAAACTGGAGAACTTCCCGACGACCCAGAAGAGATAGAGAAAATAACCAGGCAGTCGAGTATGTACCAGTTCGTGGATAACGAACTGTACAGAAGAAGACTCAATGGTGTCAGGTTGAAGTGCATTTACAGAGAAGATGGACAGAAGCTGTTGGCAGAAATACATGGAGGCATATGTGGCCACCACATTGGCGCAAGGGCACTTGCCGGGAAGGCATTCCGGCAAGGGTTTTTCTGGCCAGAAGCCCTCCAAGATGCAACTGCACAAGTAACCAAGTGTGAGGCGTGCCAGTTCCACGCCAAACAAATTCATCAGCCAGCTCAAGCTCTCCAGACGATCCCTTTGTCCTGGCCCTTCTCGGTCTGGGGGCTCGATATCCTCGGCCCATTCCCTCGAGCTGTCGGGGGCTTTGAGTACTTGTACGTTGCAATCGACAAGTTCACAAAGTGGCCAGAAGTGGAACCAGTGAGAAAGGTGACAGCACAGTCAGCAGTCAGGTTCTTCAGGTCGATTGTTTGCCGTTTCGGGATCCCTAACAGGATCATCACCGACAACGGCACACAATTCACTAGTCGCACCTTCATGCAGTACGTCCAAGACCTTGGCGCCAAGGTCTGTTTCGCTTCTGTTGCTCACCCGAGGAGCAACGGTCAAGCGGAGAGGGCCAATGCTGAAGTGCTGCGCGGACTCAAGACAAGGACCTTTGACAGGCTGCGCAAGTGCGGAAGAAACTGGATAGAGGAGCTACCGGCGGCTCTTTGGTCAATCAGAACGACACCAAGTCGAGCCACCGGACAGACACCCTTTTCCCTAGTATATGGGGCAGAGGCAGTTCTCCCCACGGAACTCGTATACGGATCTCCTCGGGTGCTCGCTTATGATGAGCTCGAGCAAGAGCAACTGCGACAAGACGATGCATTGCTCCTCGAGGAGGAACGTCTCCAGGCTGCTGTACGAGCTGCTCGATACCAGCAAGCCTTGCGCCGCTACCATAGCCGCAAGGTTAAAGCCAGGATTCTCGAGGAAGGCGACCTAGTTCTTCGCTGTGTTCAGTCCGCCAAGAATTCCAACAAGTTGACGCCGAAGTGGGAAGGCCCTTATCGGGTGAGACAAGTCACAAGGCCCGGCGCTGTCCGCCTTGAGACCGAAGAAGGCTTACCGGTGAGCAACTCCTGGAACATAGAGCATCTTCGCAAGTTTCACCCATGAGGCGCGGTTGCCGTGATCCGCTCCGGCAACCACCTTTTGTACAAGCCTTGCCGCTGTTGCATGTAACCCTTTGTACAAAGCCGGGCGCAGATCCCGTGCATCAGTAAAGTTTTTGTGTTTTGCACTATTTGCCCTTTCCATGCTTTTCTTCGCTATTTGCATGCATCATTTGTCATCTTATGCAACACACGAATCTGATAACCTTTAGCACGCCGAAGGGCCCTATACTTATTTTCCCTCTCCTTTTTTTCTTTCCCTCTTAAGCAGAAGGAATGTTCCTCGCGCACAAGTTTGCCGGGGGCGAAGGAGATGGAAGATGAACCGAGTGCTGTTCAAGAAAGAGGAGCCTTGTCGGGGAAACAAGCAAAAAATGAAAGCTAAGTTACAAGAGTTTGAGCAATTCAATTTTTTAAATTTTGGTTATCTTCCTTGAACAACCACACTTTGTATGGAAAACCTGTGCGCGGAGGAACCTACCCGTGGCTAGCCGCACCCTTATCTTGTCTTCGAGTACGCTCAACGACTTAAGTGAGCTGCGACAAGTGTCGCGCCCTTGTTTCGTTTTCGAGTTCGCTCAGCAAGCTAAGTGCGTTGCGACTAGCTGCGGCAAGGTTACTTGCCGGCAAGACCTTGGCCAGCAGGCTGCTCAGAGTCCAGCACTCAGCGCTCGCGGCAAGGGCCCCTTGCCGGCAAGTCCCCTAGAAGCGTAGGGTTAAAAGCATACAAAGTAAAGGGCCAAAGCAAGGGAGATAACATTGCACTGATTGCTCAAAATAATATAATATATTACAAGGGATAACTTGTCGCAATCACTAACAGATTCGTGTCCATGGCACATTTTGCAGTAACAAAGGAAATAAAAAGGAAGAGGCCTAATCTACGCGGTCGCCTTCACGCCTGGAGATCTTGTTCACCTTGGCGATAATGTGGGTGACCTGCGCCTTCAGCGCCTCCATATCCGCGTTAGCCGGCAAGCTGCGGAGAACGTTGACGAGGTTTATACCAGGATTGCTGTACACTATCTTCGTCAGAACGCGCTCCAAAGTTCCCGCGCAGAGCTGGCGTGACTCCTCGGCCAGTTGCGCGGGGAGCTTCTTCTGTAGACTTGCGAGTGCCGGCGCGATCCCTCTGAAGAAGAGACTGAGCTTGGCGCTGTGGGGGAGGTTTGGATCCGGAGAGTATATGAGGTGCTCCACCCTCATTGCCATCAGCTCCTTGTCGATGGCGGCGGCAGAAGTCACCAGGTCTTCAGTCCATACCTCGACGGTCTGGCGGAAGTTGTTGGCTGCTGTGGTGGCGCTCTCCACCAGGCCTCGCTCTTTGCGGAGCTCGTCCTTCAGTTTGGTTTCGCGGTCCCGGACGGCGTCAAGAGAATCCTTCAGCGTGGAGACCATCAGCTCCAGACCTGCAATTGAGTCCTTGGCGGCCTTCAGCTCGTCGCCCTGCTTGGAGAGGCGTACCTGGAGTTGTGAGTTGGTATGGGCATCCTTCTCGCGCTCTATGTTGAGCGCGGTGACCCTCTCCGTGCTCGCCTTCAGGTACTCCTCCAGCTGCACCACCTTAGCTTCGAGGTTCTTCTTGGCGGTCTCCGCGGCGGCTGCGGCGGCCTTTGCTTCCTTCAGCTCTCCGCCAAGGGACTGCTCCCGGGCGGCAAGGTCTTCCTCATGAGAATCGAGGTCGACCTTCCGCTGGTTGAGCGCTCCTTCTCGCTGGGCCAGCGCTTCTCCGGCGAGTCGCTGTTGCTCCTCGGCTTCGGCCTTCTCCAGGAGCCACTCTTGGTACTCTCCAGCAAGCCTCTCGCGCTCCTCCGCCAAGTCGCGGAGGGCCGTCTGGTTGGCGGCGCGGAGCTCCGCGGCGCGCTTCTCCATATCTGATGCGGCCTTGGCGGTGAGGGCTTCCCGAGACTCGAGTTTCGCCTGCCTGGCCCGGTAAAGGGCTAGGAGCCGATGGAGCAACTTCTCCTCCTCGGGCTCGTCGCTCCCGCCAGGCGCCTCGATGATTTTCAGCCCCGCGGAGGCGAGAAGCTCCCCATCGAAGGTCTCTCCCTCCTCGGGGGCTCGCGAAGAGGATCCCCACGGCACTTGAATGAAGACGCCGTTGGGAGCCTCAAGGTAGAAGGCGGACTGCTCCTTCTCGGTGGAGGGGTCGGCGGCCGGCGCAGCGCCTGACGCTCCTGCCGCCTCCGGGCCGGCAGTATGGCCGCCGTCCCCCTCCCCGGCCGCTGCGTCTGCGGTCGGGGCAGTCTCCTCCGCGGCGGGCCCGTCGGCTCCCGCCATGTCTTCAACGACAGTGGCGTCGCCGGCGTCGCCTTGCGGGCCCTCCTCCTCGACGACGACCTCCGTCTCCATCTGCTCTGGGGGAGGAGGATCAAGAAGAAGAAGAAAAAAAAATTCAAGCAAATATCCAAAAAAAGACAAGTCCAAGAAGACGAGGTTGCAAGACTTACCTTGGCGAACTTCGTCGGCGACAGGCTCCTTCGCCGGGGAGCTCTCCCTTGGCGGGGTGGCCGCCCTCGCCGGGCTGCTCGCCCTTGGCGGGGTACTCGCCCTTGGCGGAGTACCCGCCCTTGGCGGAGCGCTCTCCCTCGCCGGGGAGTTCGTCCTTGGCGGGGACAGCGGGGCCTGCGGCTCCTCGGGAGTGGTCTCCGGGCACAAGACAAACAAGACCAAACGGAACGACAAGATGTTAGTACAAGAAAAAAGCTTCAGGCACGCCCGACGAGCGGAAAAGTCAAGACCAGACTTACGCTGGGGGCTGCGCTGGGGGCTGCTCCTCGGAGCAGCGCTTGGGTCCAGCAAGCTCGTCGCCGGCGCCTCCCCTGTCGCCGCGACGGGCGAGTCGTCCTCGACCTCGACCACGGGGACCTTGGCCCTCTTCGCCATCCGCTGGGCCAGGGTCCTGCAAACAAATCAGAAACAAGATCAGAATCATCAACGTAGGAATCAAGACAGAATTAAAGAAGACATAAGACTTCAATCACTTACTCCTCTTCCTCGTCGTCGTCGCTAAGGGCGGAGAAATCAAACTCCACCTGAGGCAGGTCCGCGCGAGGAGCAGGAGGAGAAGGCTCCCACGGACGCTTGGCGGTCCCCGGGGCTGGGGGCTGCGAAGACCCGGCCCCTGTGGACGCCGAGGCCCGGGGAGCAGGCAGAGCAGCCGCTCCGCTCTGAGAAGACCCTCCTCCACTTGGCGCTGACGTATGGGGCGCCTCCGCCGTAGCCTGTGTGCGGGGCGCCTCCGCTGCGGTTGGTGCGCCGGGCGCTCCCGTCGCGGCTTGGCTCCCCTGGGTAGCTCGCGCCGCCCGGCGAGCAGGTTGTTGTCGGGGCGCCTGCGCCCTCGTCGTCGTCGTCGTCGCCTTGCGGAAGCGCTTCAACGGAGATCGCCTGGGACTTGCCCGTGGCAGGGAGGTCTCCGAGGACGAAGAGGCGTCGTCGCTGAGCCCCAGAGACCCACCGGAGTCCTCGCCGGCCCCGGCGTCCTCCTCCTCCTCCTCGGCCGGCTCACTGGGCCCAGCGCCCTGCCCTGCGGCCGTGCTCCCTCCGGCGCCTCCGCTCCCTCCGGCACCTCTGCTTCCTCCGACAACGTCGCCCCTCGCGGCGGCCTCGCTCACGATCCCGGGGATCCCAGCATACCTCGAAGAGGGGACCCCGGCGAGCTCGTCGGGCGGAAGCTTAAGCAGCCTGCGGATCTCCGCCTCCTCTTCTTGGCACGATGCTTCCGCAGCCTCTGCCTCTTCAACTGTAAACCCGAACTCTCCTGCCGCTGCGGCTGCTGCGGCCTCTTCTACCCGGGAAGCAATATAAGCAATCTCCCGCTCAGTGGTGGCCCGGGTGAGACCCTTGATCTCCTCCTTGCTCTTCGGCACCTCCACCAAGTTGTCGAAGAAGCTCATGATGGCATCCGGCGTGGGCACTATCCATGTGGGGTCGACGCCGTGCGAGTCACATGCGGGCATCATTGCGCGCAAAGAGTCCCGGGCCGTGCTGTTGCATAGAGGCACCACTCCCCGGGGAGCTCTAAACCACTCCGGGTGGGCCGGGTCATGCTTAAAAAGCTCCCGGACCATCCCCTTCAGCTCCAGCGACGTGAAGTTGAAGTTCAGTCCTGGGCGCAGTCTCATAATGTCCGCCGCATTGCCGTACTCCCATGCTGGACTTTTCCTCTCCTGTAAAGGGGCAATGCGGCGGCGGAGGAAGTCTGCCCCTACTTCTCCGATGGTCAACTTGGCTACCCGGAGACGAAGAATTCTGACAAGGGCGACGTTGAGCTTGATGTCGTCCGAGTCCAGCTCACTCCAGTCTCTGCCGCGCACTATAGCAGTTGTGCGCGGCGCGGTGAAGGGCTGCGGCTCCTCCTCTACTATCCAGCACCAATCCGCGCGCCACTCCTCCCACTTGCCGCGGAGCTCCCCTTGCAGATAGGATTCCTTCTTGTTCAAGCGGAAGACCCAAGAGATACCCCCGGAGAGGGGAGCGCCGGCCTCTACTCTAGGCGTAAAGAAATGCCTAAAGAGAGCTACGTTTGGATAGATCCCTATATAGTTTTCGCACAGATGTGCGAAAACCACCATCGTGAGGATGGCGTTGGGGGTGAAGTCTAAAAGGTGGAGGTTGTAGGTGTTCATGATATCGCAGAAAAATTCAGAGAAGGGAGGACAAAGGCCGCAGTGGAAGAAAACAGCGAAGAAGAAATACCCGCCGGGGTACAGATCCTTGGCGGCGGCGGGGTAAACTCTGGTCCGGGGATGCGCCTTGGTCTTCTTGGCCCAGAACAGGTAGTACTTGTTCCAGAGTTCCCGCGCGCCGAGCATTGCTGCGAAGACGACATTCCTCTTCCGCAGGAGAGCAAGCTTCGCCGCCTGCTCGGATTTCTCTTTCTTGGCGCGCCTTCTCCGCCTTCGCCTTCTCGGTCTTCGGGGCCATGGCGGAGGCGGCGAGGGAAGGGGAGCGAGGAGTCCGGCGGCGCCGCAGATGCGAGAGACGGCGGAGGAGGTGTGGAGGCGGAGCGCAGAGGGGAATTTCTGGAGATGGAAGAAGCAATGAAGACGAAGTAAGGTAACGACCCCTGCTTCCTCTGCTTTTAAGGGGGAAGTGGGGGACGCTCCGCATTTCCCCATTAATGAACGTGGCCACGTCCTCTCCCACGACGCCGCGATCGACGCGTGCCGTTAGGGAGGGACGCGGCGGATGCGTAAGGGGATTCGGCGTGCCGTGGGCCGCGCGTGCCCGTGCACTGTTTTGGGCCTGGCCCAACAGCGCTCGGCACCGTGTGTGGCCCAGGCCCAGGGGCTCCTGTCGGTGTACTAAGGTAGGGGTACCTCTGTACCCCAACGTGTGCACGGGCAGTAGCAGCTTCCCGCGGCAGGGCCTACCACGTGCTCGCCGGAGACCTTTCTGATCCATATGAAGCCATTCAAAAACAAAGTATACAAGACAGAAGATCAAGGCCTCGGCAAGTGGAGCTTGCCGGGAAGGCCGTCCCAGGCTCAAGATTATCTCCCCAGCACAAGACCCTGGCAAGAGGAGCTTGCCAGGAAGACCAGAAGATTACATTTCAGAAGACATGCCTCGGCGCAACATGCGCCCCGGCAGGGCCCGGGGAGCGGCAAGCTCCAGGGCCCGGTAAGGTCAAGGCCCCGGCAAGGTGCTTGCCGGGGAGACTTACGCTGTGTGCCCGCGCTCCAGCTCATCGAACCACGCGTCGCCCTGGGGCCATTCCAGGGACGCGTGGCGGATGGCTGTGCAGCCTGGGGGACATGGTGGCACTCCACGGTGACGAAGCCATCACCGTGGCAAACGGAGACGCAAGGGCGGGCGCTTTTGGGGTCGACGGCGACGGGAATTTAATGCTCTTGTCCCCCACTGTCAAAGTAGGTGATGACCACTGTTCATGCACTGTTCGTCCACTGTTTCCGCACTGTTACAACTACCACCACAATTACATTTTTACCCCTTCTCCTACGTTGACACCTGTCGGTGACCCCTTGAGCTATAAAAGGAGGCCCATGCACAACGTAGAAGGGGTTCGGAACCTAGATAGCTCTCTGGCTTGGTGTAGCTAGTTCTTCAAGCTCCCGAGCTCCCCAACTCAATACAATCTAAGCAGGAGTAGGGTTTTACGCGTCCGTCGCGGCCCGAACCTGGGTAAACTGCCCGCGTGCTCTCTACGATCTGCTCTTTGTGCTCCCTCCGCTCCCTTACCGCACGAACAAGGGGCTCCGGTCCCATAGGTGCTCGTGGTGGACAGTTTCCCCCGACATCTTTGGCGTGCCAGGTAGGGGGCGTCGAGGTTGTGCGAACCTGATCCGGCATTCACGCGGGCGCATTCTTCATCAACCCCTCCAGCCACATCCACTTCATCAGCAACAATAGCATGGCCCCGAAGAAGAAGGCTTCGGAGGTTGGAGGCCCGTCACTTCGGGGTTGCCGGATCATAACACATAGTAGGTGACTATAGACTTGCAAGATAGGATCAAGAACACACATATATTCATGGAAACATAATAGGTTTAGATCTGAAATCATGGCACTTGGGCCCTTGTGACAAGCATTAAGCATAGAGAAGTCATAGCAACATCAATCTCAGAACATAGTGGATACTAGGGATCAAACCCTAACAAAACTAACTCGATTACATGATAGATCCCATCCAACCCATCACCGTCCAGCAAGCCTACGATGGAATTACTCACACACGGAGGTGAGCATCATGGAATTGGTGATGGAGGAAGGTTGGTGATGACGATGGCGACGATCTCCACTCTCCGGAACCCCGAACGGACTCCAGATCAGCCCTCTCGAGAGAGATTAGGGCTTGGCGGCGGCTTCGTCTCGTAAAACATGATAATTCTTTCTCCTTGATTTTTTTTCTCCACGAAACGGAATATATAGGACCTGGGGATACGTCGGTGGGGCATCGGGGGGCCCTCGAGGCAGGGGGCGCCCCCTGGGAAGGGGGGCGCGCCCCCACCCTCGAGGACAGGGTGTGGGGCCCCTGGTGCAGATCTTCTTGCAATTTTTTTTATATTTTCTGAAATAATTCTCCGTTGATTTTCAGGCGATTCCGATAACTTTTTATTTCTGCACGAAAACAACACCATGGCAGTTCTGCTGAAAATAGCGTCAATCCAGGTTAGTTCCATTCAAATCATGCAAGTTAGAGTCCAAAACAAGGGCAAAAGTGTTTGACAAAGTAGATACGTTGGAGACGTATCATCGTATCAACCGCGCACTTCCAGCATCGAACCCCCTTCTTAGCCTTGGTTTTGGGCACTTACACTACCTGCACATCAGACCCTTGAGCCACCAAAGGCGAGGCATCGACAATCATAGGCACCTGTGGCTGAGGTTGCACAAACTGTTGATGGTGTCCTTGATGATATGTCTGAACGAGCTGCTGTGGTATCGGTTGTTGCGGAAAGTGTTGCTGAACATGCATGTGTTGTGGAGTAGGGTTAACACCATGTTGCAAAGCTCCACCATCGAACCGCTGTGGTTGCGGCTTCTTTTTCTTTATATGTTTTTGAACGGGTTGTGCCACACCCCCTGGATGGAATTGCGGAGGATCCGACAATCCGGCCAGCGGAACCCCGTACATGGGAGGTTGCCCTCAGACGGCGGCCGTACCATACAGCGAGATGTACAGCCCTCCCTTGCCATAACTAGAGGGTTGCTATTGTGGTGGACCATAGTTGTATACTCACGCCAGTCCCCGCTGCTGATGTCTTGGACCGGAGTATCCCGGTGCCTGAGCCAGAGGACGCAAAGGAGCCGGAATCACCCCTACGACCGGCGGGGCGCGAGGGTTTGGCCCTCCGGTGACTGCGGCGCCATGAGGTGTCGGGGGAACGCCCGCCATGGGCTGCAGAAACATTGCCACGACAGCCGCGTAGGAGCGGGCAACCCCGGCGAAGGGAGGTGGTGCCGGAGCTGGAGACGGCGTCCGTGAAGCGTGCACAAGCTCGGCGGCGATCAAGGTTTCTGTTGCAGTATACAAGGAGGACAGTGAATTGATTGATGGAATCGCTTCATTCACGGTCTGGTGTTTAGGGAAACCTGCCCAGATCGCCCGCTTACGCATCTTCAAAAAGGCCCAGGAAAACACAGCCTGGCCCTTGTCCATCGTTGCATGTATGGGCCCGAAGCCCGAGGCCACTGAAGTTTGAATTCTTGGTGATCTCGCCACCGAACCCGGCGCCCGAGCGATGTCAGATCTCGGCGAAGCATCCATCGCCGTTGAGCACTGATGACCACCCAAGGGAAGACTCCGCGTTGCCATGTCAATGAACAGCCCCAGCAATGGCGGGGGCATCAGCCGGCGTGGCGGCAGGGGTCCACACCAAGCCCCCATACGCTGCGGCCGGGCCACCCTCAATCTGCACGTAGACGACATAGACTAGTGCCCGGAGAGTTCTGGGGCCACCGATCCTGACGGCGACTCCGAACCAACGAGTTTAGAGCCCTCTGCATCGGCGATGTCCTCCTGCTCCTTGCAGGACGGCACACCCAATCCATCGTTATTCAGAGACGCCCCCAGCGATGCCGATGTCCGATGCTCCCAGAAACGAGACGCCGGTGTGGGGAAGCCCGCATCATTCCAGAACTCCTGGACAATATCCTCCTTTGATTTCTACTTCTGGCAAGCCACCGTGCTCCACTCCCCGCCTCCGACATCATCCCCAAGCACCTCTACTGCCAGCCGCACGCCAACAGCCGGCGCATCCTCCTCGTCGGACCCAGATTCCGATCCCAGGTAAGAGAACCTAGAACCGGACACGCTCTCCGTCTTCGTCGACGTCGCGGGCCAGGCAGAGGCCGGCAAGGGCGCTAGGGTCAGCCGCCTGCCCCGGTTCAGCGCACTCATCGCTCGCCCGACAACTTAGCGCTAAATCTCGATCGAGAGAATCACCACTTGTTTGCCTCTAACTGCAGCTAATCGCAGTACAAGGGCTTGCAAGAGAAAACTTTGTTTTTTCCCGGAATGAAAATCTTTTAGGTTACTTGTCATTGATTAGTGGTGCTAGAGGCGACATCTGATTCGACAGAGCTCGGGAGGGTGGGGGGGGGGTCACTCAACAACACCGAAGGTGAATTTCATGCAAATAGGTGGCGGCTATGAGGTCCGCAGTTGTGGTGGTTGGGGAGCCCGCCGACGCAAGGAAGAAGAGAGGGTCCAGATGTTCACACACGACAGTGTGCGAATGAAAAGCAATTGTTTTCATATTTCCATAATCATTTCCCAAATATACCATATCTTTTTTTCTCATAAATACGCACCCCTGGCACATTTTTTTTTTTTGAATGGAGACGAGGGAGTGGGTCGCCAACAATACAAGGAAAGAAACCCACAGCGTCACAACAAAAAAGGAAAGGAGTCACTTCTCCGCATGGTCGATCCAAGCCTACCCGGAGGAAATCGCCGTAGCTCCCGCCCAGCGGTCTCGCCCCGAAAATCCAAGTCCAAACCCGCGCCCTCTGCACTCAGACGGCAGACATCTGTCCACCTCTTTCTCTCGCCAGACCGCGGCCGGCTCTATTTATACCCCGCCCCGCCTCCACTCCAATCCTCCCTTCTCTCTCTCGCTCGTCGCTCCTTTCCGAACCTGCGAGACTAGCTAGCTGATAGTACGAGGCGCCTCCTCCCCCGCTGACACGCACGTTCTCCTCTCTATCCGCCTGTGGCCGGAGGGACTAGCCTGACGGCTCCTTCCTCGCCTGCCCCGGTAAGACATACATATGACCGCGTGCTTGCTCGCCGTCTTTTGTCTCGGTTTGGTTGCTTCGCCGTGTTGTTTGGTTTTGGTTTTGTGGATCGCGTTGGTCGGCGTGTACTCCTTTGACGCCACGCAATTTCTCCAAATCTTTCCGGTGGGTTCTCAACTTTTGATCGTGGATCTTGCCTGCATGGTGTGCGTGTTGCCAGCCGGTCGGTGGATCATTTTGCCCATGATCTTTGTGAGGCTCGACCAGGGGCTTCGTTCGCGTCCTCTAGCTAGCGATTCCTACCGGCCACCAGCGTTTTCTACCTTGTTCACGTGCTCCCGACGCCATGCTTCGGTGATCTTTGCTTGGGAGGCTGGATCTTGTGTCTGGTTTTCGCCGATCTTTCTTTCCGTGAGTTTTGGTCGACCACCTCGAGTACGCTCTCGCCTCCATGGTGGTTCTCTACCTCCTCTGCGTTCATGTGTACTAGTCCTGACGCCATGCTTTTGTCCTAGCCTGGGATGGATCGTGATCGCCAACCGACCGGCCAGTGCTAGGATCATGTTTATACCGTTTTTTTCTTTTTTCTTTTGGCTTGATCTTGCTTTGTTCATTGGACCCGTGCCACCGGAGCCTCTCCCCATTTCCGTCCATCTGCCCTTTGCTTGCTTGGCCTACTCATACGTTCCTATCACTCTCTGTACTTGCATCTCGTCACCTCTTTCGTTTGGTTTGGATCCGGGTGACCGTGCAGCTTCATTTATAAATGGTGTCATCGCTGTTTGTATTTGTGTATTTTGAAACTAGATGAACCTGCTTCTATGTTCAATTCATGGTTACATCTAGTTGTATTTGGATAGATCCATGTTTCCGCATCTAGAATTTTGATTAGGATGCCTTGGTCAATCAGAATGGAGACAAGGAAAGTCGTTGATTGACCCTACTTCGGATACTTGGGTCGAGAAGCTAATCACGTCAATTTTCAATCCAATTGATACCTTTGAGCACTTTCTTGCTTGGCACTACTCCAATGAATGAACTTCCATTCGGACTGTGCCGGGACCCCCACTGGAGTGAGCACTATTAGAAACCTGCATATTTCTCGGGTCCTGTAAGTCCGTTAAAGGGAAATCAACATTTCTTGCCACTGTTTTTTCTCAACCACAGCCACGCAAGAAGGTTAAAGTAGTTATAGTGATTGCCTGCGGAGATGGGAAGAGATGAATAGAACGCGACTAGCTATAACAACAAGCTTTCCTGCTTGGCAAGCTCCCACCAGATATTCCATGGTTTTGTTGTGCAAGAGTTTTGACCTTGGTGGTGGATCTGTGGTCTGCCCTTGGTGGAGATGTAGATTGCACCGCCGAGGTAATTAATGCCCTCACTCCGTGGATGGTTGATGGATACTTCTCATAGGTTGCATCGACGCCTCTCCCCATTTTTGTCCATCTGCTCTTGGTTGCTCTATTTCTTCCGATCGCTTTGTGTACTTGGCATTTCATCACCCCTTTAGTCTTGAATCCAGCTTAATGTGATCTTGTTTTCGATTTACACATGGTGAAATCTCGTCACCTATTTGGTTTGAATCTGGGTGAAGCTTCTACGCTTGATTTATGGTGGATGTACTTCTATTTGATTTATGGTGGCATCTAGTTATGTTTGCATAGATCTGTGTTTTCACATCTGAACTTCTTTTTTATTTGCGCTATTTCACATATGAACTTCTAATTAGGATGTTTCTCTCATAGTCTAATCTATTTATGTTGTGCAGGAATCTTGGTTTCTGTGGTAGTGAATCGTGACCTGGCCTTGGTGGCCATTCCATTCCACGCGGGAAATCCTTAGAGCCTGCCACGGAAAATCTTCAAACATGGCCGGCGTTCCCGGTTCTTCCTCACGCCCTCATGGCCCTCAAGCGGGTGATTGGGAGAGTTGCTCAGTATCTCATGCGCATCCGAGAAAACTTCAGGCGTAGGGATATCTCCCTCCTGAGGATCTAGTCCCCGTCCGGGCTGGATTAACTTCTATTGATGATCAAGCCTTGGCGGAAAGTTTCCCCAATCCTTCCAAAGAAGAGCGGGTGTGCTTTGTCTCCTTCCTCCTAAGAGGCGTAGGATTTCCTATCCACCCTTTCCTCAGGGGGTTTCTGGAGTTCTATGGTCTCCAACTGCACGACCTTACGCCGGGGTCTATTCTGCATATTGCGGGCTTCGTCACTGTTTGTGAGCTGTTTCTGGGCTATGAGGCTCATTTCGAGCTATGGCGAAAATTCTTCTGCCTTGTCCCTCGCTCCCATAAGGGATCCATATTCGAGGTAGGCGGCGCCGAAGTGTGGCGTATAGCAGGGACAGGTTATTTGTCCGGCACTCCGAAGAAAGCATCCGAAGAGTGGCCCACGGAGTGGTTTTATATTGAGGACGTTGTCCTGCCGGACCCAATCCGGCAAGGCCTTCCAGAATACTCCAGTGCTCCTTTAAAGAAGCGTTTCAACGGGTGTCCCCGCAGTCTCAAGGAGGAAGACAGTGCGGAGGTCAAAAGACTATTAAGCAAGATCAGATTACTTGCCCACCTCAAGCTGACGATAATTGAAGTGATGGCGATCTCAATAACGCGGTGCGTGCAGCCACTTCAGGCCAGAGGGTTTCCTATGTGGCACTATAATGGCCAGGATGATGCCTCACGCTGTCTACGCCAGGGTCCGGAAAACCCCGCCGCTTTGGCCGCCATCCTAGCTCATCTCTACAAAGGGGAGAAGGAGGATTTTCTTCGCTTGAAGTGCCGGGAGGGTTTCTCTATGTATAACCCCATCGACTGGGAAAGCCTTTCTCTGATCGCTAGCTTCACTCAATTTTTATTTTAAGATATACTAACCGAACTAAATTCGGTTTTTTCCAATAGGAGTGGAGGAAGGTGGTCGAGGGCATTAGCGGTCCCATCCCACGGCCAGAGGACCACATTCGAGACATGGATCCCGGATTTGTGGAAGATCCGGACATAGGCATAGATCTTAAATATGGAGTTTTTTATCAAGCCAGCCATGACGATACCGAAGTGGCTATTATAGCCGACTATCCTGGCCTTCTTCCTTCCTCCCATGTAAGTGCCCAGGAGACACCTCTTCAAAGAGAATATTCCCAGCGCGCCTCACCCACCGCACTATCTCATGCTCAAAAGGGGCGGTGCTCATCCCACCGTACTGCATCAAGGGCATCTTCCCAGAAGGCGACGCTTGCGCAGGGCGGGTCTTTGAAGCGAAAGGGGACCGGAGGCACCACCAAACCTCCTCCTTTGTCGAAGAGGTATGACTTCTTAACATATGTCTGGTGGCGGAGCCGGATCATAATTTTCCGGTTTATTTTTTCTTTTAGGAAGAGCATACGTGGGACTGTCTCCGGGGATCCTGCTAGTCATGCTCCAACCAATCCGGCACCTGGCCCATCCACAAGGACTAGGGTTGATGTGAGTGTAACACCGGATTGTCCTCTTCAAGAGGATTCAGATGAGGTATTTGTTACCAATTCCAAGGTGGAAAGCGCAATGAATCATCGACGGCGAAAAACAGCCATGCGTGACCCAGCTTTCACTACGGAGGCGTTTAACGCCCTAAGTTCTGCGGATGCGTATATTCGAGCCGCTCGAGACGGACTCGCCGGAGCGACTCACCAGCTTTCCAAGGATATGCGGGTGAGTGTTTAATTCAATGTTCATATTCCAGTAGCCCCCGAGACTTAAAGCAGTTGGCCCAACTGATTTAAGGATCGTTGTGTTTTTAGGTACCCAAGGAAAAGAATAACGCATTATCCAAGGAGTTGGAAGAATGCCGGAACAAGCTTACTACTGTCACCACCGAATTAGAAGATTCAAAGAAGTCCAAGAAGGGCTCTGATGGTAAGAACAATAACATCCGGACGGCATGGTCCTGTTCCAATCAATGATCTTTAAGTATGCATTTTTTGAACTGTAGCGACAAGACCAACAAACCAACTAGAGGAAGAGCTAAAGGCTGCATTGGTGGCGAAAGAACAAGCCGAAGGGCAAACAACTGCTGGTCAACGTGTACTAACACGGACCATGGATGAGAAGAACAAGCTGCAGGATACAAATATCAAGCTAGCCGATGAGCTAAAGGATGTGCGAGCCCAACTCTCGGATGCCTTGAAAGAGAACAAGAAGCTTAAAGGCGGCATATTCAGTATAACCTTGAACCTAGCTTTCAATATAGTCCCTTGATTCAAAGTTTTTTTTACGAAAACTGTTCATGCAGGCTTGTTAACTGGGCGGCCCGAAGGAGAGGTGTCCGAATTTCAAGATGACTTGCTGCAAGAGCTCTCCAGGGTACACGAGCGAGCTCGGAAAGTCATGAAGAATATGGCCAAGGCATTATGGCCAGCCGATTCTCCTCCTGAAATTATGGAGGAACTGACGAGTTTATTCAAAGGGGCTCGACGCCGCTTTGAATTATGGAAAGCATCAGCATGTCGAGAAGGTGCCCGAGAAGCCGGGGCTATGGTGAAGACACGCTACACCGGACTAGACCCGAACCATATGGCTTGGGTTAGACCTCGAGGGCCTGACGGACTAGAAATCCATGTAAGCTTGGTATACGACCAAGTAAAGATAGCCGCCAACTATTCTCAACAAGAATGTAAATTAGACAGTCTTATAGATGGTATAGATGAATAATAGGCGTTGGATTATATGTAATGATGTACTTTATCATCAAACTTATCTCCTGCTGAATTTAGTTAAAAGATTGTCATGGCAGACCTTTCGCTTTAACCTCCGAAAATACAGGGCTGGGGTGCTTCCGAATACTATACCTATGGTAAACACGTGGTATGTTCGGTAACCAGGAAATCCAGTCATAATTGCTTGAACAGACAAACTATGTTCGAGTAGTTATGTTATATTATTATTTAACGTAAGAAACATCTTACAGAGAGAATAGTTCTGTTAAGGGATCCTTTCCCTGGGTCAGCATGCATATATACGCATGCTTAAGCTTTGATCCTAAAAAAGGATGATAGGAAGCTGTATCCTGTGTTTTTTTTTAGTTTATGCGCTTAAAAGCGATACGTCGTTCTCCGCCAACCAATGATTCCTTTAAGAACGCAAGCTTTCGGCTTCACCCGTCTGAGGTACAGGTCCGGATTACCCAGTTGTAACAATCGCAGAGGTTCTCCTTTATACCCTAGCCGAACAATCGGGAACGTAGGGTATAAACACAGGAGCCAGGCAACCCAGCTGGTCGGTGTACTAAGATAGGGGTACCTTAGTACCCCAACTTGTGCACGGGCAGTAGCAGCTTCCCGCGGCAGGGCTTACCACGTGCTCGCCAAGTACCTTTCCGGTCCTTATGAAGCCATTCAAGAAAAAAGTATACAAGTCAGAAGATCAAGACCCCGGCAAGTGGAGCTTGCCGGGAAGGCCGTACCAGGCTTAAGGTTATCACTTTAACACAAGACCCTGGCAAGAAGAGCTTGCCAGGAGGACCAAGGAACGCATACCTCAAGAGATGCCTCGGCGCATCATGCGCCTCGGCAGGGCCGTGCTCGTGGGTGGTCAGTTTCCCCCGACATCTTTGGCGCGCCAGGTAGGGGGCGTCGAGGTTGTGCGAACCTGATCCGGCGCTCACGCGGGCGCATTCTTCATCAACCTCTCCAGCTTCATCAACTTCATCAGCTACAACAACATGGCTCTGAAGAAGAAAGCTTCGGAGGTCGGAGGCCTGTCTGCGTCGATTCCACCGCCACCAGAACCAACGGTTGGTGGAGGAGACGTCGGCGGAAGGGTGGTCGCCGGCGAGGAATCTCACGGCGCCACCAAGTCCAAGGACAAGACGGACGACCGGGCCAATTCCAAAGCCTCGGTGTCCGTGGACGCGCCACGTCTCTCTCGGGACGTACAAGACCCGCAGCGGCGTGGTACTGGAGGTACCATACGCTTGCTGGGGCGTAGCCAAGCCGGAGGATCGCGGGATGCTCAAGGCCAGCGCGCTGGTACGAGCAAGGCGCGGTCGCCGGGGCGGGAACATGCTCCTTCTAACGCTGTTAGAAGTTCGAGCGTGTCCCGCTCCTCGCACCGCTCGCCGCCGTTCCCCTCTTCTCCAGCAGAAGCTCTAGCAAGAGCACAACTGCTCCTCGATTTCCCTCCCGCGGCAGACAAGGCCGAAGACTGGAGGGCGACGATTCAGAGCCTCTTCGCCTTCGCTAACAACGACGCGCCGCAGCAGCCGGCAACCTCACGGCCACGACAAGTCGATCAAGCGAAGGCCGATGGCGACAAGACAGCCGGGGGTGCAACCACCGTGCACTCCCCTCCGCGGAAGCAGAAATCGCCACCCCGCCGGATCAACGTCGACGACGACTCCACGGCGTCGTCGGATCCGCGGGCTCGCCGCGATCAGCGCCAAGTCCTAGACGACAGGCGGCAAGAAGACGCTCGGAGTCGCATCGAGCGTCGACGAGAAGTCCGACGACAGTCAGATCAGCGCGCTGGGACCGCTGTCGATGCGCACGCGCCCGGTGGACCAGGGGACTTGCCGTACGCGGCAGGTTGCCCTGCGTTCACCCGTGAGCTGCGGCAAGTCCAGTGGCCCAGCATGAAAAATTTCAAGCCCGACGTACCCGAGAAGTACGACGGCAAGACACACCTCTCGGAGTTCGTCAGCATCTACACCATCGCGGTGCAGGCTGCCGGGGGACGCGACGAGAAGATACTAGCCAACTACTTCCCGCTAGTGCTTAAGCCAAACGTCCGGTCTTGAATTATGCACTTGCCGGAGAACTCCATTTCTTCGTGGGCAGATCTGTGCCACCAGTTTGTTGGCGCCTTCACAGGCGGCCACAAACCCCACGGCCAAGAGAGTGATCTCCACATCTTGGCTCAGAAGGAGGGAGAGTCCCTGCGCAAGTTTATCCAGAGATTCAGCCGCGTGCAACACAACATTCCCGATGTCCACCCTGCCACGGTTATTAGCGCGTTTCACCAGAACGTGCGTAACCGCCGGATGAGGGAGGAGATGGCCATGACCAAGATCCGGGATGTCAGCGAGCTCTACGCTCTGGCCGACAAGTGCGCGCGCGCCGAAGAGGGGAGGTGACTCCCCGGAGAGGATACTGGCGCAGGAGGAAGCGATAGCGAGGATGCCGCCCCGGCAAAGAAGAGCCGGCGGCAGAACAACAGAAAGAAGAAGAACAAGGAGGTGCTGGTTGTCGAGCAGTCCGGCAAGGAGGCTCCCGCCAAGAAGGCACAGGCTGGCGGTTCCGGCAAGGAGCCTGCCCCTGTAGCGGCAGCCGACAAGCAGGACGGCTCCGACAAGCAGTACTGCAAGATCCACCGCACCAAGGACCATGATCTTCAGAACTGCAAACGAGTCGAGTACCTCGTAGAACAGCAGAAGGCTGAATACGAGCGTCGCGACAAAGAGAAGGCCCAAGGAGGCGGAGGAGAGCCCAGCAAGAAGCGGCCGTTCAATGGCCGGGGAGGACGCCGCGGCAAGACCAAGCAGCGGCAAGGTGAGAGACCTCCCCGGGGCCGCGACAACGATGAGGAAGAAGATGACGATGATGACATGGAAGAAGGAGATAACAGCGAGCAGGAGTTCCAGAAGGCGACAGAAGTGCTGTGTGTCGATGGAGGCGCCTCTCTGCACACTTCCCACCGCCAGCTCAAGCAGTGGGTGCGAGAAGTGAATGCAGCAGAGCCGCCCGTCGAGTCACGCAAGCGGCTGAAGTGGTCCGGCACGCCCATTATCTTTGACCTTGAGGACCACCCTGACCGCACCACGGCGGTCGGGTGCTTGCCGATGTTGGTCTCACCAACTATCCGCAACCTCAAGGTCACCAAGATGTTGGTTGACGGCGGGGCTGGCCTGAACTTGATCTCCTCAGCTGTGATCAAGAAGCTACAGATCCCAGACGGCGAGCTCGAAGAAACCGGGTCATTCCAAGGGATCAACCCGGGAAGGAGCAAGCCGAAGGGGAAGATTACGCTACCAGTGACCTTTGGCGGGGAGCTCAACTTCAGGACGGAGAGGATCACGTTTGATGTTGCCGATATCCCATTACCATACAATGGGATACTTGGACGTCCTGCCCTCGCCAAGTTCATGGCAGCTTCCCACTATGCCTACAACATACTCAAGATGCCGGGGCCGATAAGCGTCATTTATGTCCCTGGCGACAAGAAGGACGCGCTTATCTGCGCCGACAAGATCTACCGGGACGCAGCAGCCGCAGCAGAAAGCAACACACTTGCCGCTGAAGCTCCCGAGGGGAAGACCAAGACCAAGTCCGGCAAGAGCTCTGGGGCCCACTCCGGCAAACGCACCTCTTCGGAGTGCTGCGCTGCCGTCGAGGACGCACCATCGAGCTCCACCGGCAAGTGCAAGAAAGGGGTGGCGGCTCCACCGGCAACCAAGAAGGTGTCCGCCAAGGAGGACGACACTAGTGGTACCTTCACCATCAGTGCTACGCTCGACAACAAATAGGAAAGCACGCTCGTTGCCTTCCTGCGGGTGAATGTCGATGTGTTTGCGTGGCAACCGTCTGACATCCCCGGCGTTCCCAGGAAGGTAATTGAGCACAAGCTTGCTGTTTGTCCTCATGCGCGGCCCGTCAAGCAGAAGGTCAGAAAGCAAGCCGTGGAGCGCCAAGAATTCATCGCCGAAGAGATAAAGAAGTTGGAAGCAGCGGGCCTGGTTAGAGGTGTGATCCATCCTACGTGGTTAGCAAATCCAGTTGTCGTACGCAAGGCAAATGGGAAATGGAGACTTTGTATAGACTTCACTGATGTGAATAAAGCATGTCCCAAGGATCCATTTCCCTTGCCGCGTATTGACCAGATTGTTGACTCCACAGCCAGATGTGAGCTGCTTTCCTTCCTTGACGCATACTCAGGTTACCACCAGATTTTCATGGCCAAGGAAGATGAAGAGAAGACTGCATTCATTACTCCATGCGGCACATATTGCTTCATACGCATGCCCTTTGGACTGAAGAATGCATGCTCGACATTTGCAAGGGTGGTGCATACTGCTTTTGAGCCACAGATACACAGAAATGTAGAAGCTTACATGGATGATATAGTGGTCAAGAGCAAGAGCAAAGATACCCTGATCCAAGATATAGAAGAAACCTTTGAGAATCTGCGCAAGATCCAACTCAAGCTGAACCCCGAGAAGTGCGTCTTCGGAGTCCCCTCCGGCAAGCTTCTCGGGTTCTTCGTGTCCCAGAGGGGGATTGAAGCCAATCCCGACAAGATAAAAGCCATCGAGCAGATCGAAGCCCCGAAGCGCGTCAAGGATGTAAGAAGACTTGCTGGTTGTGTGGCTGCCCTCAGCAGGTTCATTTCAAAGTCTGCAGAACGCGCCCTACCTTTCTTCAAAATCTTGAAAAAGGCAGGTCCTATGAAATGGACTCCGGAAGCGGAGGCGGCGCTGCAAGACTTGAAGGGATACCTGTCCTCTACTCCGATACTTGTCGCACCTAGGCCACAAGAGAAGTTGCTGCTGTACCTAGCGGCGACCAATCAAGTGGTTAGTGCTGCGTTGGTAGCGGAGAGAGAGGCGGATAAGGAACCCACACCTCCGGCAAGTGAATCCAGCGACAAGCAGGGCGTTTCCCCGACAAGCTCTGGCCCCGACAAGGACAAGTCTGCGCAGGAACAAGGAGAAGTGCGAAAGAAGATGGTGCAGCGCCCAGTGTATTTTGTAAGCTCCCTCTTGCAGGGGGCTAGATCAAGATACTCTGGGGTGCAGAAGTTGCTTTTCGGTCTCCTCATGGCCTCAAGGAAGCTGCGCCATTACTTCCAAGCACATGAGATAACAGTGGTCACTCGCTTTCCGTTGAAGAGGATATTGCAGAATCCCGAGGCAACAGGTAGGATCGTCGAGTGGGCACTGGAGCTGTCAAGCTTTGGTCTCAAGTTCGAGAGTACTTCAACCATACAGAGCGGAGCTTTGGCAGAATTCATAGCAGAATGGACCCCAACGCCAGATGAAGAAGTCCCAGAGACAAGCGTCCCCGTCCAAGAAGCGAGCAACGAATGGATGATGTACTTTGATGGTGCTTTCTCGCTGCAAGGCGCCGGTGCCGGCGTAGTGCTCATAGCGCCCACCGGAGAGCACCTCAAGTACGTTGTTCAGATGCACTTTCCCAAGGAACAAGCGACAAACAATACTGCCGAGTATGAAGGTTTGCTTGCCGGCCTCAGAATTGCGGCCGAGCTTGGGATCAAGAAGTTAATTGTGCGGGGAGATTCACAGTTGGTGGTCCGACAAGTGAATAAGAGTTACCAGAGCCCTTTGATGGAAGCTTATGTTGATGAAGTGAGGAAGCCTGAAGAGCACTTTGAAGGTCTGCAAATGGAGCACGTCCCAAGGGATCAGAATGATATTACAGATGGCCTCTCAAAGTGTGCTGCAATGAAGCTACCTGTGGAACCAGGGACCTTCCTGCTCAAGTTAACTCAGCCATCCGTTACACCATCAGTTGGGCAAAACAAGAAGAGAAAGTTGGTCTCCGGCGACTACTTGCCGGCGGATCTTCCAAAAGCCGCCGCCAAGGTCCCCAAGATCAGCAGCCAAGATGCTGAGGAACAGTTTGCTCCTGCAGATCCAAGGGTCCGTACAGTTGAAGCAAGCGTTCCCGACAAGCCTTGTCCCGGCAGGCTTGCCGGGGGACCATCAGCTCCGGCAGAGCCGCAGGTTCTTGCCGTAGAAGCTGACGTCCCCGCAGCAGCCCTCATGCCTTTAATCCTTGCCGTCGAGCCTCAGGCTCCAGCATGGGCACAGCAGATCGTCCGTTTTCTGCAAACTGGAGAACTTCCCGACGAACCAGAAGAAATAGAGAAAATAACCAGGCAGTCAAGTATGTACCAGTTCGTTGACAATGAACTGTACAGAAGAAGACTCAATGGTGTCAGGTTGAAGTGCATTTCCAGAGAAGATGGACAGAAGCTGTTGGCAGAGATACATGGAGGCATATGTGGCCACCACATTGGCGCAAGGGCGCTTGCCGGGAAGGCGTTCCGGCAAGGGTTCTTCTGGCCAGAAGCCCTCCAAGATGCAACTGCACAAGTAACCAAGTGTGAAGCGTGCCAGTTCCATGCCAAGCAGATTCACCAGCCAGCTCAAGCTCTCCAGACGATCCCTTTGTCCTGGCCCTTCTCGGTCTGGGGGCTCGATATCCTCGGCCCCTTTCCCCGCACAGTCGGGGGCTTTGAGTACTTGTACGTAGCAATCGACAAGTTCACAAAGTGGCCAGAAGTGGAACCAGTGAGAAAGGTGACAACACAGTCAGCAGTCAGGTTCTTCAGTGCGATTGTTTGCCGTTTCGGAATCCCTAACAGGATTATCACCGCCAACGGCACGCAGTTTACAAGTCGCACCTTCATGCAGTGCGTCCAAGACCTTGGCGCCAAGGTCTGCTTCGCTTCTGTTGCCCACCCGAGGAGCAATGGTCAAGCGGAGAGGGCCAATGCTGAAGTGTTGCGCGGACTCAAGACATGAACCTTCGACAGGTTGTGCAAGTGCGGAAGAAACTGGATAGAGGAGTTGCCGGCGGCTCTTTGGTCAATCAGGATGACACCAAATCGAGCCACCGGACAGACACCCTTTGCTCTTGTCTATGGAGCAGAGGCAGTTCTCCCCACGGAACTCGTATACGGATCTCCTCGAGTGCTCACTTATGATGAGCTCAAGCAAGAGCAACTGCGACAAGATGATGCATTGCTCCTTGAGGAGGAACGTCTCCAGGCTGTTGTACGAGCTGCTCGATACCAGCAAGCCCTGCGTCGCTACCATAGCCGCAGGGTCAAGGCCAGGAGTCTCGAGGAAGGCGACCTTGTTCTTTGGCGTGTTCAGTCCGCCAAGAATTCCAACAAGTTGACGCCGTAGTGGGAAGGCCCTTATCGGGTGAGACAAGTCACAAGGCCCGGCACTGTCCGCCTTGAGACCGAAGAAGGCTTACCGGTGAGAAACTCCTGGAACATAGAGCATCTTCGCAAGTTTCACCCATAAGGCGCGGTTGCCGTGATCCGCTCTGGCAACCACCTTTTGTACAAGTTTTGCCGCTGTTGCATGTAAACCTATGTACAAAGCCGGGCGCAGACCCCGTGCATCAGTAAAGCTTTTGTGCTTCGCATTATTTGCCATTTCCATGTTTTTTCTTGTTGATTGCATGCATTGTTTGGCACCTTGTGCAACGCACAACCCCCGTAGGCATTAGCAAGCCATGAGGCCCTATACTTGTTTTCCCTCCTCTTTCTCTTTCCCTCTTAAGCAGAAGGAATATTCCTCGCGCACAAGTTTGCCGGGGGGAAGGAGGTGGAAGATGAACCAAGTGCTGTTCAAGAAAGAGAAGCCTTGTCGGGGAACAAGCAATTTATGAAAGCTAAGTTACCAAAGCTTGAGTAATTCAAATTTTTAAATTTTAGTTGTCTTCCTTGAACAACCACACTTTGTATGGAAAACCTGTGCGCGGAGGAACCTACCCGCGGCTAGCCGCGCCCTTACTTTGTTTCGAGCACGCTCAACGGCTTAAGTGAGCTGCGACAAGTGTCGCGCCCTTACTTCGTTTTCGAGTTCGCTCAGCAGTCTAAGTGTGCTGCGTCTAGCTGCGGCAAGGTTACTTGCCGACAAGGTCTTTGCCAGCAGGCTGCTAAGAGTCCAGCACTCAGCGCTCGCGGCAAGGGCCCCTTGCCAGCAAGTCCCCTAAAAGCGTAGGGTAAAAAGCATACAAAGTGGAGGACCAAAAGCAAGGGAGATAACACTGCATTGTTTGCTCGAAATAAGATTGTATATTACAAAGATAGCTTGCCGCTGTTCTAATCAACTACTGCCTATGACTAAATTTGCAGCGGCAAGGAAAGCAGAAAGGAAAAGAATCTAGTCTACGCGATCGCCTTCACGCCTCGTGATCTTGCTCACCTTGGCGACAATGTGGGCAACCTGCGCCTTCAACGCCTCCTGGTCAGCTTCGGGCGGCAAGGTGCGGAGGACGTTGACGAGGTTGATGCCGGGGTTGCGGTAGACGATCTTCGACAAGACCCGCTCCAAGGTGCCCATGCAGAGCCGACGCGCCTCGTCGGCCAGCTGCGCGGAGATCTTCTCCCGCAGCCGCGCAAGCGCCAGCGCAATTCCCCGGAAGAACAGACTTAGCTTGGCGCTGTGGGGGAGGCTCTCGCCCGGGGAGTACACAAGATGTTCAGCCCTCAGCGCCATCATCTCCATGTCAATACTGGGAGCGGAGGTGACCAGCTCATAAGTCCATTGATCCACTGCCCGGCTGAAGTTGTTCGCTGAGACGGCGGCGCTCTCCACCAAGTTCCGCTCCTTGCGGAGCTCGTCCTTCAGCTTCGTCTCGCGGTCCCGGGCGGCGTCGAGCGAATCAGTCAGAGTGGAGACCTTCAACTCTAAGTCAGCAATGGAATCCTTGGCGGCAGTGAGCTCGTCGCCTTTCTTGGAGAGACGTACCTGCAAGTCAGAGTTGGTGTGGGCATCTTTCTCCCGCTCCACATTGAGCGCGGTGACTCTTTCCTCGCTCGCCTTCAGGTACAACTCCAGCTGCTCCACCTTGGCCTCCAGGTCCTTATTGGCGGTCTCTGCGGCGGCTGCAGCGCTCCTCGCCTCCTTCAGAGCCCCGCCAATGGCCTGCTCCCGGGCGGCGAGGTCGTCCTCGTGGGCATCGAGGTCGACCTTCCGATGGTTGAGCACTCCTTCTCACCGGGACAGCTCCTCGGCGGCCAGCCGCTGCTGCTCGTCCACCTCGGCCTTCTCCAGGAGGAAGGCTTGCTGCACCCCGGCAAGCTCTTCGCGCTCCTCCGCTAAGTTGCGGAGGGCCGCCTGGTTGTCGGCGCGGAGCTCCGCGGCACGCTTCTCCAAGTCAATTCCAGCGTTGGCGGTAAGAGCCTCCCGAGACTACAACTTCGCCTGCCTGGCCCGGTACAAGGCCAGGAGCCGACGAAGGAGCTTCTCCTCTTCGGGCTCGTCACTACCGCCGGGTGCTTCAACAACCTTCAAACCGGCGGAGGCGAGGACCTCTCCGTCAAAGGTCTCTCCCTCCGCGGGTGCTCGAGATGAGGACGCCCACGGGACTTGTATGAAGACCCCGTTGGCGGCCTCCAAGTAGACACCCGACTGCTCCGTGGAGGCGGAGGGGTCGGCGGCCGGTGCAGCGTCCGACGCTCCTGCGGCCTCCGGGCCAGCAGTGCGGTCGCCGGCCTCTTCCCCAGCCGCGGCATCGGCGGTCGGGGCGGTCTCTTCGGCGGCTGGCTCGTCAGCGGCAGTGGCGTTGCCGCCGTCGTCGTGCACGCGCTCCTCGCCTGTGGCCTCCGTTTCCATCCGCTCCGGTGCAGGAGGATCTAGCAGAAGAAAAAGAAAAGAAAGAGTCAAGCAAATATCCAAAAAGACAAGTTCAAGAAGAAGAAGCTACAAGCTTTACCTTCGCGGACTTCTTCAACGACGGGGTCCCTCGCCGGGGAATTCTCCCTTGGCGGCGGAGCAGTAGCCCCCGCTAGCGGAGGGCCGCCCGCGCCCTCCCTTGGCGGGGTGCTCACCCTTGTCGGGCTGCTCACCCTTAGCAGGGTACTCGCCCTTGGCGGAGTACCCGTCCTTGGCGGAGCGTTCTCCCTTGCCGGGGAGTTCGTCCTTGGCGGGGAGGTTGGAGCAAGTGGCTCGTCGGGGGCGACCTCCGGTTGCTCCTGCGGCTGCGGCTCCACTTCTGCACAAGACAAACAAGACAACAAAATATCAGTACAAGCAACAACCTCAAGCGCGCCCGTCAAGCAGAAAGATAAAAACCAGACTTACGCTGGGGGCTGCGCTGGGGGCTGCTCCTCGGAGCAGCAGGTTGATCCGGCAAGCTTGCCGCTGGCACGTCTCCGGTCGCCGTGGCAGGCGAGTCGTCTTCAATCTCGACCACAGGGATCTTGGCCCTCTTCGCCATCCGCTGGGTCAAGGTCCTGAAAGCAAAACAAGAACAAGATCAGAATCAACAAGGAAAATCAAGATAAAATCGAAGAAACTAAAGAAGTGCAAGTACTTACTCCTCTTCCTCTTCGTCGGAGCTGAGGGCGGAGAAGTCAAACTCCGCCTGGTTTGCTCCCGCGCGAGGAGCTGGAGGAGAAGGTTCCCTCGGGCGCTTGGTAGGCTCCGGGGCCGTGGGCTGCGAAGACCCGGCCCCCGTCGTCGCCGAGGACCGAGGGGCAGAAGGAGCACCCGTTCCGCTCCAGGAAGATCCCCCTCCGCTTGGCGCTTGAGCACGGGGCGCTTCCTTGACGACCTCGCTCGTCCTGGTGGCGCGCGTCGCACGGCGCGCTGGCTGCTGTCGAGGCGCCTGCGGCCTCGCCGTCTCAGCTGCCTTGCAGAGGCGCTTCTTCGGTTGCTGCTTGGGACTTGCCGGAGGCGGGGAGTTCTCTGAGGATGAGGAGGCGTCGTCATCAAGATTCAGAGATCCACCAGAGTCTTCATCAGCCTCAGCGCCCTCCTCCTCCTCGGCAGGCCCGCTGGACTCAGCACCGTGTCCGGCGGCCTCGCTCCCCCCGGCAACCTCGCTCCCTCCGGCAACCTCGCTCGTCGCGGCAAACTTCACGGAAGGCTCCCCGGCAAACTCCTCGGGCGCGATCTTCAGCAGCTTGAGGATTTCCGCCTCCTCTGCTTGGCTCACCACGTCCGCGGCCTCTGCATCGTCCACGGAGTATCCAAACTCACCCGCCGCTGCGGCTGCAGCGGCCTCCTCCATCCTGGAGGCGATGTAAGCTATATCCCGTGTCGTAGTAGCCCGGGTGAGGACCTTGTTCTCCTCGGCGTTGCGGGGCTTCTCGACCAAGTTGTCGAAAAAGGTCAGCACAGTATCCGGCGGAGGCTCTATCCAAGTGGGAGCGACGCCATGGGAGTCGCACGCAGGCATCATCGCGCGCAAGGAATCACGGGCAGTGCTATTGCACAGCGGCACCACTCCCCGGGAAGGTTTGAACCACTCCAGGGGGGGCGGGTCATGCTTGAAGAGCTCTCGGACCATCCCCTTCAACTCTAAGGCAGTGAAGTTATAGTTTAATCCAGGGCGCAGCCTCATGATATCTGCCGCATTGCCGAATTTCCAGGCGGACCTTTTCCTTTCTTGTAAAGGGGCGATGCGGCGGCGGAGGAAATCTGCTCCAACCTCTCCGATAGTCAAATTGGCGACCCGGAGACGAATAATCCTGATGAGGGCGATACTAAGCTTGTTGTCCTCCGGGGCCAATTCGCTCCAATCCCTGCCGCGCACTATGGCAGTTGTGCGCGGCGCTGTGAAGGGCTCCGGCTTCTCCTCCACCACCCAGCACCAATCGGCTATCCATTCCTCCCACTTGCCGCGGAGCTCTCCCTTCAGGTATGAGTCCTTCTTGTTCAGCCTGAAGATCCAAGAGATGCCGCCGGAGAGGGGAGCGCCAGCCTCTACTCTAGGCATGAAGAAGTGGCGGAAAAGGGCTACGTTTGGATGAATCCCAACATAGTTTTCGCACAGATGTACGAAAACGGCCATCGTAAGGATGGCGTTGGGGGTGAAATCTAGGAGGTGGAGGCCATATGTGTTCATGATATCACAAAAGAACTCCGAGAACGGAGGGCACAGACCACAGTGGAAAAATGCAGCGAAGAAGAAGTACCTGCCGGGGAACATATCTTTGGCGACGGCGGGGAAGGCTCTGGTGCGGGGATGAGCTTTGGTCTCCCTCGCCCAGAACAGATAATATTTGTTCCGCAGCTCCCTCGCGCCAAGCCTCGGCGCGAAAACCACGCACCTCTTCCGCAGGGCGGCCAGCTTCGCCGCCTGCTCGGACTTCTCCTTCTTGGCCTTGTCGTTCTTGGCCTTGTCGCTCTTCGCCTTGTCGCTCTTCGGAGCCATGGCGGAGGCGGCGAGGGAAGAGGCGAGGAGCTCGACGGTGCCGCGGATGCGGAAGACGGCGGAGGAGGGGCGGAGGCAAGAAGCAGCGGAGGTTTCTAGAGAATCAAGACGCAATGAAGATGAAGGAGGGGAACTGCCCCTGCTTCCTCTGCTTTTAAGGGGGAAGTGGGGGACGTTCCGCATTTCCCATTAAAGAACAGGCCACGATCTCTCCCACGACGCCGCAATCGACGCGTGCCGTTAGGGAGGGATGCGGCGGATACGGAAGGAGATACGGCTTGCCGTGGGCCACGAGTGCCCGTGCACTGTCTTGGGCCTGGCCCAACAGCGCTCGGCACCGTGTGTGGCCCAGGCCCGGGGGCTCCTGTCGGTGTACTAAGATAGGGGTACCTTAGTACCCCAACTTGTGCACGGGCAGTAGCAGCTTCCCGCGGCAGGGAACCCCGTTAAACATTTTCTAAATCCCCAAAAACCTAACAGAAAAAAAGTTACGGGGCTTTTAAGATCTACAGGCAAAAAAATTCAAAAAAATTCAAAAATAGTAGTGGCGCACCGTGGGTGTGGTGCGCCACTAATATAGTTTTTTTTCTTCTGAAAAACTACTTTTTTTGGAATAAATATTTTTTGAAAAAATTCAAAAAAATTCAAAAATAGTAGTGGCGCACCGTGGGTGTGGTGCGCCACTAATATAGTTTTTTTTTTTGAAAAACTATTTTTTTTGGAATAAATATTTTTTGGAAAAATTCAAAAAAAATCAAAAATAGTAGTGGCGCACCGTGGGTGTGGTGCGCCACTAATATATTTTTTTTTTGGAAAAAAATGGTTTTTTTTGAAAAAATGTTTTTTTTGAAAAAATGTTTTTTTGAAAAATATGATATGTAAAATGACCGGGAAGTTTGAAATATTTTTTCAAAATTTCATCACACTCATGAACATGAACAAACTCCCAGACATTAACAAGGTTTAATAGGATTGATATGATAGATATATCAACAAGTGACTGCTAAGTGAGCTGGTGCTGGGGTTGGATAGAACTCAGAAGTTAAGCGTGCTTGGGCTGGAGTAGTGTAGGATGGGTGACCTTCTGGGAAGTTTGACCACGGAGTGCGATTTGACCCGAGATTAAGCCATATTGACCCGAGATTAAGCCATAGTGACCCGAGATGAAGGAAAAAAAATTCCCGCAAAAATTTAAAAAAAAAAATTGAAAAAAAAATTCTGGAAAAAAATTTGAAAAAAAAATTGTTACTAGTGGCGCACCTGTAGCAATATCAGTGGCGCACCTGTAGCAATTCTGGAATAAAATTTGAAAAAAAAAATTGAAAAAAAAAATTTTGAAAAAATATTAGTGGCGCACCCGGGGGGCATACCAGTGGCGCACCAGTGGTGCGCCACTGTTATTGGGATTAACAGTGGCGCATCATAGGTGCGCCATTAGTATTTCTTATTAGTGGCGTGGTATTAGTGGCCCACCCATGGTGCGCCACTAATGGCAATATTGGGTGCGCCACTAATAGCCTTTTTTCTAGTAGTGCTTGCTTCACTTTCTTCTCCTTAGCAGCCAACATAGACTCGACTGGCTTTTTGTCATTTGGAGTCGGATCTGAAATAGCACTCTTGCGGCCATCCTTTTCTTTCTTCACTTTTTTAACATTTGTTGCAATAGAAGGTCGGACATCATTTCTATTTTGACTGCTCCTCTTGGGAACCCATGCCATGTTCTTCTTTCTCAACTCATGTGCACTAAGTTTTTGTAATTCCTTCTCTTGCCAATGCGCTAAGCCGAGTGGGCACCTCGGCTGTGATTCAGTTTCAACCAATGCCAACTCTTTTTTGGCCTTGTGCACTCTCAACTTCTTCCCTTCAGATTTGGCACTTGATTGACTTGCCTCGTTGCCTTTTGTAGCCAATGTCAATACTTTAACTGGCTCTTTGTTATTTGAGAACAAATCTGAAGTAGCACACTTACGACCATCTTTCTTGACCTGGTACACTTGCTTGACCACCTCTTTCTTGTTCCTTGAGCTCCGGACCGATTCCTTATGATTGAAACGGTCTTTGACGTGTGATTGTTCATCAATTGTTGATCTTTTTGGAGCTGCATAATGTTGGCGAGATGATCTAAAATAAGATGGATAATGTGCCCTTGTATCATACCTGCCCCATGATAGATATGGATTTACATGAGCGCAGGGAGGCATCCACGACATTGGCATTGGCGGCCCAAAAGGAGGATATGAAGTCTGCTTGCTCAACGTCTTCCTTTGCCAATTCCGGTCTTCAGATTTATGCCTTGGGGATGACCTCGATGCTTTTGCTTCACTCGGCCGATAAGCACTCTTTCCCTCACTTATCTTTTGGTACTTTTTTAATAACTGCGCGAAAGTGACTTTCAGCTTTTTGCTTTTGTGCTTACCATGGCCTTTGCTTTCTTTGGTTGTGCGTGTAACAGTCTTCGAATTCTCTTGTTGCCCCCCAGTGCTAGATGTTACCATTTTAGCTTTGATGGAATTTCCGTCTTCAAGATTGTTCTTGATGCACCTTTTAACAATATCCTTGCTCGAAGACTTGACCCCATCATCATTTACGTGTACATACCCACTTTTAGATAAATCGGCTGGAGATAGCCGAGTCAACATTTGATGGCCGTCAAAATGATCCGACTGTCCAAATGATCGTGCCTCAACAAACTCCAATCGTCCTATCTTGTCCGATTGCTTGACTTGATGGATCATGTTGCAATCTTTGACATTTTGCTTGAACGAACATTGTGTTGGCTCTTTTCTTGACGGCTCGACATCGTGATCAATTATAATAATAGGATTAGTCAGCGATGTACCGATGATGTGATCAACTATGCCTGCACTGGACGTACACTCTGGTCCATTAACCGATATTGTGATACCGGCTTTGATACAAAACAACCGAGCGGTGTGAGTTTAACATCATCCGACTCGGCTATGCATTGATTTTCGTCCTCCTTTCCCGATGCTCTTGAATCGGCTATCCCGGAGAACTTTGAACCTGGCTTTATATTCCTGCAACCAAAATAATTACAGAATATACGTCTCATCTGAGACCAACTATTAGCCAGGCATGAAACAAACAAAGTTGTCCATATGAATATAAAGTTCAGTCGGCATGACGGGAAAAACTTTGGTTGCGATAAGTTGTCACTATTAGCCTCTATGAATGGCACCATGTGTTGATCGGCATGATTAGTAACAAGATAATTCGAAACAAACATATTACTCATCTCGATCGGTCTTTCAAAATTAATTAGAATCTTACTAACAAGTGCATCAACAATATGATTTTGACCGAATCGAAAACTGAGTAAACTCTCGGCTAGGTGTACCTTTGTGAAGCCGTTGGAACAAGAAGATGGTTGCACCACTGGAGCAATACCTTGCTCCACTTCTGAATAATTCTCGAATGCATCTTCCTCTTTTTCTGGATCTCGTGCCTCATCACTCGGATTGCCTGAGTAGATTTCACTTGGATGCTCTTCGTGAGTTGAACTTTGCTCGACTGTATTTTCTTGTTCTTGATGTTCATCGTTAATCGAACTTTGTTTGGCCATATTACTTTGTCCGTTCTTTTGCTCGGTGAAGCTTGCATCTTCTATTTTGGTACACGCAACAATAACTGGCTTGATGCACTCGGCTTTAGCGGCTTTAGCCGGTGATGTACTCGTCTGACAAGATGTACTCGGTTGGCACGATGCACTCGGCTGGCTCGATGCAACGCACTCGTCCTTAAACATCTTAGTGGTCAATTTGGTTTCAATTGAATCCACCATTGTCTTGTTACTAAAGGAACTGTTCAACTCAGCTGTAGACGACTTAGTCATATTTGACTCGGTTTCAACCGAATCAACCGTATTAGACGAGTGAACCCCTTCTTGATGATTTTCTTGCAAAGCTTCTTTTTCATCTTGCTTCAAAAGTGCAGAAGATCCAACATGGTTGCTACATGGAGGAAGGCACTTGACGTATTCATGCAAATATCCCACTTCACGCTTCTTCTTGAGTGCTTCATAAGCATGTCGATATTCTGCTGGTAATTCCTCGAGAGTTGGCGTAGTAAATTCGTTGACGCTATTCCCTGTGCGCTTTGACTTGATCTTGTCCACTTGGGCCACATATTTTTCTTTAAACTCAACCCTGCTTGAATCTGCTTGCCCCCCAATACTTTTATGATCTTTCGGCAATGAATTGATGTTGCCGAAATTTTGTGATTGTATAGGGGGTGTATAACATGCTGCAATGATAGGTGAAGCCATGTGCACTGTTGTTGAATATTTGCTCACGCCAATTTGATCAATAGGCAAAATTTCGTCTTCTTTCAAGACCCTAGCTCTTATTGCCTCATACTCAGGAATCAATCCCTTTTCGTGCTGCTCAAGGCAAATAGCACTAATCTTCTTATTTTGGGCTAAACTTTTTAGTGCAGCCAGAGCCACCTCATCTCCTGCAATATTAGGCACATTTGCTCCTATAGAATCTCCATCTACTCGGTCATAACCGTGAAGGCGAGCCGAGTCAGGAATATTTTTAGTTTCATATGCCCCTGAACAATTAATCTTATGAGGTATAGTATATGATGTTTGAGGATAACCAGCCAAATAACTACATGATGCATGGCCGATTTCCCCGTCCATCGGCATGTTTGGGGATGAACCCGCATATCGTGAGTCGGCTGCCGATGGACAAAACTGTGAGATGCCCTCATCTACATGAGGTGTCATATATTGATCAGTCGAACAAATCATGTTATTCATCGGCATATTGAAAGGTGTTGCCGATGCACGAAAGTTCAGATTCATAAGTTGCATGTCGCGGTTCTGTGAATTCCAAGTTTCTCCAATGGAATAACTAGTCGGCCTTTGCTCGGTAGGGCTAGCCGACATGACATGTCCATTGAAAGATCTAGCAACATCAACATAATGGCTATTTGCATCTACGTAAGGAGATTGATGATACATGTTACCGTTGTAGATTGCAGCCACTCGATGACGCTCTCCTCGTAGTAAGAACAGGCTGGAGACTGTTCAAAGCTTTGTCCCCAGCGGAGTCGCCAAAAAGTGTGTTCGCACACGAACACGTCACCGTGTACCCTCGACGCCGGGGGTGATGCACCGCAGCTCACGTCGAAGGAGACCCGCCGGAAGCGCGGTACGCAAGACAATCCGACGGGCGCTTTTGTAGACCCGAAGCCCGCTTGCCCGGGAGGGACCCCGTCAGGGCTCGCGGCGGCAATGGCCTGCCGTAGGTCGGCCTGACCGCCCCTAGGGCCTTGAGGTTCGCCGCCCTGCAATGACGAAGAACGAACGAAGAACGAGGAAGAAGAAGAACTAGGGTTAAGGAGAAAAGATAAAAGATAAAAGTGGTAGATGAATTGATCGATTGTTTGTTGTTCAATCGGCCGTCACCCCTTAGGTATATAAGAGGCGGCTGGACTTCCCGTGCAAGGAAAAAGCTTGGATTCACGTCCAAAAATTGTTGACGCTCAAAAGTGGCACAATCATAAAAGTTGCTTTAATCTATGTCAAGATTACTTCAAACTTATGATTGGAAGTCACCATGAGATGGCTTTCTTTGAGAAGATCAAGATGCATATGAAAGTTGTCTAAAACGGAGTCCGCATGCAAAAGTTATGACAAGTTCAGAGATGCTCATGGTGACACCAGATTAAAGAATGGCTTGAAACTCAATTAAGATGACTTCAAATGGAAAAAGAATCAACATGAAAATTGTGCGTCTCGTCGAAACGATCGATTTTGGTATAAAAATCGTCCCAATCCGAGTTCGTATGCAAAAGTTACAGCCATCCGAATACAGCCCTGTCACAGAGCCAAAAGTGGCGCGCCCCACCAGCCATGTGTCTGATGGGTAGCGCGAATAATAGCCTGTATTGCGTGACCGTTTTGGCCTAGAAGATGGCTTCAAATCGAAAAACGTTCAACATGAAAGTTGTTCGTCTCGTCGAAACGGTCAAGATTGCTTTTGGGCTCTTTTCCATCCGATGTCGTTTACCACCTCAAATATTACCCGCAAGGTACAGCCAATTTAAACCGAACAGTTTTGGAAAGTTCGGATAAAACCAATCCGAATTTGGCTAGGGTTTTGGACGTGAATCCAAGCCTTTTCCTTGCACGGGAAGTCCAGCCGCCTCTTATATACTCAAGGGGTGATGGCCGATTGAACAACAACACACAATCGCAAACGCATCTACAACTTTTTCATCTACGTTTTGTTCCTCCCTCGTTCTTGCTCCCTCCTTCTTCGTCGTTCTTCGTGTTGGAGAGCTGCGAATACCGAGGCTCTAGGGGCGGCTTGACCGACCTAGGGCAGCCCATAGCCGCCGCACTCCCCGACGGGGTCCCTCCCGGGAGTGTAGGGTTTCGGGTCTTCAAAAGCTCTCGCCGGTCGACTTGCGAATCGCGCTTCCGGTGAGACTCCTTCGACGTGAGCTGCGGTGCATCACCCCCGGCGTCGAGGGTACACGGTGACGTGTTCGTGTGCGAACACACTTTTTGGCGACTCCGCTGGGGAAAAAGATCAATCATCATCATCATCCATCATGTCTGGCAACGACAAGATCCCCAAACCCTCGGAAATCGACGCCGATAACATAATCAAGCCCAATTTTGAGGAGTTATCGGAGGAACATCGCCAAGCTTATGAGGAGTACAAGAAGGCACGTGAAGAGAAGGAGATGCAGGAGTTCCTTGCTAAGTTCAAAAAGGATCGTCAAGGCAATATCACTCCGGTTGGAGAAATCAAGTTTCCTCCTCTTCATGATGAACAGGTTAAACCCTCTGTAAGTAATACCTTCTCTCCTGAGGTATGGGCTGAAATTGATAGTCGCATTACTGATAGCAATAATCTTTTATACCAAATTTTCTTGGAAAATAGTAATGCTAAAAATAGTGTGCCTCAATCATCTAGTGGTAATGTTGGTGTGCCTGTTACCGCAGAAATCCCTAGTCCAACTTTACCTATTTCATCGGCGCCCCCCATGCCGATGAATTTTTATCCTAGCCCCACAAATCAAATTGTTGCTGCACCCATTAATCCTATCATGAGTATGCCAAGTTCGGTGGTGACGCCGAACCAAACCCTATCTACAAGAGCAAACCCTATTAGATCACTGCCGAATTACAATTCGGCATGCATGCCACAATTCACACCTGCAACTACTAACCCTACTCCTCCTATGCTACCGCCACAAGCTTCATCGTCCACCATGGATGATGGTCTAGCTAATCTTAGAGGGGAGATGGCTAAGATGCTCCGAGAGAATTTTGGAGTTGAGTTGCCAAGGAACCGTATTTATCAAAAGCCATATCCAGAATACTTTGATGCAATTCAATGCCCTCCGGGATATAAAATTCCAGATTTTGTTAAGTTTAATGGAGAGGGCACAAAAACCACCTGGGAGCATGTTAGTCAGTACTTGGCACAATTAGGTGAGGCAAGTTCACGAGATGAGTGGAGAGTACGTTATTTTCCTTTATCTTTAACCGGTACTGCTTTCTCGTGGTTTTCTGCGTTACCACCTGGTTCTATTACTACATGGTTTCACTTGGAACAAAAGTTTCATGATCACTTCTACAGTGGTGACAATGAGCTTAAGCTATCCCATCTTACATCGGTTAAGCAAAAGTATGATGAATCGGTCTCCGATTATGTCAAAAGATTTAGGGATACAAAAAACCGGTGCTATAGTTTGGTGATAACCGAGAGAGATTTGGCTGATCTTGTGCTTAGTGGTTTGAGAACTCACATTAGAGAAAGGCTAGAAGGATATGAGTTTTTAAATATCAACCAAGTCTTGCAAAGGGCTTTGGCTCAAGAAAGCCGAAGCAAAGATCTTAAAGAGGTGCATAGATATAAAACTGATCGTTCTAAAATGAATATGGTTGAGTATGGTAGTGACCACTCGGACGATGAGGGTGATATTTATGCTGCTGAATTTGTTTGGCCATCTAAGGCCAAACCATTTACTTGCAATGATTTAAAGCCGATTCATAAGAATCGTGATGAAGAGATGAAATTTACTTTCAACATTACTAAGTGTGATAGAATATTTGATGCTTTGTTGCAAGCCAAGATTATTAGAATATCTCATACTTTACCGCCGTTCGAAGAGCTGAAACGGCGTGCTTATTGCAAGTATCATAATTCTTTTTCTCATGCTACTAATGATTGTAATGTTTTTCGACGACAGATACAATCGGCCATTAATGACGGACGATTGAATTTTTCTGAAATGCAAGTTGATAAGCAACCTTTCCCAATGAACAACATGGATTTGGAGGGGAAGAAGATGTTAATTCGGCCCAACATAGCCGAATCAGCTAATAAAAATAATATTGTCATTGGTGAGCCCAGGAAAAATGAGGAGAGCAACAAGGTCTTGGGGAGACAAGTTGTGCTTGACAAGCAACCCGATGGCAAGAAGGTAATCAAGATCACCATCAAGAATCCTACACTCGGGGGGCAATCACAAGTGCAAGAGAACACTCATGTCAAATTTTTTAAGCCCAAGAGTCCAGAGGTTGGCAAGTGGAAGACGAATGAAGCTAAAGTGCAGCGCAAGGGAATCAAGCCAACTTTTGATATGCTGATGTCCAAGTATGCCAATCAAGCGGCCGGTTCTAGCTCTAACCGGTCATCAAATTTGAAGCGCTCAAGATCACCTCCGAGGGAAGAATCTCATCATCACGCAAGGTCATATGGGTCATGGGCACCAGGACCATGGATGGCGCCGCCCCCCTATGCACCATACTACATGGGAGGCTTCAATGGAGGATGGGGGCAGCCCCCAATGGCTCCTTATGCTTTTCATCCGGGTTGGGCAGAAACAAGGAGGCCCGTTAATGAGAGGCTTTCTTATTCCACACGAGGCCGTTTGAACAATGGTGTCAATCGGCCAATGCAAGATAATCAAAAAAGGGTCAACCGGCAAGTGTGGCGTGCCAAATCACCAAGTGCTGAAATTTCAGAGCCTAGCAAGCAAAAGGAGAAGAATGCTAGTGGTGAAACTATTATGATAGGCACTAAAGAATTAATAATCAAAGAGCCGATTATTGTTGATAATCCGGCTGATTCTAATAAAGATGTGGCTGTGGTCCAGCAAGGCCCCATGGCTAATGATCATGAAGCTAGCATAAGCAAGGCCAAGTCGAGGGATCCAAAATATACTCAACCAAAGTGGTGTCCTTCCGGTCTGACCAAGGCGCAAAAAAGGAGATTGCAGCGCATGAGGAGTCATGAGAAGGAGGAACAAGAAGCAGAAAAGCTAAGGGATAAATTATTCAATGAAAGCCGTCCCATGGTACCCCCAAAACAAGTGTGGAGGCCAAAGCAAAAGGAAAACATTGCAGCTTCTGCATTGATCATAGCAACACCTACACCACCAACGGAGGACGATGCGGCTACTATTACATCGTCCACTTTGCCTACTACTTCCCCTTCCCTTGAAGATATTTCAGAGTCAGTGGACATGCTTGCGGAAGGAGATGAAATGCTTGATTATGAGTCTACACCAGTTCATGAAGGTATGGATATTAATATGGTGTATTACTTACCCGCTGAATTTCGTGCTATAGATGAAGAAGGGGAAGTAGCTCAGCTAGATTTTGGTCCTAAAAATGCTATATTCGAGAAGCCAAAAGAACCGGTGACGCACTTGAAGCCATTGTTCCTTAAAGGTCATATTAATGGATCGCCGGTTGCTAGAATGCTTGTCGATGGTGGTGCTGTGGTGAATCTTATGCCATATTCGGTCTTCAAAAAATTGGGGCTGCGTGATGAAGAGTTAATAAAGACCAACATGGTGCTTAATGGATTTGAAGGCAAAGAGAAAACTGAAGCCAAAGGTGTGATGTATGTGGAGCTTACGGTGGGAAGCAAAACTTTGGCTACCGCATTCTTTGTCGCCGAGGTGCAAGGTAACTACAATTTGATATTAGGCCGCGATTGGGTTCATGCGAACCAATGCGTGCCATCTACTATGCACCAGTTTTTGATTCAATGGGTTGATGATGAAGTAGAAGTCATTCATGCGGATAATTCGGCTTGTGTTGCTTTGGCCGATGCATCGGTGGATTGGCAACATCCCAATGCTACTTGCTTGACGGGGCGCGACTTATCAGAATATGATTTTCTTAGCGCCACAAAAAGTGGTTTCGTGCCCATTTCTTTAAAGCCGGTTGGCGATAATCGGCTCCAAGGTATGATGTATTTAAATGGATCCTAACTCAGAGTGGTTACAAAAGCGTCTTGTAGAATATCGGTCGAATGAGAACGATATGTATGAGTCCATAGAAGAGTTAGATGATATGGATAAGTTAGGACAAGGTTTTACATCGGCCGATCCATTAGAAGAGATAGATATAGGAGATGGTTCAATTCCTAGGCCGACATTTGTAAACAAAAATTTAAGAGCTGATCATAAGGCTAAGTTGATCGAGCTATTGAAAGAATATGTTTGTTGCTTTGCATGGGAATATCATGAGATGCCGGGTTTAAGCCGAGAGCTAGTGGAGCATCGGTTACCTATAAAGGCCGGTTTTAGACCATACAAGCAATCGGCCAGAAAGTTTAATCCAAAAACGTATGACCGGATCAAGGAAGAGATCGGTCGTTTGCTTAAAGCTAATTTTATTAGACCTTGCAGGTATGCCGAGTGGATTTCTAACATTGTACCAGTAGAGAAGAAAGGCTCTGGCAAGTTGAGGGTGTGCATTGATTTCAGAGATTTGAATAGAGCTACACCTAAAGATGAGTATCCCATGCCAATAGCCGATATGCTTATTAATGATGCTTCTGGACATAAGCCGATTTGCGTTTGGCTTTTGAAAGAATGAAGAAATATGGGCTGAAAATGAATCCTTTGAAGTGTGCCTTTGGTGTATCGGCTGGGAAGTTTCTGGGTTTCATTATTCATGAAGATGGCGTGGAAATTGATCCCAAAAAGATAGAAGCTATACAGAAAGTAGGGGCTCCAACATGCAAAAGAGATATGCAAAAATTCCTTGGCAAGGTCAATTATTTGAGGAGATTCATAGCCAATCTATCAGGGAAGGTTGATGCATTTACTCCTATCCTTCGGTTAAAGAATGATGTTGATTTTACTTGGGAGGCAAAACAGCAAGAGGCGTTTGATATGATTAAGAAATATTTGTGCACTCCTCCTGTTATGAAAGCGCCCAGGCACAGGGAGCCATTTAGACTTTACGTTGCAGCGGAGGAAGGTGTTATTGGTGCTGTTTTGACTCAAGAGACCGAAGGAAAGGAGCATGCTATTACTTATTTGAGCCGACAGTTATTGGACGCCGAGACAAGGAGAAAATCAAGACTGGAGGAAACCCATTATTGATTATTTGTGTGATCCTAGTAAAAGGGTGGACAGGACTGTTCGGCGTATGGCTTTCAAATACACAATGAGAGATGATGGTCTCTATCGCCGAACGGTTGATGATGTTCTTTTAAAGTGCTTGGACGAGGACCAAGCGAGAGTTGCTATGGGAGAGGTCCATGAAGGTATTTGTGGCACTCATTAGTCGGCTCCCAAGATGAAATGGCTATTACGACGTGCTGAGTTTTATTGGCCGACGATGGTTAATGATTGCTTCCGGTATTATAAAGGATGTGAAGCTTGTCAAAAGTTTGGTGATATTCAGTTGGCTCCCGCTGCTATGTTACATCCTATTATCAAGCCGTGGCCTTTTAGAGGTTGGGGATTAGACTTTATTGGAGAGATTCATCCTTCTTCTTCAAAGGGGCATCGGTTCGTGTTGGTGGCGACTGATTATTTCACTAAATGGTCTGAAGCAATACCACTCAAAAATATGACGCATACAGAGGTAATTCAATTCATAACTGAGCATATTATTCATATATTCGGCATTCCTCAAACATTAACTACGGACCAAGGTTCATCCTTTATGTCACATCAAGTCAGAGAATTTGTTGAATCATATAAGATAAAGTTGCTCAATTCCTCTCCATATTATGCCCAAGCCAATGGACAAGCTGAGTCTAGTAATAAAATATTAATCAAGCTCATCAAGAAGAAGATTGAGGATAATCCAAGGAGATGGCATGAGCTATTGTCCGAAGCTTTGTGGGCACATAGGATCTCAAGGCATGGTGCTACAAAGGTGACTCCATATGAGCTCGTATATGGTCAGGAGGCCGTTCTACCAGTGGAAGTGAATTTGAATGCTTTGAGAATAGCGAAACAAAATGATTTATCGGCTGTGGACTTCTATAACTTGATGATGGACAATATTGATGAAGTTGCCGATAAACGTTTGGTTGCTTTAAAGGCCATAGAGAGGGATAAGTTGAGGGTGGCAAGAGCTTACAATAAGAAGGTCAAGTTGAAGAATTTTCAAGTTGGCGATCTCGTGTGGAAGGTGATTCTACCAATTGGTTCAAGAGATAGAAAGTTCGGGAAGTGGTCTCCAAGTTGGGAAGGTCCTTTTAAGATTACAAGAGTGGTTCCCGGAAACTCATACTTGGTGGAATCCGTACAAGGCACATTATTACCTCGAGCTCTCAATGGCAAATATTTAAAGAAGTATCACCCAAGTGTGTGGCAAGAAGCCTAGATAGGCAAACGGCCGATATATAACTATCGCCCTTAGCATAAACATGGCCGATATATAATTATCGTCCTAAGCATATAAATGGCCGATGGGGTGTTGACATCATCCTTAGAACCAACATGGTACAAATTATTTTTCGGCACGCTTGCTTTGCCGAAAAACAGGGGGGCATGTGTTGACGCTCAAAAGTGGCACAATCATAAAAGTTGCTTTAATCTATGTCAAGATTACTTCAAACTTATGATTGGAAGTCACCATGAGATGGCTTTCTTTGAGAAGATCAAGATGCATATGAAAGTTGTCTAAAACGGAGTCCGGATGCAAAAGTTATGACAAGTTCAGAGATGCTCATGGTGACACCAGATTAAAGAATGGCTTGAAACTCAATTAAGATGACTTCAAATGGAAAAAGAATCAACATGAAAGTTGTGCGTCTCGTCGAAACGGTCGATTTTGGTATAAAAATCGTCCCAATCCGAGTTCGTATGCAAAAGTTACAGCCATCCGAATACAGCCCTGTCACAGAGCCAAAAGTGGCGCGCCCCACCAGCCATGTGTCTGATGGGTAGCGCGAATAATAGCCTGTATTGCGTGACCGTTTTGGCCTAGAAGATGGCTTCAAATCGAAAAACGTTCAACATGAAAGTTGTTCGTCTCGTCGAAACGGTCAAGATTGCTTTTGGGCTCTTTTCCATCCGAGGTCGTTTACCACCTCAAATATTACCCGCAAGGTACAGCCAATTTAAACCGAACAGTTTTGGAAAGTTCGGATAAAACCAATCCGAATTTGGCTAGGGTTTTGGACGTGAATCCAAGCCTTTTCCTTGCACGGGAAGTCCAGCCGCCTCTTATATACTCAAGGGGTGATGGCCGATTGAACAACAACACACAATCGCAAACGCATCTACAACTTTTTCATCTACGTTTTGTTCCTCCCTCGTTCTTGCTCCCTCGTTCTTCGTCGTTCTTCGTGTTGGAGAGCTGCGAATACCGAGGCTCTAGGGGCGGCTTGACCGACCTAGGGCAGCCCATAGCCGCCGCACTCCCCGACGGGGTCCCTCCCGGGAGTGTAGGGTTTCGGGTCTTCAAAAGCTCTCGCCGGTCGACTTGCGAATCGCGCTTCCGGTGAGACTCCTTCGACGTGAGCTGCGGTGCATCACCCCCGGCGTCGAGGATACACGGTGACGTGTTCGTGTGCGAACAAAAACCTAGCCAAATTCGGATTGATTTTGTCCGAACTTTCCAAAACTGTTCGGTTTAAACTGGCTGTACCTTGCGAGTAATATTTGAGGTGGTAAACGACCTCGGATGGAAAAGAGTCCAAAAGCAATCTTGACCGCTTCGACGAGACGAACAACTTTCATGTTGAACGTTTTTCCATTTGAAGCCATCTTCTAGGCCAAAATGGTCACGCAATACAGGCTGTTATTCGCGCTACCCATCAGACACGTGGCTGATGGGGCGCGCCACTTTTGGCTCTGTGACAGGGCTGTGTTCGGATGGCTGTAACTTTTGCATACGAATTCGGATTGGGACGAATTTTATATCAAAATCGACCGTTTCGACGAGACGAAGACAATTCGTGTAGTAAGTTTTTCCATATGAAGCAGTCTTGGTGGTCTAATCTGCCGAATACTGCTCTAGATATAAAATCTCAGTGCTTTGAGCATAGTTTTGGCACTCGAGATGAGATCGGATGACGATGGCCCAATCTTCAAAGATGTTCACCTCGACAATACGAAACTTTTTCACTTTGAGCACTTTTCCATTTGAGGCCATCTTATTTGCTTTTTATGCCGTGCCAAAATCTGGTGTCAACACATGAAAAAGTGTGTTCGCACACGAACACGTCACCGTGTACCTCCGACGCCGAGGGTGATGCACCGCAGCTCACGTCGAAGGAGCCCCGTCCGGAAGCGCGGTACGCAAGCAATCCGGCGGGTGCTTTTGAGGACCCGAAACCCCACGCGCTCGGGAGGGACCCCGTCAGGACGCACGGTGGCTATGGGCTGCCCTAGGTCGACCTGATCGTCCCTAGGGCCACGAGGTTCGCCGCCCTGCAACAAGAAGAACAGACGAAGAACGAGGAAGAAGAAGAACTAGGGTTAAGGAAAAAAGATAAAAGATAAAAAGTGGTAGATGAATTGATCGATTGTGTGTTGTTCAATCGGCCGTCACCCCTTAGGTATATAAGAGGCGGCTGGACTTGCCGTGCAAGGAAAAGGCTTGGATTCACGTCCAAAACCCTAGCCAAATTCGGATTGGTTTTATCGGAACTTTCCAAAACTGTTCGGTTTAAACTGGCTGTACCTTGCGGGTAATTCTTGAGGTGGTAAACGACCTCGGATGGGAAAGAGCCCAAAAGCAATCTTGACCGTTTCGACGATACGAACAACTTTCATGTTGAATGTTTTTCGATTTGGAGCCATCTTCTAGGCCAAAACGGTCGCGCAATACAGGCTGTTATTCGCGCTACCCATCAGACAAGTGGCTGGTGGGGCGCGCCACTTATGGCTCTGTGACAGGGCTGTGTTCGGATGGCTGTAACCTCTGCATACGAACTCGGATTGGGACGATTTTATATCAAAATCGACTGTTTCGATGAGACGCACAACTTTCATGTTGAAACTTTTTCCATTTGAAGTCATCTTAATTGGGTTTCAAGCCATTATTTAATATGGTGTCATCATGAGCATCTCTGAACTTGTCATAACTTTTGCATCCGGACTCTGTTTTAGACCACTTTCATATCCATCTTGACCTTCTCAAAGAAAGCCATCTCATGGTGACTTCCAATCATAGGTTTGAAGTAATCTTGACATAGATTAAAGCAACTTTTACGATTGTGCCACTTTTGAGCGTCAACACATGCCCCCCTCTTTTTCGGCAAAAGCAAGCGTGCCGAAAAATAATTTGTACCATGTTGGTTCTAAGGACGATGTCAACACCCCATCGGCCATTTATATACTTAGGACGATAATTATATATCGGCCATTATTGTTCTTGAACCCTTGATGCAAACTTGGGCGAAACCTTCTCAACTTCGTTAACAATCCGATGATAAAGTTCCATAGATATGTATCTCAAGGTCATCCTCCGAACCATATTGTTCCCCCTTTTGCTAGGATTTTGTAGATAATCAACAAAATCTCTCCAATCCTTAGTATCACCTGCATCAAAATTCATTAGTGGCTGAAGCTGTGAACTTCGGTTCGGCCTTACCTATGTTGACGAGACGAAGCATCGGCTATTGAGAGAAATGCAATACACCATGATTAACGTAGTAGCCGGATGCTTGCTGTGCCAACTCTTTTGAATTGTCATGTCTAAATATAAGAACAATTTTAAAGCAACCCAAGGTAAATTTTTCATCTAGACATATCTCAAGATAAACTATAAGTGATTCGTCCAAACATTGATAACCCTTGGATATTTGTTGCACTACTCATAACGAATCACCGAAAGCCTCAAGATGTATATCACCTTGTCTCGCTCTCCATTCGAACTAAGGACGATGCTAGAATACTACATCGGCCATGCATTGACATATTCTTAGGACGATAGATAAATATCGGCCATTACCATGTAAACTTCATTCAAAGCACATATAGCCGAAACAAATAAATGAAATGACAAATCAAGTATTTCGGCCCTTTGGATCAGCAACAAACTTGTAGCTAATCAAATGTATAGTGACTTGGTAATACCCTTTCATGATCTAAGAAATTATATGGCATCCATGGATTAAAATAAGCCCATTGAGGGTTACCAATCATACCTGATGACGAATTCCATGGCACAGGCGTGAATGGCATAGTCGAAGAATATGGATAATGTGTAGACCGAAGATGCTGAAATCTTCGGCTTGGTCCTTCATAGTTTTCAGTCTTTTCCTTCTTCACCTTTGCCGCACTTCTTGTAATGGAAGCTTGCACATAATTCTTATTTTGAGCTCTTCCTTTGGGAACCCATGCCATGTTTCTTTCTTCAAGTTCCTGTGCACTAAGTTTTTGTAATTTCTTCTTTTGCCAATATGATAAGCCGAGTGGGCACCCCGGCTGCGATTTTGTCTTGGCCAATGGCAATCCTTTTTTGGCCTTGTGCACTCTCAACTTCTTTTCTTCAGATTTGACACTTCGACTCTCAATAATTGGTTGCTTCATCTCATTGCCTTTAGTAGCCAATGTCAACACTTTAATTGGCTCTTTTTCATTTGAGATCAAATCTGAAGTTGCATTCTTACGACCATCTCTTTTAACACGGTAAACTTGCTTGACCACCTCTTTCTTCTTCCTTGAGCTCCGGACCGATTCCTTATGATTGAAACGGTCTTTAACATGTGATTGTTCAAATGTTGATCTTCTCGGAGCTGCATAATATTGGTGAGATGGTCTAAAATAAGATGGAGAATGCGCCCTTGTATCATACCTGTCCCATGATGGATATGGATCTACTTGAGCATAGGGAGGCATCCACGGCATTGGCATTGGCGGCCCAAAATAAGGATATGAATATGTTGCATAAAAAATGTCACTTTGCCAATACCGATCCTCATACTTGCGCCTTGGGGGTGATCTTGGTTTCTTTGTATGATTTGGCCGATAAGCATTCTTCTCTTCACTCTTCTTTTGATACTTATCCAATAGTTCAGCGAAAGTGATTTTTGATGTCTTACACTTGCGCTTATTTTGGCCTTTGCTTTCTTTTGGTTTGCTTTCATCGATCATTGGATTTGCTTGTTGCCCCCCAGTCCTTGGCGTCTCCATTGTAGCTTCGATGGAATTCTCGCCCTCAAGATTATGTTCATTATGCTCTTCAACAACTTCTTTACTTGAAAGCTTGATCCCATCACCTGCAGTTTTTATCTTCTCTTTAAATGGATCGGCTTGAAGCAGCCGATGCAAAAACTTTCTGCCATCGGGACCAATCGGAATAGACTGGTCATCTCTTGGTGTTTCAGCAAATTTCAATCGTCCTTTTTCAATGGCCCATTTAACTATTTGACAAAACATATTGCAATCCTCAAAATTATGTTTGAACGAATGATGCAACCTACAATACATTCGTCCTTGAATTGATAGATTGACATGGTGATCAAGAATTCTTATGTAATTATTTTTCAGCAACAAATCAAATATTTGATCACACATGCTTGAATTGAAGGTAAACTTTTTATACTCTAGCCGATCTTGCTGTTTGAAAGGATTTGGAGATAAGAAAACGAATGGTTAAGATTTGTAGTGTCCCCATTCGGCTATGCATTGTTTTTTCCACTCTATCTCCGATGTCTTTGGATAAGATATTATATTAGCATCAGTTTTCTCAATAGAATTCAACCTTGGCTTTAAATTTCTGAAACGAAGATATTTAGAACATACATGTCTCAGTTGAGACCAAGTGCAAGCCAAGTACGAAATAAGCAAAGCTACCCAACTAGATATGAACTTTACATAAAGCAACGGGGAAAGCTTTGGCTGTAACAATAAGTCAATATCGGTCTTTATAAATGGCGTAATGGGTTGACCGATATGTTCCATAACAAGTTTATTGCTAACAAGTAAATTACCCTTCTTCATTGGTCTTTCAAAATTACTTATGAGAATATTTCTTATAGATGCATCAATAATGAAGTCACGACCAAATCTAAAAATAGGTAAATTACTCTCTATGCATACCTCTTCAAATATGTTGGGAGAACACGATCGTGGTGTCACTTGAAGAACATCTTGCTCCATCTTTGGATGGCTCCCCAACACCTTTTCATCATCTTTTTCTTGATTCCGTGCATCATTGCTTTGAAGATCCATGTCAGCTGAACTTTGTTCGGCTACTTGTTCTTGTCCTTGAGGCTTGTCAATTTCTATGGCACGGAACTCATAGGGCAGGAAGTAGGTTCCATTGACTTCGGAAAAATCAAGTATGACTGTTTTGCTATGCTTTCCATGCCCTTTCTCAATAATGCTTGCCTCTTTGGATTTGATGGACTCAGAATATATACTACTTGATTCGGCTCTTCTAATAACCGAATTTTCTTTGTTACCTGAATCAAAAACTTTATCTTTTTGAATTTGCAAGGCTTCTCGCTCTCGTCTAAGTTTAGCCCACATCTCAGCTTGGCGAGCTTTAAACTTTTTCATCTCAATTTCCATCCACTCGTCATGAGATTGCCCCCCAATACTTTGAGACTCTTTCGGCAATGAGGTGCCGAAACTTTGCGATTGTTTAGGTGGTATACTGGATGATACAACACTGGGCAACTGCATCATTTGCACAACTCTAGCTTTTACAGCAGCAAAATCATGAGGCTTCCCACCTTCTATTAGTTCTTGGCGAATAGAGTTGCACAAATCCCAAGAGAATGTAAGCTTGTTCTCAATTACCCAGTCTGGATATGGTTGCCCCCAATGCTTTTAGACTCTTTCGGCAATGAGATGTTGCCGAAATTCTATAACTGTGTAGGGGGGACATGATATGCCACGGTAGTAGGTGAAGGCATTTGTGCTCCTGCAGAAGTTTCACTTATTCGGCCATGACCATTAAGGTGCGGAGCCGAATTATGGACATCAACAATTGCGTATGGTGCCAAAAAACTAGTAGCATGAGGTGTAGCATATGATGTTTGATGGTAATTGGCCGGATAACTAGTAGTAGCATGGCCAATTCCCCTATCCACCAGCATGTTTGGATTAACATGTTGCAAATTAGTTGCCGATGAATAAAAAGATGAAACACTATGTTGCATGCCATTGAAAGATCCTACATGGGGTGTTTCAACTTGATTAACCGAACTCATCATGTTGTTCATCGGCATATGGATTTGTGGGGTTGCCGATGCATGGGAGTTGGGATACATATGTTGCATGTTGCTAAAATTATATGAAGTAGAATCATGAAGATTTTGTTGCATCGGCCCTTGCACATAATTAGATGCATGATTGATAAAGCTAGGGCTAGCCGATACATTATGCTCATTAGATGATCTAGCAACAACATATGCATTATTTGCATCTACATATGTGAATTGGGTATTCATATTACCTTTGTAGATTGCAAACCCTAGATGACGATCTCTTCGTAGCAAGAACGGGCCGGAGACCGTTCAAAGCTTCGTTCCCCAGCGGAGTCGCCAAAAAGTGTGTTCGCACACGAACACGTCATCGTGTACCTCCGACGCCGAGGGTGATGCACCGCAGCTCACGTCGAAGGAGACCCGTCCGGAAGCGCGGTACGCAAGCAATCCGGCGGGTGCTTTTGAGGACCCGAAACCCCACGCGCCCGGGAGGGACCCCGTCTGGACGCACGACGGCTATGGGCTACCCTAGGTCGACCTGATCGTCCCTAGGGCCTCGAGGTTCGCCGCCCTGCAACAAGAAGAACAGACGAAGAACGAGGAAGAAGAAGAACTAGGGTTAAGGAAAAAAGATAAAAGATAAAAAGTGGTAGATGAATTGATCGATTGTGTGTTGTTCAATCGGCCGTCACCCCTTAGGTATATAAGAGGCGGCTGGACTTGCCGTGCAAGGAAAAGGCTTGGATTCACGTCCAAAACCCTTGCCAAATTCGGATTGGTTTTATCCGAACTTTCCAAAACTGTTCGGTTTAAACTAGCTGTACCTTGCGGGTAATTCTTGAGGTGGTAAACGACCTCGGATGGAAAAGAGCCCAAAAGCAATCTTGACCGTTTCGACGATACGAACAACTTTCATGTTGAACGTTTTTCGATTTGAAGCCAGATTCTAGGCCAAAACGGTCGCGCAATACAGGCTGTTATTCGCGTTACCCATCAAACAAGTGGCTGGTGGGGGGCGCCACTTATGGCTCTGTGACAGGGCTGTGTTCGGATGGCTGTAACTTTTGCATACGAACTCGGATTGGGACGATTTTATATCAAAATCGACCGTTTCGACGAGACGCACAACTTTTATGTTGAAACTTTTTCCATTTGAAGTCATCTTAATTGGGTTTCAAGCCATTCTTTAATCTGGTGTCATCATGAGCATCTCTGAACTTGTCATAACTTTTGCATCCGGACTCCGTTTTAGACCACTTTCATATCCATCTTGATCTTCTCAAAGAAAGCCATCTCATGGTGACTTCCAATCATAAGTTTGAAGTAATCTTGACATAGATTAAAGCAACTTTTACGATTGTGCCACTTTTGAGCGTCAACAGTCAGTTTTCCGAGTCTAAACTTACTAGTCCCTAGCACACATGTGTGAGTCATGTGCCATGATTAGATTGTAGGTTTGAGATCAACTTCCAGTCTTAATCATGTGGGTCCACAGCCTGCAGAGCCGATCCTGCAAAACAAACCCAGCGTTTTCACCTTGTGATGTCCCGGGAAAAATACGTACGTACATATAAAATTCCAGTAGAGTCGATCCCTAATAATTCCTCTATTGTATTCAATCACAGTCGTCCTCGGCACCTCAAGTATTACTTCTTCGAATGAAATTCCGCATCGATTATTCCCCGTCACAAACATTAATAATATGAATAATTCCACATTGATTTAAATAAATAATAATCATGTTGAATAAATGTTGAAAGCCACATAAATATCCAACATGGATAAGTGTGGTGATGTTGATGACTCCATCTCCACCTCCGAGGCTTCTGCGGGAGCAGCAAAACATTCAGATGAGAAAGTTAAGAATCTCCCTGTGCCCGGTGAAGTAGAATTTATCAATTGTGGACCTCCATGCTAGGTCAGATGCCTCACCTATACACCAGGGGAATGCTCAACGTTTTGTCAATCGTCTTTGTTGTTGCTCGACACTCTCTGTGCATCTTTTCTTAGGGGTTCTCCTGGATGAACAGATTCAACCAGGGCCCATGGAGCAAGGTTCAATGCGTGATGATTCTGGCATTCCTGTGTTTCGCAGAGTATTTCCGGCAGGTTTTTCCTTTTGGAAAACGTCAGGAACTTTGTTTCGTTTAACAAGGGTCGGACTTTCAGACTGACACTAGCATCGCTCCTCGAGAAGGGCCGAAGGGGTACCAGGTGTTTGACGCTTGCTCTTCTCTGTTTGTGCTATTGCCTTCCTTGACTTCCATATGTTCTGAACTTGTATGCATGTTCATAGGTTCGATTCGGCATTCTAGAGGCAGGTTCATATGGCGTCACGTAGTCCAGGAAAAGGGCGTTCATCTGGGCCGCCGCGCCTGGGGAGACTCTCCTGACTGGCCTGAACCAATGCACGTCTTCGCTAGCCCTGAGCTGAAAATAAACCTGCCTGGAGGTAAATACTATGCTGCTGCCGGGAGCACAGCTAGAGGAGCTCCTTTCCGCTCTATAACAGTCAGGGATACAATCGGCGATCTACCGCCAGTGGAGAATGGCGCCAGTAACCCAACAATGGAGGTAAGTCAATGCGCTTGACCTGTACAAGCTAAATTTTCTTTCTCCCTTGTGTGCTGTAGTACGGAGGCGAGCCCGTCTCCTGGTTCCAGAAGAAGATTCGAGGCGATGAGCTTTCGCTGAGTGACCACATATCCAAAAAGATGAACGAGTTGAACCTCATAAGGTGCAAGCACATCCCCGAGTGCCCTGGCTGTGACTGGCATGACCTGCCAGATGAGAAGGTAGCATTCGGTTTCATCCATCTTATTCACATTACCTGCTGCTCTCTACATTCATGGTAACCAACCATGTGATGTACTAGCAGCTGATTTTCATCAAGTGAATGCTATAGGTGAAGCTATCGACAAGGAAAACGGTGGATTTGATCCCTTGCAGCTTGCCCAACACAGCCAACACGCACATCAGTGGAACAATCAGTGGAAAGGCATGTATGGGAGGTTGGACTGGGAGGGCAAGTTCCCTACATCAGTGACAGGTCCCCAGCCAATGCGCAAGGTCAGCATGTGCTTCCACCCTGATCAAGACAGGATCATCACTGTCTGTGAATGTGCGCGATCCCAGGTAAGCAACTACTCTTGCAGATATCCCTATCAACACTCTCTTAAAATTGCTACTGCATAGTGGGTAGCAACGAAACAAATAGCGCGCCATTTCGGCGTTTAAACTTCGCTATAGCATATTTGAGAGTGTCACGTTATGTTTTAGTCATTTTACACGCTATGCCGCTATTCACGTTATAGCGCTAAACGCAAAAACGTTTTAGCGTTTTTAGCGTTTTTACCGTGGAGCGATGGAAACACAGTAGGCGCTCAGCCCATAGCAGCCCATTGGGTATTGACCCAATGCAACCCAACAATAGGCCCATCTAAGATGGAAATATTACATTTGTCTGGAGGAAGACAAGAAGAATTCTCTTAAGTGCTTCTAATGTCATAATGTATACACCAGCAATATGCATTTATAGCTCCTAGACAAAATTTTAGACATTGATATCCTTAATTTCTGTGATGTATTTGGCATTTTTTTCAAAACGCTATTTTGAATATAGCACGCAAATAGCATGCAATAACTTGTATAGCATTTGAAGAAGGGTCACGCTATTTTAGAGAGCACGCTATTTTTTTCATTGGTGGGTAGTATACAGTAATACATCCACTTGTGCCTCGGCAATTACACTTGGCTAAACTAAAACGAAGCATAAGTAGTTGACAGTAGATTTTGTTCCCACCAATGCTACTAGAGTAGATTGACCTATTTTATCAGAATCAGATCATTAGTTATGTGCATGTGCAAGCACAATTGCCTCGCTCGTCTGCCGTCTGACTTAACCTCCTGGGTAGGCATTGCCAATGAACATTGCCATGAATCGGATCTACTGTTATCTTTCTGAAGATCTCTGATCTGATCCCACGGCATGACATGAATGCAGGGCTTCCCTGATGGCTACCGTTTCGCTGGCAACATCCAGAGCAAGCACAGGCTTCCCTGATGGCTTCCCTGATTGCATAGATGAATGCAGTTTTCTCTTCTTGACAAGAGAGAATTACCACCATCGGAATCAATTGTTGTTTCCGAAAATTGTGAAGAAAAGAAAACACAGTAGCATTCTACCTTTTGTACTAGTCAGATGATACCAACTCTTGAGCTCACTTTGTCACTTGATCCCTTTCATGTATCCATTTCTTAAGAATCTCCTGTGCTGACCGGTTGCTCTGTTAGTGTAGTCATACATAAGAATTTACAAGCGAGGATTACCATCATCAAAAACAATTGTTGTTCTCCAAAGTTGCGAAGAGAAGATAACATAATAGCAATATGAATCCACCTCACGTGTCAGCTTTCCTAAGAATCTCCTGTGCTGACCTGTTACTCTGTTGGTGTATATTCATGCATAAAAATTTACAGGTGAGGATTACCATCGTCAAAATCAACTGCTGTTCTCCAAAGTTGTGAAGAAAAGAAAATATATTAGCAATATGAACCCAACTCTGCACCTACACCTACCAGCTGATCTCAGTCAGGTATCAGCTTTTCCAAGAATCAAATCTTCTGTGCTGTCCCTGTTACTGTGTTAGTTAATTCAATGATGCATAAGAACATAGCAAGATACACTGAATTTCACAAGCTTTATTTCCACAACTAGTCAGTAGGAGGGATGATTTACACCTTGGAGCAACATCTTACAAAATTTCCCTTGAAAAACAGCTTCAGATCATAGAAATCAGCTTAAGAATTTCACTTGAACACCAAGTGGACTGACTACAAACAAATCAAAACTCCCCGCAAAAGGGAAAGCAAACAAGATCCTATACACCGCATACAGACTACGAAGACTGAATTTCCATAACATTACATCCTGGAAGAACCGAGGATCAGAAGAGATGCCCTTGGATCGAGTCGAATGCCTCATCTCGGGAGCGTGCTGTAGCCGTAGGTGCTCCCCGTGAATGAAGAGACGGCGGCGTCGGCGTCGAAGGCGTCCCTATCGTCCATGTACACGTTCATGCGGAAGGCGGCGTGTACGCCGATGAGGGCGGAGGCGAGGACGAGGGAAACGAGCATGTTGAGGCCGGCGCGGGTGAGTGCGACGGCGAGCACGGTGGCGGCGGAGAGGACGGCCAGCACGACGCGGCCGAGGCAGTCAGGCAGACGAGCGGGCCGGCGTCCCCGGCTCCCCGCCGCGGCCGAAGGAGAGCCTGTTTCTTCGCTAAAGAGTTTGTCGGTTTCTCACAAACAACAAAAAAGGCAACTGTTTTTATGGAAGTGGTTATTATAAAATAAAAATATATTTTGGGCAATTTTTTGTCATGTGTAATGTTAAAAAAACAGTACAAATTACAAGAAGTTCACCGTATATTAAGAAACTGTTTAGTGTGTATTATAAAAGGTTCACCATATATTGCAAAATGTTTAATATATATAAAAAATGTTCATCGTATGTTACAAAAAAATATTCAGTGTGTATTTAAAAAAATGTGCATTGTATACTAAAAAATTCAGTGTGTATTTGAAAAAACAAAGTTCACCATATATTGCAAAACCTATATAAAAAAGAAATGCGAAAAAATGAAAAAATAGAAGAAAATCCAATATTTGAAAAAGAGAAAAAGAAAAACCGAAACAAAAAAACTACACATAGAGAAAAAAGGAAAAAGCAACCAAAGAAAACAATGAAAAAGGTCGGCCCATCTAGTGGCAGGCTTCAGCGAAGCCTCGACTATATGTTGCTCATGGGTGCTATATAGGTGGCCGAAGTAGATGGCAAGCCAGGTGACGAAGAGCCCAACCCAGCAAACACGCGTGTAGTGCAGCAGCGCGACCCAGCCTGGTAATCCTATTGAAGGGGTATGCTCGGGTTCTATTCTGACCTTTGGATCGAAATTTACGGTCAACACACACCCACATCGATCTTCGTCAACACGCACCCACCTGTCGGCTTTGTCTTCGTCAAACTCCAACCACAAACCCCGCGCATACGACCGCAAGTTCGCCCCTAGATCCATTTGTGGGTCATGCTCGCCCTCTACTTTAGAGCGCATGGCGGTGGCTATGTGGCTCATGCTAGCTGAGTGTGGCGGCTTCATGCTCTGCTTGCCACATGCGATGGCGTGCTCTTGCGACCTCCCTATTTCCCCCTCTTGCTTTTCACCTCTCGTCGTGGTGTTCGCCCTCAATGTGTCTTCCTTGTCATCTAGCCATTTGCCCACGTCCGTGGTGGGTTCGCATTTTCTCATAGCTTTACAATAGCATCCATGGGTGCGGCATGCCCTCGCATCCATGGGTGCGGCATGCCCTCTACATGGAGGACTGCCATTGTTGTGTGTAGATGAGGCATCCTCTTGTCTTGCTATCGCCTTGGCGGCATTCCACTGGTGGTGACGAATTCCATGTCACTTCAGATGGTACCCATGCTTGTGGCGCCATACCATCATGGTAGGGGTCGTGGCAAGAGGTGTGGCGGTTCCTCTCGCCCTAGTGCCCGCCTATAGCATAGATCTAGTGAAGGTGCCATTACATTGGCCTTGGCAAGGTGTGGTGGTGTCATGTAGCTTGGCCTCGACTATGTGTGCAGTTCGACACCTACTTGTGTGCCTTTGGTAACCTTTCTTATAGGGAAATGCCTCCTAGTGCTTTCACTAAGCCTTGGTAGTTTACTACTGCTCCCGAACACATGGATTGACCGACATGTATCCTTCTTTGATCATGTCTCTGTCCCTACGAGGAAATGTCGTGCGGTGTTTACCATATCCCTTCTAGCTTCGCTACAACTTGGTTACACTTGTTGTTGGCCGACACGTGAATTGTTGGGTTACCTATGCATGTCCCTATACGATTGTGCCACCTTGGTCTACAACGAATCACGTTGAACTTGGTTCTATGTCATATGGTTCTAGCAGCATAGTAATATTCGTCATCCAAAAGACGCAAACGGTCCCGGCCAAGGTAAGGTAGCAGCCGTGGGTTACCGTGTGCAAGGCCGCAAAGTGATATGATGTGTTACATGCTAGCTCCATGTGCCTTAGGGTTGGGGTCCCGAAAATATCCTCCTTGGTCCACCGGGATGAGCGGGATAGCAGGTGTGGGCACCCCTACAGTGGTGGCGCTGACCCGGGCTCAGGGGTTAATGTCGGGCTTTCCTACTGTGGCTCGTGTACGGTGAAGTGGGAGGTTGGTGGTTGATGCTTGCTAGAACTACATATGTATTTCCCCAAAGAGGAAGAGATGATGCAGCACAACAATGGTAGGTATTTCCCTCAGCGATGAGACCAAGGTTATCGAACCAGTAGGAGAACCAAGCAACACAATGTAAACGACACCTGCACACAAATAACAAATATTCGCAACCTGACGTGTAAAAGGGGTTCTCAATCCCTTTCGGGTGACAGCGCCTAGAGATAGGCAAATGGACGTGAGAGAATTGTAAATATTGATAGATCGAATGCCAAATAAGATAAATTGCTGCAAGGTATTTTTGTATTTTTGGTTTAATAGATCTTAAAATAAAAGCAAAGTAAAAGTAGATCACAAAGGCAAATAATATAAGAAAGAGACCCGTGGGCCATAGGTTTCACTAGTGGCTTCTCTCGAGAAAATAGCAAACGGTGGGTGAACAAATTACTGTTGGGCAATTGATAGAACTTCAAATAATCATGACGATATCCAGGCAATGATCATTAAATAGGCATCATGTCCAAGATTAGTAGACCGACTCCTGCCAGCATCTACTACTATTACACCACACATCGACTGCTATCCAACATGCATCTAGTGTATTAAGTTCATGAAAAAACGGAGTAATGCAATAAGAACGATGACATGATGTAGACAAGATCTATTTATGTAGAAATAGACCCCCATCGTTTTATCCTTAGTAGCAACGATACATACGTGTCGTTTCCCTTCTGTCACTGGGATCAAGCACCGTAAGATCGAACCCACTACAAAGCACCTCTTCCCATTGCAAGATAAATAGATCAAGTTGGCCAAACAAAACCCAAACTTCGGAGAAGAAATACGAGGCTATAAGAAATCATGCATATAAGAGATCAAAGAAGACTCAAATAACTTTCATGGATATAAAAAGATAGATCTAATCATACACTCAAAGTTCATCGAATCCCAACAAATACACCGCAAAAAGAGTTACGTCATATGAATCTCCAAGAGACCCTTGTATTGATAATCAAAAGAGAGAAAGGAAGCCATCTAGCTACTAACTACGAACCCGTAGGTCTACAAAGAACTACTCACGCATCATCGGAGATGCACCAATGGAAGTGGTGAACCCCTCTGTGATGGTGTCTAGATTGGATCTGGTGGTTCTGGACTCTGCAGCGGCTGGAATTGATTTTCGTCGACTCCCCTAGGTTTTCTGGAATATTTGGGTATTTATAGAGCAAAGAGACAGTTCGGGGGGTACCTGAGGTGGGCACAACCCACCAGGGCGCGCCTGGGCCTCCTGGAGCGCCCTGGTGGGTTGTGCTCCCCTTGGAGCACCCCCTAGGCGCTTCTCCGACCCACTGGATGTCTTCTGGTCTAAAAGAAATCCACAAAAAGTTTCGTTGTGTTTGGACTTCGTTTGGTATTGATTTCATGCGATGTAAAAAACATGCAGAAAACAACAACTGGCACTTGGCACTATGTTAGTAGGTTAGTACCAAAAAATTACATAAAATGAGTATAAAATGATTATAAAACATCCAAGAATGATAATATAACAGCATGGAACAATAAAAAATTATAGATACGTTGGAGACATATCAGCAGCCTCAAGCTTAATTCCTGCTCGTCCTCAAGTAGGTAAATGATAAAAACAGATTTTTTGATGTGGAATGCTGCCTAACATGTCATATCATATTATTTTCTTTATAGCATGGACATTTGGACTTTTATATGGTTCAAAGCAATAGTCTACTTTTGACATGAGATTTAAATACTCAAGCATATCAACAAGCAACCATGTCTTTCGAAATATCAATGCTAAAATAAGTTATCCCTAGCCCATCATGCTCAACATTTGATCCATTCATGAAACACACTCGCATATTAACTACACCCAATACTCAAGTACAATCATAATGCCTCTTAGTTGGTTCTTTATAAGAGAAGATGGAGACTCAAATTCAAAATAATAATTGCAAGAAGTAAAAGAAAGGCCCTTAGCATAGGGAAGTAGGGATTTGTAGAGGTGCGAGAGCTCAAATCTTAAATTGAGAGATAAAATTATTTTGGGTGGCATACTTTTTCCACCAACGAAAACGACTTTGAGTTCACAACACTTTCCATGCTAGATATATCATAGGCGGTCCCTAAACATAAAATAAAGTTTATTCATTTTTCCACCAAACTTTCATAAGCCATGGCTAAGCGTATCCATAGGTGCCTTCCATACCAACACTTTCCAAGGAATTTATTATTTTACAACATAAAGTAAATTCATTGTTTCATTTCGGGATTGGGCATCCCTAATACCTTTGCCTTACTCTCGTGCAATGACAAGTGAATAAACACTTATCGTGAGAATAAGACATCTAGCATGGAAAATATTGGCCACCCCTCACCGCCTCGCGAGCCGTACGAGCACACAAAAGAGAAATTTATTTTGAAAATTAGAGATGACACATACAAATTTGCTTAGAATGGCAAAAGAATACCGCATATAGAATTTTGGATGCACAAGTAGTGATCATAATTAGTGCAAAATGAAGGCTAGCAAAAGATTGAGAAGCGACCAACCAAGAAACAAATAATCTCATAAGAAAGCATTAAGCATAATTAACACCGAACAATGCACCACAAGTAGGATGTAATTTCATTTCATGACTATTGACTTTCGTGCTTGCATAGGGAATCACAAACCTTAACACCAATATTCTTACTAAAGCACAATTACTCATCAACATGACTCACATATCACATCATCATATCTCAAAACTATTACAAGGAATCAAGTTTATTTTGTCCAATGATCTTCATGAAAGTTTTTATTATATCCTTCTTGGATATCTATCACTTTGGGAATAATTTTCATGTGTTGCTTTTGATAAGCTCAAGCAAATATAAGTGAAGATCATGAACATAATTTTTTCTTTCTCTCAAAATAATTGAAGTGAAGCAAGAGAGAATTTATTGAAAATTTTACTAACTCTCAAATAAATCTAAGTGAAGCAAGAGAGTATTTCTTCAAAATATTAAAGCACACCATGCTAAAAAAAGATATAAGTGAAGTACTAGAGCAAATCCATAGCTCATAAAAATTTAAGTGAAGCAAAGAGAGCTGTTCTAACAAGTCATGGCATAATTATGGCTCTCTCAAATAGGTGTGTCCAGCAAGGATTCATTACTTAAAAACCAAAACAAAACAAGCAAAGACTCATATCATACAAGACGCTACAAGCAAAACACATAGTATGTGACGAATAAAAATATAGCATTGAGTATAGCTTGGATAATAGCTTGCGATGCCATGGGCATCCCCAAGCTTAGGATCATCTTACTCCTTATTCCTTCATCCATCCTAACATCACCCAAAACATGAAAACTTCAATCACACAAAACTCAACAAAAATCTTCGTGAGATCCGTTAGTATAGGAAAACAAATTACAACTATATGTACTGTAGAAAACCAATTCATATTTTATTCATGCATTATATTTACTGTATTCCAACTTTTCTATGGCAAAAACTCATCAAAGAAAATCATAGAATCATAAAAACAGGCACACAACGCAAAAAAAAGAACAGTCTGTAACAATCTGGATATTTCGAATACTTCTGTAACTCTATTTTTTAGAAAAATTAGGACCATGTGAACAATTTTTATATTAATCTTATGGAAAAAGAATCAACTTAAAAACACTCTTCTGTTAAAAATGAGAATTTTTTTGTGGGCGCAAAAGTTTATGCTTTTCAGCAAGATCAAATCTACTATCACCCAACATGATCCTAAAGGCTTTGCTTGGCACACACATTTATTCAAACCACAAAAACACATCTAAACAGAGGTATTAATGCGTATTTTATTAAAAATAGCAATAAAACCGAAAAAGCAAAAAAGATACAAGTTGAGTTGCCTCCCAACGACACTACTAGGAAAAGGGCTATAAATGATATGGCCACTAATGGCGCACCAGACATGTGGTGCGCCACTACTATATACTAATGGGGCACCATGTGTTGGTGCGCCATTAGTGTCCAAATACTAATGGTGCACCACATCCACGGTGCGCCATTAGTAACAAATGTTTTTTTTTCAAAACTAGTAAGGGCGCACCAGTGAATAGTGTGCCATTACTAGTTAAACTAGTAATGGCGCACCACATTCACGGTGCGTCACTAGTAAATTTTTTCAATTTTTTTAATTTTTTTTTCAAAACTAGTAATGGCGCACCAGTGGATAGTGCGCCATTACTAGTTAAACCAGTAATGGCGCACCACATCCACGGTGCGCCACTAGTAAATTTTTTTTCAATTTTTGTTCAATTTTTTCAAAACTAGTAATGGCGCACCGTGGGAGTGGTGCGCCATTACTAGTTCAACTAGTAATGGAACTAGTAATGGCGCACCACTCCCACGGAACTAGTAATGGCGCACCACTCCCACGGTGCGCCATTACTAACTTGGCCCAAAAATTCCACCGAATGCCCCCCACCGTTGGACCGCCTTTTCAGTTTAAAATAAAATAAATGTCAAAAAAATAAAAGAAAATAAGTTTCCCATGTGATATGTGGTCTACTTGTTGGGAAAATTTACAAATATGAATTTCGACTTTATTTGCAAAATACCTCTGGAATTTGTAAAATGGGCATAACTTTTGCATACGAACTAGGATTAAAAAGTTTTTTATATGAAAAATCATCTACTCGAAAAGTTACATCCGAATTTAACCGGAGGTACCCTGTTAAACATTTTCAAAATTCTCAAAAACCTAGCAGAAAAAAAGTTAGGCGCTTTTAAGATCTAGAGGGAAAAATTCAAACTTACTAGTGGCGCACCGTTTGCTAGGTGCGTCACTAGTAACAGAAAAAGTTTGGTTTCGAAAAAAAATCAATTTTTTTTCTTCAAAATATGATACTTATGACCGGGAAGTTTGAAATATTTTTTAAAAATTTCATCATACTCATGAACATGAACAAAGTCCTAGACATCAAAAAGGTTTAATAGGATTGATATGATATATATATCAACAAGTGCCTGTGAGGTGAGCTTGTGCTGGGGTTGGATAGAACTGTGAAGTTAAGCGTGCTTGTGCTGGAGTAGTGTGAGGATGGGTGACCTTTCGGGAAGTTTGACCATAGAGTGTGATTTGACTTCAGATTAAGCATATTGACCTGAGATTAAGCCATAGTGACTTGAGAATAAGAAAAAAACATAAAAAAAATTCTGATTTTTTTTAAAATTGTTACTAATGGCGCACTTCTATGTGGTGTGCCATTAGTATACCAGATACTAATGACGCACCTTGGGCTATACTAATGGCGCACCTGTGGTGTGCCATTAGTATACCAGATACTAATAGTGCACTGGTGGTGCGCCATTAGTAAAAAAATCTAATGGCGTGGTAAACATAAAAAAAATTCTGATTTTGTTTAAAATTGTTACTAATGGTGCACTTCTATGTGGTGTGCCATTAGTATACCAGATACTAATGACGCACCTTGGGCTATACTAATGGCGCACCTGTGGTGTGCCATTAGTATACCAGATACTAATAGTGCACTGGTGGTGCGCCATTAGTAAAAAAATCTAATGGCGTGGTGCTAGTGGCGCACCTGTAGTGCGCCATTAGTAGCGAAAACAGGTGCGCCACTAGCAGCCCTTTTCCTAGTAGTGCGAGCGCTATCGTTTTACGCCCTTAGCTAGGCATGACACCAAGATTTCAAGTGTTGTCATCCTTGTTGGATGTTCCATAAGTTGACCTCATTATAGATTCATATGGCGATTTGATCTTGGTTCTAGGGAAGTGTTACATGCCCTTTCACAAAGGAAATTGGATTTTAAGATTCCCTTCTTTCATATCAATCACTGCGCCAATAGTACGCAAAAATCATGTACCAAGTATAATAGGGCAAGAAGGATTGCAATCGACGTCAAGAACAATAAAGTCTATGGGTACATAGTTCCTATTTGCAAGAATAAGAACATCATTGATCCTTCCCAAAGGAATTTTAATAGTAGAATCCGCCAAATGCAAATGAAGAGAGCAATCTCCAATATTGGTAAGACCAAGAACATCACAAAGAGATTTAGGAATTGTGAAAACACTAGCACCCAAATCACATAAAACATTGCACTCATAATTTTTTAATTTTGATTTTTTATGGTGGGTTGCCATTCGTCATGCAACTTTCTAGGGATTGAAACTTCCAATTCCAATTTATCTTCTAAAGCTTTCATCATAGAATCAACAATATGTTTAGTAAAAGCTTTATTTTGTGCATAGGCATGGGGTGAATTAATCATGGATTGCAAAAAAGAAATGATGACCCACAAGTGTAGGGGATCTATCGTAGTCCTTTCGATAAGTAACAGTGTCGAACCCAGCGAGGAGCAGAAGGAAATGATAGGCAATTTTCAATAACGTATTTTCTGCAAGCACTGAAATTATCGGTAACAGATAGTTTTGTGATAATGTAATTGGTAGCAAGTGACAAATAGTAAAAGTAAATAAGGTGCAGCAAGATGGACCAATCCTTTTTGTAGCAAAGGACAAGCCTGGACAAACTCTTATATGAAGGAAAGCGCTCCTGAGGACACATGTGAATTATCGTCAAGCTAGATTTCATCACGTTCATTTGATTCGCGTTCAGTACTTTGATAATTTGATATGTGGGTGGACCGGTGCTTTGGTGCTGCCCTTACTTGGACAAGCATCCCACTTATGACTAACCTCTATTGCAAGCATCCGCAACTACAAAAGAAGTATTAAGGTAAACCTAACCATAGCATGAAACATGTGGATCCAAATCAGCCCCTTACGAAGCAACGCATAAACTAGGGTCTAAGCTTCTGTCACTCTAGCAACCCATCATCTACTTATTACTTCCCAATGCCTTCTTCTAGGCCCAAACAATGGTGAAATGTCATGTAGTCGACGTTCACATGACACCACTAGACGAAAGACAACATACATCTCATCAAAATATCGAACGAATACCAAATTCACATGACTACTTATAGCAAGACTTCTCCCATGTCCTCACGAACAAACGTAACTACTCACAAAGCATATTCATGTTCAAAATCAGATGGGTATTAATATGTATAATGGATCTGAACATATGATCTTCCACCAAGTAAACCAACTAGCATCAACTACAAGGAGTAATCAAAACTAGTAGCAACCTACAGGTACCAATCCGAAGTTTTGATACAAAGATTGGATACAAGAGATGAACTAGTGTTTGAGAGGAGATGGTGCTAGTGAAGACGTTGATGAAGATAACCCTCCCCAAGATGGGAGAATTATTGGTGATGACAGCGGTGACGATTTCCCCCTCCCGGAGGGAAGTATCCCTGGTAGAACAGCTCCGCCGGAGCCCTAGATTGGTTCCGCCTCGAGACTGCGGCGTCTGGTCCCGAAAGCCTCCTTATGATTTTTTTAGGCCAAAACACCTCATATAGGAGAAGATGGGCATCTAGAGGTCACCGGCTGGCCCACGAGGCAGGGGGGCGCGCCCCCACCCTCGTGGACAGGTGGTGGCCCCCCTGGCAGATCTCTTTCGCCAGATATTTTTTATATTTTCTGAAATGGTGTTTCGTGGAGTTTCGGAGCTTTTTGAGTTGTGCAGAATAGGTCTCCAATGTTTTCTCCATTTCCAGCCCAGAATTCCAGCTGGCGGCATTCTCCCTCTTCATGTAAACCTTGTAAAATAAGAGAGAAAAGGCATAAGTCTTGTGACATAAGGTGTAATAGCAGCCCATAGTGCAATAAATATCAACATAAAAGCATGATGCAAAATGGATGTATCAACTCCCCCAAGCTTAGTCCTTGCTTGTCCCCAAGCGAAAGCCGAAAAATATGTCCACATGTTTAGAGATAGAGGTGTCGATAAAAATAAAATACGGACAGGAGGGCATCATGATCACTCTTATAACAGCAACACGCATATATATTGTCATATGACTCTTATGCTAAGGTAACAATTCATTCACAATGTCAAGTATGAATCAGAAACTTCATTGAAAACCAACAAACGATGATCTCGGTCATTGAAGCAATTGTAATTTATCATAACATCAGAAAGAGTCAATATAAGAGCTTTTTAGCAAGTCCACATACTCAACTATCATCTAGTCTTTCACAATTGCTCACACTCACGCAATACTTATGGGTATAGAGTTTCAATTGGACACAGAGAAAGATAGGAGCTTATGGTATTGCCTCCCAACCTTTTACCTCTTGGGTAATGTCAACAGTAATGGACCTTGATAACTTACATCCAACTGGATATATATGTCAGGATCTTTCCAACACAATGTGCTTGCCAAACGATAAAATGTAAAAAAGGAAAGGTGGAGATCACCTTGACTCTTATAAGGCAAGAATAATAGATAGTCCCTTCGCAGAGGGAAGCAGAGGTTGTCATGTGCTTTTATGGTTGGATGTACAAAATCTTAGCGCAACAGAATGTCACTTTATATTGCCACTTGTGATAGGAACCTTTATTATGCAGTCCTTCGCTTTTATTACTTCCATATCACAAGATCGTATAAAGCTTATTTTCTCCACACTAATAAATCATACATATTTTAGAGAGTTTGCAACAATGACAACTTACTTGACGGATCTTGCTCAATCCATAGGTAGGTATGGTGGACTCTCATGGCAAAACTGGGTTTAAGGATGTACGGAAGCACAAGTAGTATTTCTACTTAGTGCAAAGAGTTTTGGCTAGCATGATGGGGGAAAAGCAAGCTCAACATGTTGGCTAATCCATGAGAATATACTTTATTTCGGATATAAGAAAACATAACCCATTATGTTGTCGTCCTTGTCCAACATCAACTCTTTAGCATGTCATATTTTAATGAGTGCTCACAATCATAAAAGATGTCCAAGATAGTATATTTGTATGTGAAAAACTCTCTTTCTTTATTACTTCCTATTAATTGCAACGATGACCAAAACTATGTCTGTCAACTCTCAACAACTTTTATTCATCATACTCTTTATGTGTGAAGTCATTACTTTCCATAAGATCAATATGATCTCTTTGATAATTTTAATATTTTCTTTTATTCTATCATAACCATAACGAGAAAATCAAGCCCTTGACTCAACACTAATCTTTATTATATATAGCTCACAAACTCGATTACAAAGATAAAGATCAAAAAGCAAAAGCTCACAACTAGATCATGCTAAGTTTTATTCTGCTAGATCAAGATATTACCAAAAGGACCGAACTGAAAAAAACTGTAAAGATAGGAGTGTGATGGTGATACGATACCGGGGAACCTCCCCAAGCTTGGCAGTCGCCAAGGGGAGTGCCCATACCCCTGTGATTATGTCTCCTTCTTCGGAGGTGGTGATGTGATATTCTTGGCGATGATACCCCTCAGGATACGATTCTCCTCCTCGAGCTTGTTAACTTGTTTCTTAAGGTACATAATTTCCTTGCGGGGCTTGCCCATAACAGCTAAAGCTCCTTTCACCCAAGGATGCTGCATAGCTGCGGGAGAACAAGTAACACTCTTTTTCATATTTTCATAAGAAAGAAACCTAACATTGGAAGGGATGAATAAGTTTGGAATGGCTGAGCTCTGTAGTTCTCCCATCATGAATCCAGCTCGAAACCGAGAAGTAACTTCTCAATCTTCCTCCATGGCATCTATCCTTTTCAAGTCCGCCTCCATCTCTTCCTCCATTGATGGACCAAAGTGGCCAGCATCGCTGTTTGCTCCTGGGCCAGGTGTTGGATGAGACACCCGACTCTCTCCAACTGACTCCTGAGAAGACATCTTGCTCTTATCTATGACAGAAATAGCTCGAAACAAAAACAGAGGATTTTTGCGTGATACGGTTGTCAAAACCTTCGGAAGAATATATATTGAAATTTTACCAACCGGAAGAAGTAACATGTAGGAAATCGGAGTCCGGTAGGCACACGAGGTGCCCACGAGGCAGGGGGCGCGCCCTGCACCCTTATGGACGCCTCGTGTCCTTTCCGGACTGCCACTTATTTTTTTATTTTTCTAAATATTCCAAAACGGTGAAAAATTGCCATTAGAACTGTTTTGGAGTCGGTTTACTTACCGTACCACATACCTCTTCCTTTTCGAGGTCTGAATCGTTCTGGAAAGTGTCCCTTATATATTCCTTCGGGGTTACGGTTTCAATAACATTGGTTTCAACACTAATATAACATTGGTTTCAACATTTACGGTTTCAATAAAACTAATGTTCTTGAATAATTATTTAGTAACACTAATATTTCTTGAATAAGTAGTTTGACCACAGTTTGAACAAAATAAAAAAAACAGAAATTTGAGCATAACTTTTTTTTTGTTTTAGAATTTGAGGTTTCTAAAAAATTGTAAACAGGCCGTAGGCCATTAAAATCGGATGCGGATTTATGTGCTGAACATTTTGATATATTATACGTTTTTTTCGACATCGTATGCAAAAGATATAGTCGTTTTACTTTTTCATCACAATTTTTTGCAAAACATTTCCAAATTTAAGTTTTTAAATTTTCCTAACTTGTTTGAGGAGGCGAGTGAGAATCAGGAGCAAAAGGAATTTGAGGAGGAACAGGAAGAAAATGAAGAAGATGATGTTGAGGGGGAGGTCGAAGTTGGCGAGGAACATGTTCCAAGGACCTCGCCATAAAAAATGTCTAGAAATACATCATCAAATGCTTGTGAAGAAATAAAGTGGGAAGGTCAAACAGTTGGGAAACAACATCTGGAGAAGCTCTGTACAGAAGTGTGAGAGTTGGAGAGCTCAGTGTTGATGTTGGTGGGGCACTCACATTGGAAGGTGATTGAGAAGATGCCATCATGTGTTTCGTGTTGAACATTTTGATATATTATACGTTTTTTCGACTCGTATGCAAAAGATATAGTCTTTTTACATTTTTATCACATTTTTGCAAAACATGTCCAAATTTAAGTTTTAAAATTTTCCTAACTTGTTTGAGGAGGCGGGTGAGAATCATTAGCAAAAGGTATTTGAGAAGGAACAGGAAAAAAATGAAGAAGACGATGTTGAGGGGGAGGTCGAAGTTGGCGAGGAACATGTTTCAAGGACCTTGCCATCAAAAAGGTCTAGAAATACATCGTCAAAATGCTTGTGAAGAAATAAAGTTGGAAGGTCAAAGAGTTGGGAAAACAGCATTCGGAGAAGCTCTGTACAGAAGTGTGAGAGTTGGACATCTCTGTGTTGATGTTGGTGGCGCACTCACATTGGAAGGTGATTGAGAAGAAGCCATCATGTGTTTCGTGCTGAACATTTTGATATATTATACGTTATTTTTTCAACATCGTATGCAAAAGATATAGTTGTTTTACTTTTTTATCACAATTTTTTGCAAAATATGTCCAAATTTAAGTTTTTAAATTTTCTTTAACTTGTTTGAGGAGGCGGTGAGAATCATGAGCAAAAGGTATTTGAGGAGGAGGAGGAAGAAAATGAAGAAGATGATGTTGAGGGGGAGGTCGAAGTTGTCGAGGAACATGTTTCAAGGACCACGCCAACAACAAGGTCTAGAAATACATCATCAAATGCTTGTGAAGAAATAAAGTGGGAAGGTCAAACAGTTGTGAACACACCATCTGGAGAAGCTCTGTACAGAAGTGTGAGAGTTGGAGATCTCAGTGTTGATGTTGGTGGGGCACTCACATTTGAAGGTGATTGAGAAGAAGCCATCATGTGTTTCGTGCTGAACATTTTCACATATTATACTTTTTTTTCCGACATTGTATACAATAGATATAGTCATTTTTACTTTCTCATCACTATTTTTTGCAGAACATGTCCAAATTTAAGTATTTAAATTTTCCTAACTTGTTTGGGTAGGCGGGTGAGAATCATGAGCAAAAGGTATTTGCGGAGGAACAAGAAGAAAATGAAGAAGATGATGTTGAGGGGGAGGTCGAAGTTAGCGAGGAATATGTTTCAAGGACCTCGCCATCAACAAGGTCTAGAAATACGTCATAAAATTCTTGTGAAGAAATAAAGTGGGAAGGTCAAACAGTTGGGAAAACACCATCTGGAGAAGCTCTGTACAGAAGTATGAGAGTTGGAGATCTCAGTGTTGATTTTGGTGAGGCACTCACATTGGAAGGAGATTGAGAAGAAGCCATCATGTGTTTCGTGCAAAAGATACAGTCGTTTTACTTTTTCATCACAATTTTTTGCAAAACATGTCCAAATTTAAGTTTCTAAATTTTCCTAACTTGTTTGAGGAGGCGGGTGAGAATCATGAGCAAAAGGCATTTGAGAAGGAACATGAGGAAAATGTAGATGATGATGTTGAGGGGGAGGTCGAAGTTGGCGAGGAACATGTTTCAAGGACCTCGCCATCAACAAGGTCTAGAAATACATCAACAAATGCTTGTGAAGAAATAAAGTGGGAAGGTCAAATAGTTGGGAAGACACCATATGGAGAAGCTCTGTATAGAAGTGTGAGGGTTGGAGATCTCAGTGTTGATGTTGGTGGGGCAGTCACATTGGAAGGAGATTAAGAAGAAGCCATCATGTGTTTCGTGCTGAACATTTTGATATATTATATGTTTTTTCGACATTGTATGCAAAAGATATAGTCGTTTTACTTTTTTATCAATCTTTTTTTTGCAAAACATGTCCATATTTAAGTTTTTAAGTTTTCCTAACTTGTATGAGGAGGCGGTTGAGAATCATGAGGAAAAGGTATTTGAGGAGGAACAGGAAAATGAAGAAGATGATGTTGAGGGGGAGGTCGAAGTTGGCGAGGAACATGTTTGAAGGACCTCGCCATCAACGAGGTCTAGAAATACATCATCAAATGCTTGTGAAGAAATAAAGTGGGAAGGTCAAACAGTTTGGAAAACACCATCTAGAGAAGCTCCGTACAGAAGTGTGCGAGTTGGAGATCTCAGTGTTAATGTTGGTGGGGCATTCACGTTGGAAGGTGATTGAGAAGAAGTCATCATGTGTTTCGTGCTGAACATTTTGACATATTAGACATTTTTTTCGACATCGTATGCAAAAGATATAGTCGTTTTACTTTTTTATCACATTTTTTTGCAAAACATGTCCAAATTTAAGATTTTATATTTTCTTTAACTTGTTTGAGGAGGCGGGTGAGAATCATGAGCAAAAGGTATTTGAGGAGGAACAGGAAGAAAATGAAGAAGATGATGTTGAGGGGGAGGTCGAAGTTGGCGAGGAACATGTTTAACGGAACTCGCCATCAACAAGGTCTAGAAATACATCATCAAATGCTTGTGAAGAAATAAAGTGGGAAGGTCAAACAGTTGTGAAAACACCATCTGGAGAAGCTCTGTACAGAAGTGTGAGAGTTGGAGATCTCAGTGTTGATGTTGGTGGGGCACTCACATTGGAAGGCGATTGAGAAGAAGCCATCATGTGTTTCATGCTGAACATTTTGACATATTATACGTTTTTTTCAACATCGTATGTAAAAGATATAGTCGTTTTACTTTTTCATCAAAGTTTTTTGCAAAACATGTCCAAATTTTAGTTTTTAAATTTTCCTAACTTGTTTGGGGAGGCAGGTGAGAATCATGAGCAAAAGGTATTTGAGGAGGAACAGGCAGAAAATGAAGACGATGATGTTGAAGGGGAGGTCGAAGTTGGCGAGGAACATGTTTTAAGCACCTCGCCATCAACAGGGTCTAGAAATACATCATCAAATGCTTGTGAAGAAATAAAGTGGGATGGTCAAACAGTTGGGAAAACACCATCTAGAGATGCTCTGTACATAAATGTGAGAGTTGCAGATCTCAGTGTTGATATTGGTTGGGCACTCACATTTGAAGGTGATTGAGAAGAAGCAATCTTGTGTTTCGTGCAAAAGATATAGTCGTTTTACTTTTTGATCACAAATTTTTGCAAAACATGTCCTAATTTAAGTTTTTAAATTTTTCTAACTTGTTTGAGGAGACGGGTGAGAATCTTGAGCAAAAGGTATTTGAGAAGGTACAGGAGGAAAATGAAGACGATGATGTTGAGGGGAAGGTTGAAGTTGGCGAGGAACATGTTTCAAGGACCTCGCCAACAACAAGGTCTAGAAATACATCATCAAATGCTTGTGAAGAAATAAAGTGGGAAGGTCAAACAGTTATGAAAACACCATCTCCAGAAGCTCTGTACAGAAGTGTGAGAGTTGGAGATCTCAGTGTTGATGTTGGTGGGGCACTCACATTGGAAGGTGATTGAGAAGAAGCCATCATGTGTTTCGTGCTGAACATTTTCACATATTATACTTTTTTTCCGACATTGTATACAATAGATATAGTCGTTTTTACTTTCTCATCACTATTTTTTGCAGAACATGTCATAATTTAAGTTTTTAAATTTTCCTAACTTGTTTGAGTAGGCGGGTGAGAATCATGAGCAAAAGGTATTTGCGGAGGAACAGGAAGAAAATGAAGAAGATGATGTTGAGGGGGAGGTCGAAGTTAGCGAGGAATATCTTTCAAGGACCTCGCCATCAACAAGGTCTAGAAATACGTCATAAAATTCTTGTGAAGAAATAAAGTGGGAAGGTCAAACAGTTGGGAAAACACCATCTGGAGAAGCTCTGTACAGAGGTGTGAGAGTTGGAGATCTCAGTGTTGATGTTGGTGGGGCACTCACATTGGAAGGTGATTGAGAAGAAGCCATCATGTGTTTCATGCAAAAGATATAGTCGTTTTACTTTTTCATCACAATTTTTTGCAAAACATGTCCAAATTTAAGTTTCTAAATTTTCCTAACATGTTTGAGGAGGCGGGTGAGAATCATGAGCAGAAGGTATTTGAGAAGGAACATGAGGAAAATGAAGATGATGATGTTGAGGGGGAGGTCGAAGTTGGCGAGGAACATGTTTCAAGGACCTCGCCATCAACAAGGTCTAGAAATACATCAACAAATGCTTGTGAAGAAATAAAGTGGGAAGGTCAAATAGTTGGGAAGACACCATATGGAGAAGCTCTGTATAGAAGTGTGAGGGTTGGAGATCTCAGTGTTGATGTTGGTGGGGCAGTCACATTGGAAGGAGATTAAGAAGAAGCCATCATGTGTTTTGTGCTGAACATTTTGATATATTATATGTTTTTTCGACATTGTATGCAAAAGATATAGTCGTTTTACTTTTTTATCAATCTTTTTTTTGCAAAACATGTCCATATTTAAGTTTTTAAATTTTCCTAACTTGTATGAGGAGGCGGTTGAGAATCATGAGGAAAAGGTATTTGAGGAGGAACAGGAAAATGAAGAAGATGATGTTGAGGGGGAGGTCGAAGTTGGCGAGGAACATGTTTGAAGGACCTCGCCATCAACGAGGTCTAGAAATACATCATCAAATGCTTGTGAAGAAATAAAGTGGGAAGGTCAAACAGTTTAAAAAACACCATCTAGAGAAGCTCCGTACAGAAGTGTGCGAGTTGGAGATCTCAGTGTTGATGTTGGTGGGGCATTCACGTTGGAAGGTGATTGAGAAGAAGCCATCATGTGTTTCGTGCTGAACATTTTGACATATTAGACATTTTTTCGACATCGTATGCAAAAGATATAGTCGTTTTACTTTTTTATCACATTTTTTTGCAAAACATGTCCAAATTTAAGATTTTATATTTTCTTTAACTTGTTTGAGGAGGCGGGTGAGAATCATGAGCAAAAGGTATTTGAGGAGGAATAGGAAGAAAATGAAGAAAATGATGTTGAGGGGGAGGTCGAAGTTGGCGAGGAACATGTTTAAAGGAACTCGCCATCAACAAGGTCTAGAAATACATCATCAAATGCTTGTGAAGAAATAAAGTGGGAAGGTCAAACAGTTGTGAAAACACCATCTGGAGAAGCTCTGTACAGAAGTGTGAGAGTTGGAGATCTCAGTGTTGATGTTGGTGGGGCACTCACATTGGAAGGCGATTGAGAAGAAACCATCATGTGTTTCGTGCTGAACATTTTGACATATTATACGTTTTTTTCGACATCGTATGTAAAAGATATAGTCGTTTTACTTTTTCATCACAGTTTTTTGCAAAACATGTCCAAATTTTAGTTTTTAAATTTTCCTAACTTGTTTGGGGAGGCAGGTGAGAATCATGAGCAAAAGGTATTTGAGGAGGAAGAGGAAGAAAATGAAGAAGATGATGTTGAGGGGGAGGTCGAAGTTGGCGAGGAACATGTTTCAAGGACCTCGCCAACAACAAGGTCTAGAAATACATCATCAAATGCTTGTGAAGAAATAAAGTGGAAGGTCAAACAGTTGGGAAAACACCATCTGGAGAAGCTCTGTACAGAAGTGTGAGAGTTGGAGATCTCAGTGTTGATGTTGGTGGGGCACTCACATTGGAAGGTGATTGAGAAGAAGCCATCATGTGTTTCGTGCTGAACATTTTCACATATTATACTTTTTTTTCCGACATTGTATACAATAGATATAGTCGTTTTTACTTTCTCATCACTGTTTTTTGCAGAACATGTCCAAATTTAAGTTTTTTAATTTTCCTAACTTGTTTGAGTAGGCGGGTGAGAATCATGAGCAAAAGGTATTTGCGGAGGAACAGGAAGAAAATGAAGAAGATGATGTTGAGGGGGAGGTCGAAGTTAGCGAGGAATATCTTTCAAGGACCTCGCCATCAACAAGGTCTAGAAATACGTCATAAAATTCTTGTGAAGAAATAAAGTGGGAAGGTCAAACAGTTGGGAAAACACAATCTGGAGAAGCTCTGTACAGAAGTGTGAGAGTTGGAGATCTCAGTGTTAATGTTGGTGGGGCACTCACATTGGAAGGTGATTGAGAAGAAGCCATGATGTGTTTCATGCAAAATATATAGTCGTTTTACTTTTTCATCACAATTTTTTGCAAAACATGTCCAAATTTAAGTTTCTAAATTTTCCTAACTTGTTTGAGGAGGCGGGTGAGAATCATGAGCAGAAGGTATTTGAGAAGGAACATGAGGAAAATGAAGATGATGATGTTGAGGGGGAGGTCGAAGTTGGCGAGGAACATGTTTCAAGGACCTCGCCATCAACAAGGTCTAGAAATACATCAACAAATGCTTGTGAAGAAATAAAGTGGGAAGGTCAAATAGTTGGGAAGACACCATATGGAGAAGCTCTGTATAGAAGTGTGAGGGTTGGAGATCTCAGTGTTGATGTTGGTGGGGCAGTCACATTGGAAGGAGATTAAGAAGAAGCCATCATGTGTTTCGTGCTGAACATTTTGATATATTATATGTTTTTTCGACATTGTATGCAAAAGATATAGTCGTTTTTACTTTTTTATCAATTTTTTTTTGCAAAACATGTCCATATTTAAGTTTTTAAATTTTCCTAACTTGTATGAGGAGGCGGTTGAGAATCATGAGGAAAAGGTATTTGAGGAGGAACAGGAAAATGAAGAAGATGATGTTGAGGGGGAGGTCGAAGTTGGCGAGGAACATGTTTGAAGGACCTCGCCATCAACGAGGTCTAGAATTACATCATCAAATGCTTGTGAAGAAATAAAGTGGGAAGGTCAAACAGTTTGGAAAACACCATCTAGAGAAGCTCTGTACAGACGTGTGCGAGTTGGAGATCTCAGTGTTGATGTTGGTGGGGCACTCACATTGGAAAGTGATTGAGAAGAAGTCATCATGTGTTTCGTGCTGAACATTTTGACATATTAGACATTTTTTCGACATCGTATGCAAAAGATATAGTCGTTTTACCTTTTTATCACATTTTTTTTGCAAAACATGTCCAAATTTAAGTTTTTATATTTTGTTTAACTTGTTTGAGGAGGCGGGTGAGAATCACGAGCAAAAGGTATTTGAGGAGGAACAGGAAGAAAATGAAGAAGATGATGTTGAGGGGGAGGTCGAAGTTGGCGAGGAACATGTTTAAAGGACCACGCCATCAACAAGGTCTAGAAGTACATCATCAAATGCTTGTGAAGAAATAAAGTGGGAAGGTCAAACAGTTATGAAAACACCATCTGGAGAAGCTCTGTACAAAAGTCTGAGAGTTGGAGATCTCAGTGTTGATGTTGGTGGGGCACTCACATTGGAAGGCGATTGAGAAGAAGCCATCATGTGTTTTGTGCTGAACATTTTGACATATTATACGTTGTTTTCGACATCGTATGTAAAAGATATAGTCGTTTTACTTTGTCATCAAAGTTTTTTGCAAAACATGTCCAAATTTTAGTTTTTAAATTTTCCTAACTTGTTTGGGGAGGCAGGTGAGAATCATGAGCAAAAGGTATTTGAGGAGGAACAGGCAGAAAATGAAGACGATGATGTTGAAGGGGAGGTCGAAGTTGGCGAGGAACATGTTTTAAGCACCTCGCCATCAACAAGGTCTAGAAATACATCATCAAATGCTTGTGAAGAAATAAAGTGGGATGGTCAAACAGTTGGGAAAACACCATCTAGAGATGCTCTGTACATAAATGTGAGAGTTGCAGATCTCAGTGTTGATATTGGTTGGGCACTCACATTGGAAAGTGATTGAGAAGAAGCAATCTTGTGTTTCGTGCAAAAGATATAGTCGTTTTACTTTTTGATCAAATTTTTTTGCAAAACATGTCCTAATTTAAGTTTTTAAATTTTCCTAACTTGTTTGAGGAAACGGGTGAGAATCTTGAGCAAAAGGTATTTGAGAAGGAACAGGAGGAAAATGAAGACGATGATGTTGAGGGGGAGGTTGAAGTTGGCGAGGAACATGTTTCAAGGACCTCGCCAACAACAAGGTCTAGAAATACATCATCAAATGCTTGTGAAGAAATAAAGTGGGAATGTCAAACAGTTGTGAAAACACCATCTGGAGAAGCTCTGTACAGAAGTGTGAGAGTTGGAGATCTCAGTGTTGATGTTGGTGGGGCACTCACATTGGAAGGTGATTGAGAAGAAGCCATCATGTGTTTCGTGCTGAACATTTTCACATATTATACTTTTTTTTCCGACATTGTATACAATAGATATAGTCGTTTTTACTTTGTCATCACTGTTTTTTGCAGAACATGTCCAAATTTAAGTTTTTAATTTTTCCTAACTTGTTTCGAGGAGGAGGGTGAGAATCATGAGCAAAAGGTATTTCTGGAGGAACAAGAAGAAAATGAAGAAGATGATGTTGAGGGGGAGGTCGAAGTTGGCGAGGAATACGTTTCAAGGACCTCGCCATCAACAAGGTCTAGAAATACATCATCTAATGCTTGTGAAGAAATAAAGTGAGAAGGTCAAAATGTTGGGAAAACGCCATCTGGAGAATCTCTGTACAGAAGTGTGAGAGTTGGTGATCTTAGTGTTGATGTTGGTGGGGCACTCACATTGGAAGGGTATTGAGAAGAACCCATCGTGTGTTTCGTGCTGAACATTTTGATATATTATACGTTTTTTTCGACATTGTCTGCAAAAGATATAGTTGTTTTACTTTTTTATCTCAATTTTTTGCAAAACATGTCCATATTTAAGGTTTTAAATTTTCCTAACTTGTTTGAGGAGGCGGGTGAGAATCATGAGCAAAAGGTATTTGAGGAGGAATAGGAAGAAAATGAAGAAGATGATGTTGAGGGGGAGGTCGAAGTTGGCGAGGAACATGTTTCAAGGACCTCACCATCAACAAGGTCTAGAAATACATCATCAAATGCTTGTGAAGAAATAAAGTGGGAAGGTCAAACAGTTTAGAAAACACCATATGGAGAAGCTCTGTACAGAAGTGTGAGAGTTGGAGATCTCAGTGTTAATGTTGGTGGGGCACTCACATTCGAAGTTAAATAAAATGTGTTTCGTGCTGAACATTTTGACATATTAGACGTTTTTTTATGACATCGTATGAAAAAGATATAGTCGTTTTACTTTTTTATCACATTTTATTTGCAAAACATGTACAAATTTAAGTTTTCAAATTTTCTTTAACTTGTTTGAGGAGGCGGGTGAGAATCATGAGCAAAATGTATTTGAGGAGGAACAGGAAGAAAATGAAGAAGATGATGTTGAGGGGGAGGTCGAAGTTGGCGAGGAACATGTTTCAAGGACCTCACCATCAACAAGGTCTAGAAATACATCATCAAATGCTTGTGAAGAAATAAAGTGGGAAGGTCAAACAGTTTAGAAAACACCATATGGAGAAGCTCTGTACAGAAGTGTGAGAGTTGGAGATCTCAGTGTTAATGTCGGTGGGGCACTCACATTCGAAGTTAAATAAAATGTGTTTCGTGCTGAACATTTTGACATATTAGACGTTTTTTTATGACATCGTATGAAAAAGATATAGTCGTTTTACTTTTTTATCACATTTTATTTGCAAAACATGTACAAATTTAAGTTTTTAAATTTTCTTTAACTTGTTTGAGGAGGCGGGTGAGAATCATGAGCAAAATGTATTTGAGGAGGAACAGGAAGAAAATGAAGAAGATGATGTTGAGGGGGAGGTCGAAGTTGGCGAGGAACATGTTTTAAGGACCTCGCCATCAACAAGGTCTAGAAATACATCATCAAATGCTTGTGAAGAAATAAAGTGGGAAGGTCAAACAGTTGTGAAAACACTATCTGGAGAAGCTCTGTACAGAAGTGTGAGAGTTGGAGATCTCAGTGTTGATGTTGGTGGGGCACTCACATTGGAAGGTGATTGAGAAGAAACAATCATGTGTTTCGTGCTGAACATTTTGACATATTATACATTTTTTTGACATCGTATGCAAAAGATATAGTCGTTTTACTTTTTTATCACATTTTATTTGCAAAACATGTCCAAATTTAAGTTTTTAAATTTTCCTAACTTCTTTGGGGAGGCGGGTGAGAATCTTGAGCAAAAGGTTTTTGAGGAGGAACAGGAAGAAAATGAAGAAAATGATGTTGAGGGGGAGGTCGAAGTTGCGAGGAACACGTTTCAAGGACCTCGCCATCAACAAGGTCTAGAAATACATCATCAAATGCTTGTTAAGAAATAAAGTGAGAAGGTCAAAATGTTGGGAAACACCATCTGGAGAATCTCTGTACAGAAGTGTGAGAGTTGGAGATCTCAGTGTTGATGTTGGTGGTGCACTCACATTGGAAGGTGATTGAGAAGAAGCCATCATGTGTTTCGTGCAAAAGATATAGTTGTTTTACTTTTTCATCACAAATTTTGGCACAACATGTCCAAATTTAAGGTTTTAAATTTTCCTAACGTGTTTGAGGAGGCGGGTGAGAATCATGAGCAAAAGGTATGTGAGAAGGAACATGAGAAAAATAAAGACGATGATGTTGAGGGGAGGTCGAAGTTGGCGAGGAACATGTTTCAAGGACCTCGCCATCAAGAAGGTCTAGAAATACATCAACAAATGCTTGTGAAGAAATAAAGTGGGAAGATCAAACAATTGGGAAAACACCATCTCGAGAAGCTCTGTACAGAAGCGTGAGGGTTGGAGATCTCAGTGTTGATGTTGGTGGGGCACTCACGTTGGAAGGAGATTGAGAAGAAGCCATCATGTGTTTCGTGCTGAACATTTTGATATATTATACGTTTTTTTCGACATCATATGCAAAAGATATAGTCGTTTTACTTTTTTATCACAATATTTTGCAAAAGATGTCCATATTTAAGTTTTTAAATTGTCCTAACTTGTTTGAGGAGGCGGTTGAGAATCATGAGGAAAATGTATTTGAGGAGGAACATGAAAATGAAGAAGATGATGTGGAGGGGGAGGTCGAAGTTGGCGAGGAACATGTTTCAAGGACCTCGCCATCAACAAGGTCAAGAAATACATCATCAAATGCTTGTGAAGAAATAAAGTGGGAAGGTCAAATAGTTGGGAAAACACCATCTGGAGAAGCTCTGTACAGAAGTGTGAGGGTTGGAGATCTCAGTGTTGATGTTGGTGGGGCACTCACATTGGAAGGAGATTGAGAAGAAGCCATCATGTGTTTCGTGCTAAACATTTTGATATATTATACATTTTTTCGACATCGTATGCCAAAAATATAGTCGTTTTACTTTATTATCACAATTTTTTTTCAAAATATGTCCATATTTAAGTTTTTAAATTTTCCTAACTTGTTTGAGGAGGCGGTTGAGAATCATGAGGAAAATATATTTGAGGAGGAACAGGAAAATGAAGAAGATGATGTTGAGAGGGAGGTCGAAGTTGGCGAGGAACATGTTTGAAGGACCTCGCCATCAACAAGGTCTAGATATACATCATCAAATGCTTGTGAAGAAATAAAGTGGGAAGGTCAAACAGTTTGGAAAACACCATCTAGAGAAGCTCTGTACAGAAGTGTACGAGTTGGAGATCTTAGTGTTGATGTTGGTGGGGCACTCACATTGGAAGGTGATTGAGAAGAAGCCATCATGTGTTTCGTGCTGAACATTTTAACATATTATACGTTTTTTTCGATATCGAATGCAAAAGATATAGTCGTTTAACTTTTTAAACACAATTTTTTGCAAAACATGTCCAAATTTAAGTTTTTAATTTTTCCTAACTTCTTTGGGGAGGAGGGTGAGAATCATGAGCAAAAGGTTTTGAGGAGGAACACGAAGAAAATGAAGAAGATGATGTTGAGGGGGAGGTCAAAGTTGGCGAGGAACACGTTTCAAGGACCTCGCCATCAACTGTTGGGGAACGTAGTATTTTAAAATTTTCCTACGATCACGCAAGATCTATCTACCAGATGCATAGCAACAAGAGGGAAGAGTGTGTCTACGTACCCTCGTAGACCGGAAGCGGAAGCGTCAAGTGACGCGGTTGATGTAGTCGAACTTCTTCGCGATTCAACCGATCAAGCACCGAACGTACGGCACCTCCGCGTTCAGCACACGTTCAACTTGATGACGTCCCACGAGCTCTTGATCCAATTGAGCTTCACGGGAGAGTTTCGTCAGCATGACGGCGTGGTGACGGATATGATGTATTTACCGGCGCAGGGCTTCGCTTAAGCACTGCAACGGTATGAACGAGGTGTGTTTCTGTGGAGGGGGGCACCGCACACGGCTGGAACAATTCAACTTGTTTGTCTTTGGGTGCCACCCTTCCCCCGTATATAAAGGAGCAAGAGGGGAGGGCCGGCCGGCCTCCTATGTTGAGGCTAGGGCAATCCTACTAGGAATAGGATTGCAATCCTATTCCTAGTAGGAGTCGATCAAGAAGGAAGAGAGGGAAAGGAAAAGAGGGAGAGGTGGCGCCCCCCAATCCTAGTCCAACTAGGATCCCTAGGTGGGGCGCCGGTCAGCCTCTATGGGCTGCCTCTCTCCTTTCCTCAAGGCCCACTATGGACCATCCCCCCTCGTAGGGGGTTCCGGTAACCCCCTCCGGCAATCCAGTTAAATCCGAAACTTTTCCGGAACACTTCCGGTGTCCGAATATAGTCGTCCAATATATCAATCTTTATGTCTCTGACATTCCGAGACTCCTCGTCATGTCCGTGATCTCATCCGGGACTCCGAACTACCTTCGGTACATCAAAACTCATAAACTCATAATACCGATCGTCATCAAACGTTAAGCGTGCGGACACTACGGGTTCGAGAACTATGTAGACATGACCGAGACTCATCTCCAGTCAATAACCAATAGCGGAACCTGGATGTTCATATTGGCTCCTACATATTCTACGAAGATCTTTTATCGGTCAAACCGCATAACAACATACGTTGTTCCTTTTATCATCGGTATGTTACTTGTCCGAGATTCGATCGTCGGTATCTCTATACCTAGTTCAATCTCGTTACCGGCAAGTCTCTTTACTCGTTCCGTAACACATCATCTCGTGACTAACTCATTAGTCTTTTGCTTGCAAGGCTTATTATGATGTGTGTTACCGAGAGGGCCCAGAGATACCTCTCCGACACTCGGAGTGACAAATCCTAATCTTGATCTATGCCAACACCACGAATACTTTCGGAGACACCTGTAGAGCATCTTTATGATCACCCAGTTACGTTGTGACGTTTGATAGCACACAAGGTGTTCCTACGGTATTCGGGAGTTGCATAATCTCATAGTCATAGGAACATGTATAAGTCATGAAGAAAGCAATAGCAGTAAAACTAAACGATCATAGTGCTATGCTAACGGATGGGTCTTGTCCATCACATCATTCTCCTAATGATGTGATCCCGTTGATTAAATGACAACTCATGTCTATGGTTAGGAAACATAACCATCTTTGATCAATGAGCTAGTCTAGTAGAGGCATACTAGGGACACTCTGTTTTGTCTATGTATTCACACATGTACTAAGTTTCCGGTTAATACAATTCTAGCATGAATAATAAACATTTATCATGATATAAGGAAATATAAATAACAACTTTATTATTGCCTCTAGGGCATATTTCCTTCAGTCTCCCACTTGCACTAGAGTCAATAATCTAGCTCACATCGCCATGTGATTTAATACCGATAGTTCACATCGTTATGTGAATAACACCCATAGTTCACATCGCCATGTGACCAACACCCAAAGGGTTTACTAGAGTCAATAATCTAGTTCACATCGCTATGTGATTAATACCCAAGAGTAATAAGGTGTGATCATGTTTTGCTTGTGAGAGAAGTTTAGTCAACGGGTCTGTCACATTCAGATCCGTATGTATTTCGCAAATTTCTATGTCTACAGTGCTCTGCATAGAGCTACTCTAGCTAATTGCTCCCACTTTCAATACGCATCCAGATTGATACTTTAGAGTCATCTGGATTTAGTGTCAAAGCTTGCATCGGCGTAACCCTTTACGACAAACTCTTTATCACCTCCATAATCGAGAAACATTTCCTTAGTCATCCAGTTACTAAGGATAATTTTGACCGCTGTACAGTGATCTACTCCTGGATCACTATTGTACCCCCTTGACAAACTCATGGCAAGGTACACAACATGTTTGGTACACAGCATGACATACTTTATAGAACCTATGGCTGAGGCATAGGGAATGACTTTCATTCTCTCTATATTTTTCTGCCGTGGTCTGGCTTTGAGTCTTACTCAACTTCACACCTTACAAGTCAGGCAAGAACTCCTTCTTTGACTGATCCATTTTGAACTACTTCAAAATCTTATCAAGGTATGTACTCATCGAAAGTCTTATCAAGCATCTTGATCTATCGCTATAGATCTTGATGCCCAATATGTAAGCAGCTTCACCAAGGTATTTCTTTGAAAAACTCCTTTCAAACACTCCTTTATGCTTTCCAGAAAATTCTACATCATTTCCGATCGACAATATGTCATTCACATATACTTATCAGAAAGGTTGTAGTGCTCCCACTCACTTCTTGTAAATACAGGCTTCACCGCAAGTCTGTATAAATCTATATGCTTTGATCAACTTATCAAAGCGTATATTCCAACTCCGAGATGTTTGCACCAGTCCATAGATGGATTGCTGGAGCTTGCACATTTTGTTAGCACCTTTAGGATTGACAAAACCTTCTGGTTGCATCATATACAAGTCTTCTTTAATAAATCCATTAAAGAATGCAGTTTTGTTATCCATTTGCCATATTTCATAAAATGCGGCAATTGCTAACATGATTTGGACAGACTTAAGCATCGCTACGGGTGAGAAAGTCTCATCGTAGTCAACTCCTTGAACTTGTTGAAACCCTTTCGCAACAAGTCGAGCTTTGTAAACAGTAACATTACCGTCTGCGTCGGTCTTCCTCTTGAAGATCCATTTATTTTCGATAGCCTGTCGATCATCGGGCAAGTCAACCAAAGTCCACACTTTGTTCTCATACATGGATCCCATCTCAGATTTCATGGCCTCAAGCCATTTTGCGGAATCTGGGCTCATCATCGCTTCCTCATAGTTCGTAGGTTCATCATGGTCTAGTAACATGACTTCCAGAACTGGGTTGCCGTACCACTCTGGTGCGGAACGTACTCTAGTTGATCGATGAAGTTCAGCAAAAACTTGATCTGAAGTTTCATGATCAAAATCATTAGCTTCCTCACTAATTGGTGTAGGAATCACTGGAACTAGTTTCTGTGATGTTCCACTTTCCAATTCGGGAGAAGGTATAATTACCTCATCAAGTTCTACTTTCCTCCCACTCACTTCTTTCGAGAGAAACTCCTTCTCTAGAAAGGATCCAATCTTAGCATCAAAGACCTTGCCTTCGGATCTGTGATAGAAGGTGTACCCAACAGTTTCTTTTGGGTATCCTATGAAGATTTACTTCTCCGATTTGGGTTCGAGCTTATCATGTTGAAACTTTTTCACATAAGTATCGCAGTCCCAAACTTAAAGAAATAACAGCTTAGGTTTCTCGTCAAACCACAGTTCATACGGTGTCATCTCCACGGATTTAGATGGTGCCCTATTTAATGTGAATGTAGCTGTCTCTAATGCATAACCCCAAAAGCGATAGTGTTAGATCGGTAAGAGGCATCATCGATCGCACCATATCTAATAAAGTACGGTTATGACGTTCTGACACACCATTACACTGTGGTGTTCCAGGTGGCGTGAGTAGTGAAACTATTTCACATTATTTTTACTGAAGGCCAAACTCGCTAACTCAAATATTGTACCTCTACGATCATATCGAAGAAATTCTTATTTTCTTGTTACGATGATTCTCCACTTCACTCTGAAATTCTTTGAACTTTTCAGATGTTTCAGACTTGTGCTTTATTAAGTAGATATACCCATATCTGCTCAAATCATCAGTGAAGGTCAGAAAATAACGATACCCGCCGCGAGCTTCAACACTCATTGGCTCACATACATCAGTATGTATTATTTCCAACAAATCTGTTGCTCGCTCCATACTTCCGGAGAACGGAGTTTTAGTCATCTTGCCCATGAGGCATGGTTCACAAGCACCAAGTGATTCATAATCAAGTGATTCCAAAAGTCCATCACTATGGAGATTCTTAATGCGCTTTACACCAATATGACCTAAACGGCAGTGCCACAAATAAGTTGCACTATCATTATTAACCTTGCATCTTTTGGTTTCAATATTATGAATATGTGTATCACTACAATCGAGATCCAACAAACTATTTTCATTGGGTGTATGACCATCGAAGGTTTTATTCATGTAAACAGAATAACAATTATTCTATGACTTTAAATGAATAACCATATTGCAACAAATATGATCAAATCATATTCATGCTCAACGCAAATGCCAAATAACATTTATTTAGGTTTTACACTAATCCCGAAAGTATGGGGAGTGTGCGATGATGATCATATCAATCTTGGAACCACTTCCAACACACATCGTCACTTCACCTTTAACTAGTCTCTGTTCATTCTGCAATTCTCGTTTCGAGTTACTAATTTTAGTAACTGAACCGGTATCAAATACCCAGGGGTTGCTATGAACACTAGTAAAGTACACATCAATAATCTGTATATCAAAATATACCTTTGTTCACTTTGCCATCCTTCTTATCCGCCAAGTATCTAGGGCAGTTCCACTTCCAGTGACCATTTCCTTTGCAGTAGAAGCACTTAGTTTCAGGCTTGAGTTTTAGCTTTGGGTTTCTTCACGGGAGTGACAACTTGCTTGTCATTCTTCTTGAAGTTCCCCTTCTATCCCTTTGCCCTTTACTTGAAACAAGTGGTCTTGTTAACCATCAACACTTGATGCTTTTCATGATTTCTACCTTCGCCGACTTCAGCATCGCGAAGAGCTCGGGAATTCCTTTCGTCATCCCTTGCATATTATAGTTCATCACGAAGTTTTACTAACTTGGTGACAGTGACTAGAGAACTTTGTCAATTACTATCTTATCTGGAAGATTAACTCCCACTTGATTCAAGTAATTGTAGTACCCAGACAGTCTGAGCACATGCTCACTGGTTGAGCTATTCTCCTTCATCTTGTAGGTAAAGTACTGTCAGAAGTCTTATACCTCCCCACACGGGCATGAGTATGAAATACTAATTTCAACTCTTGGAACATCCTATATGCGCCGTGGCGTTCAAAACATTTTTGAAGTCCCGGTTCTAAGACGTAAAGCATGGTGCACTTAAACTATCAAGTAGTCATCATACCGAGCTTTTGTCAAAACGTTCATAACGTCTACATCTGCTCCTGCAATAGGTCTGTCACCTAGCGGTGCATCAAGGACATAATTCTCTGTGCAACAATGAGGATAATCCTCAGATCACGGAACAATTTCGCATCATTGCTACTAACATCTTTCAACTTAGTTTTCTCTAGGAACATATAAAAAATAAACGGGGAACAACATCGTGAGCTATTGATCTACAACATAGATATGCTAATACTACGAGGACTAAGTTCATGATAAATTAAAGTTCAATTTAATCATATTACTTAAGAACTCCCACTTAGATAGACATCCCTCTACTCATCTAAATGATCACGTGATCCAAATCAACTAAACCATGTCCGATCATCACGTGAGATGGAATAGTTTCAATGGTGAACATCTTATGTTGATCATATCTACTATATGATTCGCGCTCGACCTTTCGGTCTCCAGTGTTCCGAGGCCATATCTGCATATGCTAGGCTCGTCAAGTTTAACCCGAGTATTCTGCGTGTGCAAAACTGGCTTACACCCGTTGTATTTGAACGTAGAGCTTATCACACCCGATCATCACGTGGTGTCTCGGCACGACGAACTTTCGCAATGGTGCGTACTCAGGGAGAACACTTATACCTTGAAATTTAGTAAGGGATCATCTTATAATGCTACCGTCGTTCTAAGAAAAATAAGAAGCATAATAAGATAAACATCACATGCAATCAAAATATGTGACATGATATGGCCATCATCATCTTGTGCTTTTGATCTCCATCTCCAAAGCACCGTCATGATCACCTTCGTCACCGGCGCGACACCTTGATCTCCATCGTAGCATCGTTGTCGTCTCGCCAACTATTGCTTCTACGACTATCGCTACTGCTTAGTGATAAAGTAAAGCAATTACATGGCGATTGCATTTCATACAATAAAGTGACAACCATATGGCTCCTGCCCGTTGCCGATAACATTACAAAACACGATCATCTCATACAAAACCGTATAACTCATCATGTCTTGACCATATCACATCACAACATGCCCTGCAAAAACAAGTTAGACGTCCTCTACTTTGTTGTTGCAAGTTTTACGTGGCTGCTACGGGCTTAGCAAGAACCGTTCTTACCTACGCATACAAAACCACAACGATGTTTCGTCAAGTATGTGCTGTTTTAACCTTCACAAGGACCGGGCGTAGCCACACTTGATTCAGCTAAAGTGAGAGAGACAGACACCCACCAGTCACCTGTAAGCAACGAGTGCTCGTAACGGTGAAACCAGTCTCGCGTAAGCATACTCGTAATGTCGGTCCGGGCCGCTTCATCTCACAATACCGCCGAAGCAAAGTATGACATGCTGGTAAGCAGTATTACTAGTATCGCCCACAACTCATTGTGTTCTACTCGTGCATATCATCTACGCATAGACCTGGCTCATGATGCCACTGTTGGGGAACGTAGTATTTTAAAATTTTCCTACGATCACGCAAGATCTATCTACCAGATGCATAGCAATGAGAGGGAAGAGTGTGTCTACGTACCCTCGTAGACCGGAAGCGGAAGCGTCAAGTGACACGGTTGATGTAGTCGAACTTCTTCGCGATTCAACCGATCAAGCACCGAACGTACGGCACCTCCGCGTTCAGCACACGTTCAGCTTGATGACGTCCCACGAGCTCTTGATCCAGTTGAGCTTCACGGGAGAGTTTCGTCAGCATGACGGCGTGGTGACGGATATGATGTATTTACCGGCGCAGGGCTTCGCTTAAGCACTGCAACGGCATGACCGAGGTGTGTTTCTGTGGAGGGGGGCACCGCACACGGCTGGAACAATTCAACTTGTGTGTCTTTGGGTGCCCCCTACCCCCGTATATAAAGGAGCAAGAGGGGAGGGCCGGCCAGCCTCCTATGGTGCGGCTAGGGCAATCCTACTAGGAATAGGATTGCAATCCTATTCCTAGTAGGAGTCCATCAAGAAGGAAGAGAGGGAAAGGAAAAGAGGGAGAGGTGGCGCCCCCCCAATCCTAGTCCAACTAGGATCCCTAGGTGGGGCGCCGGCTAGCCTCTATGGGCTGCCTCTCTCCTTTCCTCAAGGCCCACTATGGACCATCCCCCCTCGCAGGGGGTTCCGGTAACCCCCTTCGGCAATCCAGATAAATCCGAAACTTTTCCGGAACACTTCCGGTGTCCGAATATAGTCGTCCAATATATCAATCTTTATGTCTCGGACATTCCGAGACTCCTCGTCATGTCCATGATCTCATCCGGGACTCCGAACTACCTTCGATACATCAAAACTCATAAACTCATAATACCGATCGTCATCAAACGTTAAGCGTGCGGACCCTACGGGTTCGAGAACTATGTAGACATGACCGAGACTCATCTCCGGTCAATAACCAATAGCGGAACCTGGATGTTCATATTGGCTCCTACATATTCTACGAAGATCTTTTATCGGTCAAACCGCATAACAACATACGTTGTTCCTTTTGTCATCGGTATGTTACTTGTCCGAGATTCGATCGTCGGTATCTCTATACCTAGTTCAATCTCGTTACCGGCAAGTCTCTTTACTCGTTCCGTAACACATCATCTCGTGACTAACTCATTAGTCTTTTGCTTGCAAGGCTTATTATGATGTGTGTTACCGAGAGGGCCCAGAGATACCTCTCCGACACTCGGAGTGACAAATCCTAATCTTGATCTATGCCAACACCACGAATACTTTCGGAGACACCTGTAGAGCATCTTTATGATCACCCAGTTACGTTGTGACGTTTGATAGCACACAAGGTGTTCCTACGGTATTCGGGAGTTGCATAATCTCATAGTCATAGGAACATGTATAAGTCCTGAAGAAAGCAATAGCAGTAAAACTAAACGATCATAGTGCTATGCTAACGGATGGGTCTTGTCCATCACATCATTCTCCTAATGATGTGATCCCGTTTATTAAATGACAACTCATGTCTATGGTTAGGAAACATAACCATCTTTGATCAATGAGCTAGTCTAGTAGAGGCATACTAGGGACACTCTGTTTTGTCTATGTATTCACACATGTACTAAGTTTCCGGCTAATACAATTCTAGCATGAATAATAAACATTTATCATGATATAAGGAAATATAAATAACAACTTTCTTATTGCCTATAGGGCATATTTCCTTCATCAACAAGGTCTAGAAATACATCATCAAATGCTTGTGAAGAAATAAAGTGAGAAGGTCAAAATGTTGGGAAAACAACATCTGGAGAATCTCTGTACAGAAGTGTGCGAGTTGGAGATCTCAGTGTTGATGTTGGTGGGGCACTCACATTGGAAGGTGATTGAGAGGAAGCCATCATGTGTTTCGGGCAAAAGATATAGTCGTTTTACTTTTTCATCACAAATTTTTGCAAAACATGTCCAAATTTAAGTTTTTAAAGTTTCCTAACATGTTTGAGGAGGCGGGTGAGAATCATGAGCAAAAGGTATTTGAGAAGGAACATGAGGAAAATGAAGACGATGATGTCGAGGGGGAGGTCGAAGTTGGCGAGGAACATGTTTTAAGGACCTCGCCATAAAGAAGGTCTAGAAATACATCAACAAATGCTTGTGAAGAAATAAAGTGGGAAGATCAAGCAGTTGGGAAAACACTATCTGGAGAAGCTCTGTACAGAAGTGTGAGGGTTGGAGATCTCAGTGTTGATGTTGGTGGGGCACTCACATTGGAAGGAGATTGAGAAGAAGCCATCATGTGTTTCGTGCTGAACATTTTGATATATTATACATTTTTTCGACATCATATGCAAAAGATATAGTCGTTTTACTTTTTTATCACAATTTTTTGCAATAGATGTCCATATTTAAGTTTTTAATTTTTCCTAACTTGTTTGAGGAGGCGGGTGAGATTCATGAGGAAAAGGTATTTGAGGAGGAACAGGAAGAAAATGAAGGAGATGATGTTGAGGGGGAGGTCGAAGTTGGCGAGGAACATGTTTCAAGGACCTCGCTATCAACAAGATCTAGAAATACATCATCAAATGCTTGTGAAGAAATAAAGTGGGAAGGTCAAACAGTTGGGAAAACATCATCTGGAGAAGCTCTGTACAGAAGTGTGAGGGTTGGAGATCTCAGTGTTGATGTTGGTGGGGCACTCACATTGGAAGGAGATTCAGAAGAAGCCATCATGTGTTTCGTGCTGAACATTTTGATATATTATACGTTTTTTTCGACATCGTATGCAAAAGATATAGTCGTTTTACTTTTTTATCACAATTTTTTGCAAAACATATCCATATTTAAGTTTTTAAATTTTCCTAACTTGTTTGAGGAGGCGGTTGAGAATCATGAGGAAAAGGTATTTGAGGAGGAACAGGAAAATGAAGAAGATGATGTTGAGGGGGAGGTTGAAGTTGGCGAGGAACATGTTTGAAGGACCTCGCCATCAACAAGGTCTAGAAATACATCATCAAATGCTCGTGAAGAAATAAAGTGGGAAGGTCAAACAGTTTGGAAAACACTATCTAGAGAAGCTCTGTACGAAAGTGTGCAAGTTGGAGATCTCAGTGTTGATGTTGGTGGGGCACTCACATTGGAAGGTGATTGAGAAGAAGCCATCATGTGTTTCGTGCTGAACATTTGGACATATTAGACATATTTTTCGACATCGTATGCAAAAGATATAATCGTTTTACTTTTTTATCACATTTTTTTGCAAAACATGTCCAAATTTTAGTTTTTATAGTTTCTTTAACTTGTTTGAGGAGGCGGGTGAGAATCATGAGCAAAAGGTATTTGAGGAGGAACATGAAGAAAATGAAGAAGTTGATGTTGAGGGGGAGGTCGAAGTTGGCGAGGAACATGTTTCAAGGACCTCGCCATCAACAAGGTCTAGAAATACATCATCAAATGCTTGTGACGAAATAAAGTGGGAAGGTCAAACAGTTGTGAAAAAACCATCTGGAGAAGCTATGTACAGAAGTGTGAGAGTTGGAGATCTCAGTGTTGATGTTGGTGGGGCACTCACATTGGAAGGTGATTGAGAAGAAGCCATCATGTGTTTCATGCTGAACATTTTGACACATTATGCGGTTTTTTCGACATCGTATGCAAAAGGTATAGTTGTTTTACCTTTTCATCTTAGTTTTTTGCAAAACATGTCCAAATTTAAGTTTTTAAATTTTCCAAACTTGTTTGGGGAGGCAGGTGAGAATAATGAGTAAAAGGTATTTGAGGAGGAACAGGAAGAAAATGAAGACGATGATGTGGAAGGGGAGGTCGAAGTTGGCGAGGAACATGTTTCAAGGACCTCGCCATCAACAAGGTCTAGAAATACATCAACAAATGCTTGTGAAGAAATAGAGTGGGAAGGTCAAATAGTTGGGAAAACACCATCTGGAGAAGCTCTGTACATAAGTGTGAGAGTTGGAGATCTCCGTGTTGATGTTGGTGGGGCACCCCAATTGGAAGGTGATCGAGAAGAAGCCATCATGTGTTTCGTGCAAAAGATATAGTCGTTTTACTTTTTGATCACAATTTTTTGCAAAACATGTGCAAATTAAAGTTTTTAAATTTTCCTAACTTGTTTGAGTAGGCGTGTGATAATCATGAGCAAAGGTATTTGAGGAGGAACAGGAAGAAAATGAAGAAGATGATGTTGAGGGGGAGGTCGAAGTTGGCGAGGAACATGTTTGAAGGACCTCGCCATTAACAAGGTCTAGAAATACATCATCAAATGCTTGTGAAGAAATAAAGTGGGAAGGTCAAACAGTTGGGAAAACACCATCTGGAGAATCTCTGTACAGAAGTGTGAGAGTTGGAGATCTCAGTGTTGATGTTGGTGGGGCACTCACATTGGAAGGTGATTGAGAAGAAGCCATCATGTGTTTCGTGCAAAAGATATAGTCGTTTTACATTTTCATCACAAATTTTTGCAAAACATGTCGAAATTTAAGTTTTAAAATTTTCCTAACTTGTTTGAGGAGGCGGGTGAGAATCATGAGCAAAAGGTATTTGAGAAGGAACAGGAGGAAAATGAAGACGATGATGTTGAGGGGGAGGTCGAAGTTGGCGAGGAACTTGTTTCAAGGACCTCGCCTTCAACAAGGTCTAGAAATACATCAACAAATGCTTGTGAAGAAATAAAGTGGGAAGTTCAAACAGTTGGGAAAACACCATCTGGAGAAGCTCTCTTCAGAAGTGTGAGAGTTGGAGATCTCAATGTTGATGTTGGTGGGGCACTCACATTGGAAGTTGATTGAAATAAGCCATCATGTGATTCGTGCTAAACATTTTGATATATTATACGGTTTTTTCGACATCGTATGCAGAAGATATATTCGTTTTACTTTTTCATCACAATTTTTTGCAAAACATGTCCAAATTTAAGTTTTTAAATTTTCCTAACTTCTTTTGAGGAGAAGGGTGAGAATCATGAGCAAAAGGTATTTGAGAAGGAACTGGAAGAAAATGAAGAAGATGATGTTGAGGGGGAGGTCGAAGTTGGCGAGGAACATGTTTCAAGGACCTCGCCATCAACAAGGTCTAGAAATACATCATCAAATGCTTGTGAAGAAATAAAGTGAGAAGGTCAAAATGTTGGGAAAACACCATCAGGAGAATCTCTGTACAAAAGTGTGAGAGTTGGAGATCTCAGTATTGATGTTGGTGGGGCACTCACATTGGAAGGAGATTGAGAAGAAGCCATCATTTGTTTCGTGCTGAACATTTTGATATGTTATACGTTTTTTTCGACATCGTATGCAAAAGATATAATCGTTTTACTTTTTTATCACAATTTTTTGCACAACATGTCCATATTTAAGTTTTTAAATTTTCCTAACTTGTTTGAGGAGGCGGGTGAGAATCATGAGAAAAAGGTATTTGAGGAGGAACAGGAAGAAAATGAAGAAGATGATGTTGAGGGGGAAGTCGAAGTTGGCGACGAACATGTTTCAAGGACCTCGCCATCAACAAGGTCTAGAAATACATCATCAAATGCTTGTGAAGAAATAAATTGGGAAGGTCAAACAGTTTAGTAAACACCATCCTGGAGAAGCTCTGTACATAAGTGTGAGAGTTGGAGATCTCATTGTTGATGTTGTTGGGGCACTCACATTGGAAGGTGATTGAGAAGAAGCCATCATGTGTTTCGTGCTGAACATTTTGACATATTATACGTTTATTTCGACATCGTATGCAAAAGATATAGTTGTTTTACTTTTTCATCACAATTTTTTGCAAAACATGTCCAAATTTAAGTTTTTAAATTTTCCTAACTTGTTTCGAGGAGGAGGGTGAGAATCATGAGCAAAAGGTATTTGAGGAGGAACACGAAGAAAATGAAGAAGATGCTGTTGAGGGGGAGGTCGAAGTTGGCGAGGAACACGTTTCAAGGACCTCGCCATCAACAAGGTCTAGAAATACATCATCAAATGCTTGTGAAGAAATAAAGTGAGAAGGTCAAAATGTTGGGAAAACATCATCTGGAGAATCTCTATATAGAAGTGTGAGAGTTGGAGATCTCAGTGTTGATGTTGGTGGGGCACTCACATTGAAAGGGGATGGAGAAGAAGCCATCATGTGTTTCGTGCTGAACATTTTGATATATTATACGTTTTTTCGACATCGTACGCAAACGATATAGTCGTTTTACTTTTTCATCACAATTTTTTGCAAAACAAGTCCATATTTAAGTTTTTTAATTTTCCTAACTTGTTTGAGGAGGCGGGTGAGAATCATGAGCAAAAGGTATGTGAGGAGGAACAGGAACAAAATGAAGAAGATGATGTTAAGGGGGAGGTCAAAGTTGGCGAGGAACATGTTTCAAGGACTTCGCCATCAACAAGGTTTAGAAATACAACATCAAATGCTTGTGAAGAAATAAAGTGGGAAGGTTAAACAGTTTGGAAAACACCATCTGGAGAAGCTCTGTATAGAAGTGTGAGAGTTGGAGATCTCAGTGTTAATGTTGGTGGGGCACTCACATTGGAAGGTGATTGAGAAGAAGCCATCATGTGTTTCGCGCTGAACATTTTGACATATTAGACTTTTTTTTCGACATCGTATGCAAAAGATATAGTCGTTTTACTTTTTATCACATTTTTTTTGCAAAACATGTCGAAATTGAAGTTTTTAAATTTTCTTTAACTTGTTTGAGGAGGCGGGTGAGAATCATGAGCAAAAGGTATTTGAGGAGGAACATGAAGAAAATGAAGAAGAAGATGTTGAGGGGGAGGTCGAAGTTGGCGAGGAACATGTTTCAAGGACCTCGCCATCAACAAGATCTAGAAATACATCATCAAATGCTTGTGAAGAAATAAAGTGGGAAGGTCAAACAGTTGTGAAAACACTATCTGGAGATGATCTGTACAGAAGTGTGAGAGTTCGAGATCTCAGTGTTGATGTTGGTGGGGCACTCACATTGGAAGGTGATTGAGAAGAAGCCATCATGTGTTTCGTGCTGAACATTTTGACATATTATACGATTTTTTCGACATCGTATGCAAAAGATATATTCGTTTTACTTTTTCATCACATATCTTTGCAAACCATGTCCAAATTTAAGTTTTTAAATTTTCCTAACTTCTTTGGGGATGCGGGTGAGAATCATGAGCAAAAGGTATTTGAGGAGGAACAGGAAGAAAATGAGGACGATGATGTTGAAGGGGAGGTCGAAATTGGCGAGGAACATGTTTCAAGGACCTCGCCATCAACAAGGTCTAGAAATACATCATAAAATGTTTGTGAAGAAATAAAGTGGGAAGGTCAAACAGTTGGGAAAACACCATCTAGAGATGCTCTGTACATAAATGTGAGAGTTGGAGATCTCAGTGTTGATGTGGGTGGGGCACCCACATTGGAAGGTGATCGAGAAGAAGCCATCATGTGTTTCGTGCAAAGGATATAGTCGTTTTACTTTTCGATCACAATTTTTTGCAAAACATGTGCAAATTTAAGTTTTTAAATTTTCCTAACTTGTTTGAGGAGGCATGTGATAATCATGAGCAAAGGTATTTGAGGAGGAACAGGAAGAAAATGAAGAAGATGATGTTGAGGGGGAGGTCGAAGTTGGCGAGGAACATGTTTCAAGGACCTCGCCATCAACAAGGTCTAGAAATACATCATAAAATGCTTGTGAAGAAATAAAGTTGGAAGGTGAAACTGTTGGGAAAACACCATCTAGAGATGCTCTGTACATAAATATGAGAGTTGGAGATCTCAGTGTTGATGTTGGTGGTGCATTCACATTGGAAGGTGATTGAGAAGAAGCCATCATGTGTTTCGTGCTGAACATTTAGATATATTATATGCTTTTTTGACATCGTATGCAAAAGATATAGTCGTTTTATTTTTTCATCACAATTTTTTGCAAAACATGTCCAAATTTAAGTTTTTAAATTTTCCTAACTTGTTTTGAAGAGGCGGGTGAGAATCATGAGCAAAAGGTATTTGAGGAGGAACAGGAAGAAAATGAAGAAGATGATGTTGAGGGGGAGGTCGAAGTTGGCGAGGAACATGTTTGAAGGTCCTCGCCATTAACAAGGTCTTGAAATACATCATCAAATGCTTGTGAAGAAATAAAGTGGGTAGGTCAAACAGTTGGGAAAACACCATCCGGAGAATCTCTGTACAGAAGTGTAAGAGTTGGAGATCTCAGTGTTGATGTTGGTGGGGCACTGACATTGGAAGGTGATTGAGAAGAAGCCATCATGTGTTTCGTGCAAAAGATATAGTCGTTTTACTTTTTCATCACAATTTTTTGCAAAACATGTCAAAATTTAAGTTTTTAAATTTTCCTAACTTGTTTGGGGAGGCGGGTGAGAATCATGAGCAAAAGGTATTTGAGAAGGAACAGGAGGAAAATGAAGACGATGATATTGAAGGGGAGGTAGAAGTTGGCGAGGAACATGTTTCAAGGACCTCTCCATCAACATGGTCTAGAAATAGATCGTCAAATGCTTGTGAAGAAATAAAGTGGAAAGGTCAAATAGTTGGGAAAACACTATCTACAAATGCTCTGTACTTAAATGTGAGAGTTGGAGATCTCAGTGTTGATGTTGGTGGGGCACTCACATTGGAAGGTAATTGGGAAGAAGCCATTATGTGTTTCGTGCTGAACATTTAGATATATTATACGCTTTTTCGACATCGTATGCAAAAGATATAGTGGTTTTACTTTTTCATCACAATTTTTTGCAAAACATGTCCAAATTTAAGTTTCTAAATTTTCCTAACTTGTTTTGAGAAGGCGGGTGAGAATCATGAGCAAAAGGTATTTGAGGAGGAACAGGAAGAAAATGAAGAAGATGATGTTGAGGGGGAGGTCGAAGTTGACGAGGAAGATGTTTCAAGGACCTCGCCATCAACAAGGTCTTGAAATACATCATCAAATGCTTGTGAAGAAATAAAGTGAGAATGTCAAAATGTTGGGAAAACACCATCTGGAGAATATCTGTACAGAAGTGTGAGAGTTGGAGATCTCAGTGTTGATTTTGGTGGGGCACTCACATTGGAAGGACATTGAGAAGAAGCCATCATGTGTTTCGTGCAAAAGATATAGTTGTTTTACTTTTTCATCACAATTTTTTGCAAAACATGTCCAAGTTTAAGTTTCTAAATTTTCCTAACTTGTTCGAGGAGGCGGGAGAGAATCATGAGCAAAAGGTATTTGAGAAGGAACAGGAGGAAAATGAAGACGATGACGTTGAGGGGGAGGTCGAAGTTGGCGAGGAACATGTTTCAAGGACCTCGCCATCAACAAGATCTTGAAATACATCAGCAAATGCTTGTGAAGAAATAAAGTGGGAAGGTCAAACAGTTGGGAAAATACCATCTGGAGAAGCTCTATACAGAAGTGTGAGAGTTGGAGATCTCAGTGTTGATGTTGGTGGGGCACTCACATTGGAAGGTGATTGAGAAGAAGCCATCATGTGTTTCGTGCTAAACATTTTGACATATTATACGTTTTTTACGACATCGTATGCAAAAGATATAGTCGTTTTACTTTTTAATCACAGTTTTTTGCAAAACATGTCCAAATTTAAGTTTTTATATTTTCCTAACTTGTTTGGGGAGGCGGGCGAGAATCATGAGCAAAAGGTATTTGAGGAGGAACAGGAAGAAAATGAAGACAATGATGTCGAAGGGGAGGTCGAAGTTGGCGAGGAACATGTTTCAAGGACCTCACCATCAACAAGTTCTAGAAATACATCATCAAATGCTTGTGAAGAAATAAAGTGGAAAGGTCAAATAGTTGGGAAAACACCATCTATAGATGCTCTGTACATAAATGTGAGAGTTGGCGATCTCAGTGTTGATGTTGATGGGGCACTCACATTGGAAGGTAATTGAGAAGAAGCCATCATGTGTTTTGTGCTGAACATTTAGATATATTATACGCTTTTTTGACATCGTATGCAAAAGATATAGTCGTTTTACTTTTTCATCACAATTTTTTGCAAAACATGTCCAAATTTAAGTTTTTAAATTTTCCTAACTTGTTTTGAGGAGGCGGGTGAGAATCATGAGCAAAAGGTATTTGAGGAGGAACATGAAGAAAATGAAGAAGATGATGTTGAGGGGGAGGTCGAAGTTGGCGAGGAACATGTTTCAAGGACCTCGCCATCAACAAGGTCTAGAAATACATCATCAAATGCTTGTGAAGAAATAAAGTGAGAAGGTCAAACAGTTGGGAAGACACCATCTGGAGAATCTCTGTACAAAAGTGTGAGATTTGGAGATCTCAGTGTTGATTTTGGTGGGGCACTCACATTGGAAGGAGATTGAGAAGAAGCCATCATGTGTTTCGTGCAAAAGACATAGTCGTTTTACTTTTTCATCACATTTTTTTGTAAAACATGTCCAAATTTAAGTTTTTAAATTTTCCTGACTTGTTTTGAGGAGGCGGGTGAGAATAATGAGCAAAAGGTATTTGAGGAGGAACAGGAAGAAAATGAAGACGATGATGTTGAGGGGGAGGTCGAAGTTGGCGAGGAACATGTTTCAAGGACCTCACCATCAACAAGGTCTAGAAATACATCATCAAATGCTTGTGAGGAAATAAAGTGAGAAGGTCAAACAGTTGGGAAAACACCATCTGGAGAATCTCTGTACAGAAGTGTGAGATTTGGAGATCTCAGTGTTGATTTTGGTGGGGCACTCACATTGGTAGGAGATTGAGAAGAAGCCATCATGTGTTTCGTGCAAAAGACACAGTCGTTTTACTTTTTCATCACAATTTTTTGCAAAACATGTCCAAATTTAAGTTTTTAAATTTTCCTAAATTGTTTGAGGAGGCGGGTGAGAATCATGCGCAAAAGGTATTTGAGAAGGAACAGGAGGAAAATGAAGACGATGATGTTGAGGGGGAGGTCGAAGTTGGCAAGGAACATGTTTCAAGGACCTCGCCATCAACAAGGTCTAGAAATACATCAACAAATGCTTGTGAAAAAATAAAGTGGGAAGGTCAAACAGTTGGGAAAACACCATCTGGAGAAGCTCTGTACAGAAGTGTGAGAGTTGGAGATCTCAGTGTTGATGTTGGTGGGGCACTCACATTGGAAGTTGATTGAGAAGAAGCCATCATGTGATTCGTGCTAAACATTTTGATATATTATACGGTTTTTTTCGACATCGTATGCATATAGTCGTTTTACTTTTTCATCACATTTTTTTGCAAAATATGTCCAAATTTAAGTTTTTAAATTTTCCTAACTTGTTTTGAGGAGAAGGGTGAGAATCATGAGCAAAAGGTATTTGAGGAGGAACTGGAAGAAAATGAAGAAGATGATGTTGAGGGGGAGGTCGAAGTTGGCGAGGAACATGTTTCAAGGACCTTGCCATCAACAAGGTCAAGAAATACATCATCAAATAAAGTGGGAAGGTCAAAATGTTGGGAAAACACCTTCTGGAGAATCTTTGTACAGAAGTATGAGTGTTGGAGATCTCAGTGTTGATGTTGGTGGGGCACTCACATTGGAAGGAGATTGAGAAGAAGCCATCATTTGTTTCGTGCAGAACATTTTGATATATTATACGTTTTTTTGACATCGTCTGCAAAAGATATAGTCGTTTTACTTTTTATCACAATTTATTGCAAAACATGTCCATATTTAAGTTTTTAAATTTCCTAACTTGTTTGAGGAGGCGGGTGAGAATTATGAGCAAAAGGTATTTGAGGAGGAACAGGAAGAAAATGAAGAAGATGATGTTGAGGGGGAGGTCGAAGTTGGTGGGGAACATGTTTCAAGGACCTCGCCATCAACAAGGTCTAGAAATACATCATCAAATGCTTGTGAAGAAATAAAGTGGGAAGGTCAAACAGTTTGGAAAACTTCATCTGGAGAAGCTCTGTACAAAAATGTGAGAGTTGGAGATCTCAATGTTGATGTTGGTGGGGCACTCACATTGGAAGGTGATTGAGAAGAAGCCATCATGTGTATCGTGCTGAACATTTGGACATATTATACATTTTTTTCGACATCGTATGCAAAAGATATAGTCGCTATACTTTTTTATCATATTTTTTTGCAAAACATGTCCAAATTTAAGTTTTTAAATTTTCTTTAACTTGTTTGAGGAGGCGGGTAAGAATCATGAGCAAAAGGTATTTGAGGAGGAACATGAAGAAAATGAAGAAGATGATGTTGAGGGGGAGGTCGAAGTTGGCGAGAAACATGTTTCAAGGACCTCGCCATCAACAAGGTCTAGAAATACATCATCAAATGCTTGTGAAGAAATAAAGTGGGAAGGTCAAACAGTTGTGAAAACACCATCTGGAGAAGCTCTGTACAGAAGTGTGAGAGTTGGAGATCTAAGTGTTGATGTTGGTGGGGCACTCACATTGGAAGGTGATTGAGAAGAAGCCATCATGTGTTTCGAATATTTAGATATATTATACGCTTTTTCGACATCGTATGCAAAAGATATAGTCATTTTACTTTTTCATCACAATTTTTTGCAAAACATGTCCAAATTTAAGATTTTATATTTTCCTAACTTGTTTTGAGGAGGCGGGTGAGAATAATGAGCAAAAGGTATTTGAGGAGGAACAGGAAGAAAATGAAGAATATGATGTTGAGGGGGAGGTCGAAGTTGGCGAGGAACATGTTTCAAGGACCTCGCCATCAACAAGGTCTAGAAATACATCATCAAATGCTTGTGAAGAAATAAAGTGGGAAGGTCAAATAGTTGTGAAAACACCATCTGGAGAAGCTTTGTACAGAAGTGTGAGAGTTGGAGATTTCGGTGTTGATGTTGGTGGGGCACTCACATTGGAACCTGATTGAGAAGAAGCCATCATGTGATTCGTGCTAAACATTTTGATATATTATACGGGTTTTTTCGACATCGTATGCAAAAGATATAGTCGTTTTACTTTTTCATCACAATTTTTTGCAAAATATGTCCAAATTTAAGTTTTTAAATTTTCCTAACTTGTTTTGAGGAGAAGGGTGAGAATCATGAGCAAAAGGTATTTGAGGAGGAACTGGAAGAAAATGAAGAAGATGATGTTGAGGGGGAGGTCGAAGTTGGCGAGGAACATGTTTCAAGGACCTCGCCATCAACAAGGTCTAGAAATACATCATCAAATGATTGTGAAAAAATAAAGTGGGAAGGTCAAAATGTTGGGAAAACACCATCTGGAGAATCTCTATACAGAAGTGTGAGAGTTGGAGATCTCAGTGTTGATGTTGGTGGGGCACTCACATTGGAAGGAGATTGAGAAGAAGCCATCATTTGTTTCGTGCTGAATATTTTGATATATTATACGTTTTTTTCGACATCGTATGCAAAAGATATAGTCGTTTTACTTTTTATCACAATTTTTTGTAAAACATGTCCATATTTAAGTTTTTAAATTTTCCTAACTTGTTTGAGGAGGCGGGTGAGAATCATGAGCAAAAGGTATTTGAGGAGGAACAGGAAGAAAATGAAAAAGAGGATGTTGAGGGGGAGGTCGAAGTTGGCGAGGAACATGTTTCAAGGACCTCGCCATCAACAAGGTCTAGAAATACATCATCAAATGCTTGTGAAGAAATAAAGTGGGAAGGTCAAACAGTTGTGAAAACACCATCTGGAGAAGCTTTGTACAGAAGTGTGAGAGTTGGAGATCTCGGTGTGGATGTTGGTGGGGCACTCACATTGGAACGTGATTGAGAAGAAGCCATCATGTGTTTCGTGCTGAACATTTTGACATATTATACATTTTTTCGACATCGTATGCAAAAGATATAGTCCTTTTACTTTTTTAGCACATTTTTTTGCAAAACATGTCCAAATTTATGTTTTTATATTTTCTTTAACTTGTTTGAGGAGGCGGGTGATAATCATGAGCAAAAGGTATTTGAGGAAGAACAGGAAGAAAATGAAGAAGATGATGTTGAGGGGGAGGTCGAAGTTGGCGAGGAACATGTTTCAAGGACCTCGCCATCAACAAGGTCTAGAAATACATCAGCAAATGCTTGTGAAGAAATAAAGTGGGAAGGTCAAACAGTTTGGAAAACACCATCTGGAGAAGCTCTTTACAAAAGTGTGAGAGTTGGAGATCTCAGTGTTGATGTTGGCGGGGCACTCACATTGGAAGGTGATTGAGAAGAAGCCATCATGTGTATCGTGCTGAACATTTGGACATATTATACGTTTTTTCGACATCGTATGCAAAAGATATAGTCGTTATACTTTTTATCATATTTTTTTGCAAAACATGTCCAAATTTAAGTTTTTAAATTTTCTTTAACTTGTTTGAGGAGGCGGGTGAGAATCATGAGCAAAAGGTATTTGAGGAGGAACATGAAGAAAATGAAGAAGATGATGTTGAGGGGGAGGTCGAAGTTAGCGAGAAACATGTTTCAAGGACCTCGCCATCAACAAGGTCTAGAAATACATCATCAAATGCTTGTGAAGAAATAAAGTGGGAAGGTCAAACAGTTGTAAAAACACCATCTGGAGAAGCTCTGTACAGAAGTGTGAGAGTTGGAGATCTCAGTGTTCATGTTGGTGGGGCACTCACATTGGAAGGTGATTGAGAAGAAGCCATCATGTGTTTCGTGCTGAACATTTAGATATATTATACGCTTTTTCGACATCGTATGCAAAAGATATAGTCATTTTACTTTTTCATCACAATTTTTTGCAAAACATGTCCAAATTTAAGTTTTTAAATTTTCCTAACTTGGTTGGAGGAGGCGGGTGAGAATAATGAGCAAAAGGTATTTGAGGAGGAACAGGAAGAAAATGAAGAAGATGATGTTGAGGGGGAGGTCGAAGTTGGCGAGGAACATGTTTCAAGGACCTCGCCATCAATAAGGTCTAGAAATACATCATCAAATGCTTGTGAAGAAATAAAGTGAGAAGGTCAAACAGTTGGGAAAACACCAACTGGAGAATGTCTGTACGGAAGTGTGAGATTTGGAGATCTCAGTGTTGATGTTGGTGGGGCACTCACATTGGAAGATGATTGAGAAGAAGCCATCATGTGATTCGTGCTAAACATTTTGATATATTATACGGTTTTTTTCGACATCATATGCAAAAGATATAGTCGTTTTACTTTTTCATCACAATTTTTTGCAAAATATGTCCAAATTTAAGTTTTTAAATTTTCCTAACTTGTTTTGAGGAGAAGGGTGAGAATCATGAGCAAAAGGTATTTGAGGAGGAGCCGGAAGAAAATGAAGAAGATGATGTTGAGGGGGAGGTCGAAGTTGGCGAGGAACATGTTTCAAGGACCTCGCCATCAACAAGGTCTAGAAATACATCATCAAATGATTGTGAAGAAATAAAGTGGGAAGGTCAAAATGTTGGGAAAACAGCATCTGGAGAATCTCTGTACAGAAGTGTGAGAGTTGTAGATCTCAGTGTTGATGTTGGTGGGGCACTCACATTGGAAGGAGATTGAGAAGAAGCCATCATTTGTTTTGTGCTGAACATTTTGATATATTATACGTTTTTTCGACATCGTATGCAAAAGATATAGTCGTTTTACTTTTTATCACATTTTTTCGTAAAACATGTCCATATTTAAGTTTTTAAATTTTCCTAACTTGTTTGAGGAGGCGGGTGAGAATCATGAGCAAAAGGTATTTGAGGAAGAACAGGAAGAAAATGAAGAAGGTGATGTTGAGGGGGAGGTCGAAGTTGGCGAGGAACATGTTTCAAGGACCTCGCCATCAAAAAGGTCTAGAAATACATCATCAAATGCTTGTGAATAAATAAAGTGGGAAGGTCAAACAGTTTGGAAAACACCATCTGGAGAAGCTCTTTACAAAAGTGTGAGAGTTGGAGATCTTAGTGTTGATGTTGGTGGGGCACTCACATTGGAAGGTGATTGAGAAGAAGCCATCATGTGTATCGTGCTGAACATTTGGACATATTATACGTTTTTTTCGACATCGTATGCAAAATATATAGTCGTTATACTTTTTTATCATATTTTTTTGCAAAACATGTCCATATTTAAGTTTTTAAATTTTCCTAACTTGTTTGAGGAGGCGGGTGAGAATCATGAGCAAAAGGTATTTGAGGAGGAACATGAAGAAAATGAAGAAGATGATGTTGAGGGGGAGGTCGAAGTTGGCGAGGAACATGTTTCAAGGACCTCGCCATCAACAAGGCCTAGAAATACATCATCAAATGCTTGTGAAGAAATAAAGTGGGAAGGTCACACAGTTGTGAAAACACCATCTGGAGAAGCTCTGTACAGTAGTGTGAGAGTTGGAGATCTCAGTGTATGATGTTGGTGGGGCACTCACATTGGAAGGTGATTGAGAAGAAGCCATCATGTGTTTCGTGCTGAACATTTTGGCATATTATACGTTTTTTCGACATCATATGCAAAAGATATAGTCATTTTACTTTTTCATCATAGTTTTTTTGCAAAACACGTCCAAATTTAAGTTTTTAAATTTTCCTAACTTGTTTGGGGAGGCGGGTGAGAATCATGAGCAAAAGGTATTTGAGGAGGAACAGGAAGAAAATGAAGACAATGATGTTGAAGGGGAGGTCAAAGTTGGCGAGGAACATGTTTCAAGGACCTCGCCATCAACAAGGTCTAGAAATACATCATCAAATGCTTGTGAAGAAATAAAGTGGAAAGGTTAAACAGTTGGGAAAACACCATCTACAGATACTCTGTACAGAAATGTGAGAGTTTGAGATCTCAATGTTGATGTTGGTGGGGCACTCACATTGGAAGGTGATTGAGAAGAAGCCATCATGTGTATCGTGCTGAACATTTGGACATATTATACGTTTTTTTCGACATCGTATGCAAAAGATATAGTCGTTTTACATTTTTATCATATTTTTTTGCAAAACATGTCCAAATTTAAGTTTTTAAATTTTCTTTAACTTGTTTGAGGAGGCGGATAAGAATCATGAGCAAAAGGTATTTGAGGAGGAACATGAAGAAAATGAAGAAGATGATGTTGAGGGGGAGGTCGAAGTTGGTAAGAAACATGTTTTAAGGACCTCGCCATCAACAAGGTCTAGAAATACATCATCAAATGCTTGTGAAGAAATAAAGTGGGAAGGTCAAACAGTTGTGAAAACACCATCTAGAGAAGCTCTGTACAGAAGTGTGAGAGTTGGAGATCTCAGTGTTGATGTTGGTGGGGCACTCACATTGGAAGGTGATTGAGAAGAAGCCATCATGTGTTTCGTGCTGAACATTTTGACATATTATTCGTTTTTTGGACATAATATGCAAAAGATATAGTCGTTTTACTTTTTCATCACAGTTTTTTGCAAAACATGTCCAAATTTAAGTATTTAAATTTTCCTAACTTGCTTGGGGAGGCGGGTGAGAATCATGAGCAAAAGGTATTTGAGGAGGAACAGGAAGAAAATGAAGACAATGATGTTGAAGGGGAGGTCGTAGTTGGCGCGGAACATGTTTCAAGGACCTCGCCATCAAATGCTTGTGAAGAAATAAAGTGGAAAGGTTAAACAGTTGGGAAAACACCATCTACAGATGCTCTGTACATAAATGTGAGAGTTGGAGATCTCAATGTTGATGTTGGTGGGGCACTCACATTGGAAGGTGATTGAGAAGAAGCCATCATGTGTATCGTGCTGAACATTTGGACATATTATACGTTTTTTTCGACATCGTAGCAAAAGATATAGTCGTTTTACTTTTTTATCATATTTTTTGCAAAACATGTCCAAATTTAAGTTTTTAAATTTTCTTTAACTTGTTTGAGGAGGCGGATGAGAATCATGAGCAAAAGGTATTTGAGGAGGAACATGAAGAAAATGAAGAAGATGATGTTGAGGGGGAGGTCGAAGTTGGCGAGAAACATGTTTCAAGGACCTCGCCATCAACAAGGTCTAGAAATACATCATCAAATGCTTGTGAAGAAATAAAGTGGGAAGGTCAAACAGTTGCGAAAACACCATCTGGAGAAGCTCTGTACAGAAGTGTGAGAGTTGGAGATCTCAGTGTTGATCTTGGTGGGGCACTCACATTGGAAGGTGATTGAGAAGAAGCCATCATGTGTTTCGTGCTGAACATTTAGATATATTATACGCTTTTTCGACATCGTATGCAAAAGATATAGTCATTTTACTTTTTCATCACAATTTTTTGCAAAACATGTCCAAATTTAAGTTTTTAAATTTTCCTAACTTGTTTTGAGGAGGCGGGTGAGAATAATGAGCAAAAGGTATTTGAGGAGGAACAGGAAGAAAATGAAGAATATGATGTTGAGGGGGAGGTCGAAGTTGGCGAGCAACATGTTTCAACGACCTCGCCATCAACAAGGTCTAGAAATACATTATCAAATGCTTGTGAAGAAATAAAGTGAGAAGGTCAAACAGTTGAGAAAACACCATCTGGAGAATCTCTGTACGGAAGTGTGAGATTTGGAGATCTCAGTGTTGATTTTGGTGGGGCACTCACATTGGAAGGCGATTGAGAAGAAGCCATCATGTGTTTCGTGCAAAATACATAGTCGTTTTACTTTTTCATCACATTTTTTTGCAAAACATGTCCAAATTTAAGTTTTTAAATTTTCCTAAATTGTTTGAGGAGGCGGGTGAGAATCATGTGCAAAAGGTATTTGAGAAGGAACAGGAGGAAAATGAAGACGATGATGTTGAGGGGGAGGTCGATGTTGGCGAGGAACATGTTTCAAGGACCTCGCCATCAACAAGGTCTAGAAGTACATCAACAAATGCTTTTGAAAAATGAAGAAGATGATGTTGAGGGGGAGGTCGAAGTTGGCGGGGAATATGTTTCAAGGACCTCGCCATCAACAAGGTCTAGAAATACATCATCAAATGCTTGTGAAGAAATAAAGTGGGAAGGTCAAACAGTTTGGAAAACACCATCTGGAGAAGCTCTGTACAAAAGTGTGAGAGTTGGAGATCCCAGTGTTGATGTTGGTGGGGCACTCACATTGGAAGGTGATTGAGAAGAAGCCATCATGTGTATCGTGCTGAACATTTGGATATATTATACGTTTTTTTCGACATCGTAGCAAAAGATATAGTCGTTTTACTTTTTTATCATATTTTTTGCAAATCATGTCCAAATTTAAGTTTTTAAATTTTCTTTTACTTGTTTGAGGAGGCGGATGAGAATCATGAGCAAAAGGTATTTGAGGAGGAACATGAAGAAAATGAAGAAGATGATGTTGAGGGGGAGGTCGAAGTTGGCGAGAAACATGTTTCAAGGACCTCGCCATCAACAAGGTCTAGAAATACATCATCAAATGCTTGTTAAGAAATAAAGTGGGAAGGTCAAACAGCTGTGAAAACACCATCCGGAGAAGCTCTGTACAGAAGTGTGAGAGTTGGAGATCTCAGTGTTGATCTTGGTGGGGCACTCACATTGGAAGGTGATTGAGAAGAAGCCATCATGTGTTTCGTGCTGAACATTTAGATATATTATACGCTTTTTCGACATCGTATGCAAAAGATATAGTCATTTTACTTTTTCATCACAATTTTTAGCAAAACATGTCCAAATTTAAGTTTTTAAATTTTCCTAACTTGTTTTGAGGATCGGGTGAGAATAATGAGCAAAAGGTATTTGAGGAGGAACAGGAAGAAAATGAAGAATATGATGTTGAGGGGGAGGTCGAAGTTGGCGAGCAACATGTTTCAAGGACCTCGCCATCAACAAGGTCTAGAAATACATCATCAAATGCTTGTGAAGAAATAAAGTGAGAAGGTCAAACAGTTGGGAAAACACCATCTGGAGAATCTCTGTACGGAAGTGTGAGATTTGGAGATCTCAGTGTTGATTTTGGTGGGGCACTCACATTGGAAGGAGATTGAGAAGAAGCCATCATGTGTTTAGTGCAAAATACATAGTCGTTTTACTTTTTCATCACAATTTTTTGCAAAACATGTCCAAATTTAAGTTTTTAAATTTTCCTAAATTGTTTGAGGAGGCGGGTGAGAATCATGCGCAAAAGGTATTTGAGAAGGAACAGGAGGAAAATGAAGACGATGATGTTGAGGGGGAGGTCGAAGTTGGCGAGGAACATGTTTCAAGGACCTCGCCATCAACAAGGTCTAGAAATACATCAACAAATGCTTGTGAAAAATGAAGAAGATGATGTTGAGGGTGAGGTCGAAGTTGGCGGGGAACATGTTTCAAGGACCTCGCCATCAACAAGGTCTAGAAATACATCATCAAATGCTTGTGAAGAAATAAAGTGGGAAGGTCAAACAGTTTGGAAAACACCATCTGGAGAAGCTCTGTACAAAAGTGTGAGAGTTGGAGATCTCAGTGTTGATGTTGGTGGGGCACTCACATTGGAAGGTGATTGAGAAGAAACCATCATGTGTATCGTGCTGAACATTTGGACATATTATACATATTTTTCGACATCGTATGCAAAAGATATAATCGTTATACATTTTTATCATATATTTTTGCAAAACATGTCCAAATTTATGTTTTTAAATTTTCTTGAACTTGTTTGAGGAGGCGGGTGAGAATCATGAGCAAAATGTATTTGAGGAGGAACATGAAGAAAATGAAGAAGATGATGTTGAGGGGGAGGTCGAAGTTGGCGAGGAACATGTTTCAAGGACCTCGCCATCAACAAGGTCTAGAAATACATCATCAAATGCTTGTGAAGAAATAAAGTGGGAAGGTCACACAGTTGTGAAAACACAATCTGGAGAAGCTCTGTACAGAAGTGTGAGAGTTTGAGATCTCAGTGTTGATGTTGGTGGGGCACTCACTTTGGAAGTTGATTGAGAAGAAGCCATCATGTGATTCGTGCTAAACATTTTGATATATTATACAGTTTTTTTCGACATTGTATGCAAAAGATATAGTCGTTTTACTTTTTCATAACATTTTTTTGCAAAATATGTCCAAATTTAAGTTCTTAAATTTTCCAAAATTGTTTGAGGAGGCGGGTGAGAATCATTCGCAAAAGGTATTTGAGAAGGAACAGGAGGAAAATGAAGACGATGATGTTGAGGGGGAGGTCGAAGTTGGCGAGGAACATGTTTCAAGGACCTCGCCATCAACAAGGTCTAGAAATACATCAATAAATGATTGTGAAAAAATAAAGTGGGAAGGTCATACAGTTGGGAAAACACCATCTGGAGAAGCTCTGTACAGAAGTGTGAGAGTTGGAGATCTCAGTGTTGATGTTGGTGGGGCACTCACATTGGAAGTTGATTGAGAAGAAGCCATCATGTGATTCGTGCTAAACATTTTGATATATTATACGGGTTATTTCGACATCGTATGCAAAAGATATAGTCGTTTTACTTTTTCATCACAATTTTTTGCAAAATATGTCCAAATTTAAGTTTTTAAATTTTCCTAACTTGTTTTGAGGAGAAGGGTGAGAATCATGAGCAAAAGGTATGTGAAGAGGAACTGGTAGAAAATGAAGAAGATGATGTTGAGGGAGAGGTCGAAGTTGGCGAGGAACATGTTTCAAGGACCTCGCCATCAACAAGGTCTAGAAATACATCAACAAATGCTTGTGAAGAAATAAAGTGGGAAGGTCACACAGTTGTGAAAACACCATCTGGAGAAGCTCTGTACAGAAGTGTGAGAGTTGGAGATCTCAGTGTTGATGTTGGTGGGGCACTCACATTGGAAGTTGATTGAGAAGAAGCCATCATGTGATTCGTGCTAAACATTTTGATATATTATACGGTTTTTTTCGACATCGTATGCAAAAGATATAGTCGTTTTACTTTTTCATCACAATTTTTTGCAAAATATGTCCAAATTTAAGTTTTTAAATTTTCCTAAATTTTTTGAGGAGGCGGGTGAGAATCATGCGCAAAAGGTATTTGAGAAGGAACAGGAGGAAAATGAAGACGATGATGTTGAGGGGGAGGTCGAAGTTGGCGAGGAACATGTTTCAAGGACCTCGCCATCAACAAGGTCTAGAAATACATCAACAAATGCTTGTGAAAAAATAAAGTGGGAAAGTCAAACAGTTGGGAAAACACCATCTGGAGAAGCTCTGTACAGAAGTGTGAGAGTTGGAGATCTCAGTGTTGATGTTGGTGGGGCACTCACATTGGAAGTTGATTGAGAAGAAGCCATCATGTGATTCGTGCTAAACATTTTGATATATTATACGGTTTTTTTCGACATCTGTCGGTGTACTAAAGTAGGGGTGCCTTAGTATCCCGACTTGTGCACGGGCAGTAGCAGCGTCCCGTGGCAGGGCTTGCCACGTGCTTGCCAAGGCCCACTCTAGTTCCTTTTGAGCCATTCAAGAACAAAGTATTCAAGTTAAGAAACCAGACCCCGACAAGAGGAGCTTGCTGGGAAGGCCGCTCCAGGCTCAAGACCACCCTATTAGTACTAGACCCTGGCAAGAGGAGCTTGCCAGGAAGGCCAAAGAACGGCATTTCAGAAGACTTGCCGTGGCGCATCGCGCGCCCCGGCAAGGCCCGGAGAGCGACAAGCTTCCGGGCGCGGCAAGATAGCGACCGCGGCAAGGTGCTTGCCGCGGCAAGCTTGCACTGTGTGCCTGCGCTCCAGCTCATCTGGCCACGCGTCGCCCTGGGGCCCTTCCAGGGGCACGTGGAAGATGGCTGTGTAGCCTGGGGTACACAGTGGCAAGCCAAGATGACAAGGCCTCCGTCGTGGCGAACGGAGACGCCTGGACGGACGCTTTTTGCACTATTTGGGGCGACGGCGATGGAAATTCAATGCCTTTGTCCCCCACCGTCTATGTGAGGTATAGACCACTATACATGCACTGTTACAACTACCACCACTTTTACGTTTTTGCCCTCAACTATGTTGCCACCTGTCGGTGACCCCTTTGACCTATAAAAGGAGGCCCATGCACAACGTAGAGGGGGTTCCAAAACTCGATCACTCCCACGCTCGGTGTAGCCGGTACTGTAGATCTTCTTGCTCCCGAGCCAAGAACTCAATAAGAAAACCAAGGCAGGAGTAGGGTTTTACGCATCCGTGCGGCCCGAACCTGGGTAAACTGCTCGCGTGCGCGCCTCGATCCGCTCTTCGTGCTCCCTCCGCTCCCTTGCCGTATCGAAAAGGGGCTCCGGTCCCATAGGTGTTCGTGGGCGATCAGTTTCCCCGACATCTTTGTCGCGCCAGGTAGGGGGCGTCGAGGTTGTGCGTACCTGATCTGGCGTTCACGCGGGCGTAATCTTCAGCAGCTTCGTCAACTTCATCAACCTCATCGACTACATCAGCATGCCGCCGAAGAAGAAGGCTTCGGAGGTCGGAGGCCCGTCCGCGTCGATCCCACCACCACCAGAACCAACGGTTGGTGGGGTAGACGCTGGCAGAAGGACGGACGCCGGCGAGGAAACTCACGGCGCCGCCAAGTCCAAGGACAAGACGGACGACCGAGCTCACTCCAAGACCTCGGCGTCCGTGCACGCGCCACGCCCCTCTCAGGAGGTGCCGGAACAGCGACGGCGTGGTACGCAGGGTACCATCCGCTTGCTGGGCCAAGGCCAAGTTGGCGGGTCGCGGGACGCTCAAGGCCAACGTGCTGGCACGAGCAAGGCGCGGTCGCCGGGGCGAGACCCTCCTCCTTCTAACGCTGTTAGAAGTCCGAGCATATCTCGCTCCTCGCACCGCTCTCCACCGCTCCCCTCCACTCCAGCAGAGGCTCTAGCTAAAGCTCAGCTGCTCCTTGATTTCCCTCCAGCGGCAGTCAAGGCCGAAGACTGGAGGGCTGCCATTCAAAGCCTCATCGCCTTCGCCAACAACGACACGCCGCAGCAGCCGGCAACATCACGGCCGCGGCAAGTCAGCCAAGCGAAGGCCGATGGAGACAAGACCGCCGGGGGAGCAACTACCATGCACTCCCCGCCGCGGAAGCAGAAATCGCCGACTCGCCGGATCAACGTCGACGACGACTCCACGGCGTCGTTGGATCCGCGAGCTCGCCGCGATCAATGCCAAGTCCTCGACGACAGGCGGCGAGAAGACGCTCGGACTCGCATCGAGCGTCGAAGAGAAGCGCGACGACAGTCCGACCAGCGCGCTGGGACCGCTGTCGACATGCACGCGCCCGGTGAACCACGCGACTTGCCGTACGCGGCAGGTTGCCCTGCGTTCACCCGAGAGCTGCGGCAAGTCCAGTGACCCAGCATGAAGAACTTCAAGCCCGACGTACCCGAGAAGTACGACGGCAAGACCCATCCCTCGGAATTCCTTAGCATCTACACCATTGCGGTGTAGGCTGCCGGGGGACGGGATGAGAAGATTCTAGAAAACTACTTCCCGCTTGTGCTCAAGCCCAATGTCAGATCTTGGCTCAGGCACTTGCCGGAGAACTCCATCTCTTCTTGGGCAAACCTGTGCCACCAGTTTGTCGGCGCCTTCACGGGCGGCCACAAGCCCCACGGCCAGGAGAGAGACCTTCACATTCTAGCCCTGAAGGAAGGAGAGTCCCTGCGGAAATACATCCAGAGATTCAGTCGCGTCCAGCACAACATCCCGGACGTCCACCCTTCCGCGGTTATTAGCGCGTTCCATCAGAACGTGCGTAACCGTCGGATGAGGGAGGAGATGGCGATGTGCAAGATACGAGACGTCAGTGAGCTTTACGCTCTGGCTGACAAGTGCGCACGCGCTGAAGAGGGGAGGAGACTCCCCGGAGAGGATGTTGGAGCAGGGGGAACGGACAGTGAGGATGCCGCCCCGGCAAGGAAAAACCGGCGGAGGAACAATAAGAAGAAGAAGAACAAAGAAGTACTAGCTGTCGAGCAGTCCGGCAAGGAGGCTGGCGCCAAGAAAGCTCAGGCTGGTAGCTCCGGCAAGGAAGCTGCCCCTGTAGCAGCCGCCAACAAGCAGGACGGCTCCGACAAGCAGTACTGCAAGATCCACCGTACCAAGGGTCACGATCTCCAGAACTGCAAAAGGGTCGAATACCTCGTCGAGCAGCAGAAGGCTGAGTACGAGCGATGCGACAAGGAGAAGGCCCAAGGAGGTGGAGGAGTGTCCGGCAAGAAGCGGCCATTCAATGGCCGGGGAGGACGCCGCGGCAAGGCCAAGCAGCGGCAAGGAGACAGACCTCCCCGCGGCCGCGACAAGGACGAAGACGAAGACGACGACGAGGACATGGACGACGGAGACAACAGCGAGCTGGAGTTCCAGAAGGCCATAGAAGTTCTGTGCGTCGATGGAGGTGCCTCTCTGCATACTTCCCACCGCCAACTCAAACAATGGGTGTGGGAAGTAAATGCATCAGAGCCACCCGTCGAGTCGCGAAGCTGCTGAAGTGGTCCAGCACGCCCATCATCTTCGACCTTGAAGATCACCCTGACCTCACTAATGCGGTCGGGTGCTTGCCGATGTTGGTTTCGCCAACCATCCGCAACCTCAAGGTCACCAAGATGCTGGTAGACGGCGGGGCCGGCCTGAACTTGATCTCCTCCGCTGTGATCCGGAAGCTGCAGATCCCCGACAGCGAGCTCGAGGAGACCGGCACGTTCCAAGGGATCAACCCGGGAAGGAGCAAGCCGAAGGGGAAGATCACACTGCCAGTAACCTTTGGCGGAGAACTAAACTTCAGGACTGAGAGGATCACATTCGACGTTGCCGATATCCCGTTGCCATACAATGGGATACTTGGCCGTCCGGCGCTCGCCAAGTTCATGGTAGCCTCTCACTATGCTTACAACATGCTCAAGATGCCAAGGCCAATAAGCGTCATCTCTGTCCCAGGCGACAAAAAGGATGCGCTTATCTGCGCCGACAAGATCTACCGGGATGCAGCAGCCGTGGCAGACAGCAAGACACTTGCCGCTGAAGCTCCCGGGGGGAAGAACAAGACCAAGTCCGGCAAGAGCTCTGGAGCCCACTCCGGCAAACACACCTCTTCGGAGTGCTGCGCTGCCGTCGAGCACGCACCATCGAGCTCCAACGGCAAGTGCAAGAAGGGAATGGCAGCTCCACCTGCAACCAAGAAGGTGTCCGCCAAGGAGGACGGCACTGGTGGTACCTTCACCATCAGTGCCACGCTCGATCCTAAATAGGAAAGCGCGCTCGTTGCTTTCCTGCGGGCAAATGTCGATGTGTTTGCATGGCAATCGTCTGACATCCCCGGCGTTCCCAGGAAAGTAATTGAGCATAAGCTTGCCGTTTGTCCTCATGCGCGGCCCGTCAAGCAGAAGGTCAGGAAGCAAGCAGTGGAGCGCCAAGAGTTCATCGCCGAGGAGATCAAGAAGTTGGAAGCAGCAGGCCTTGTTAGAGGTGTACTTCATCCCACGTGGCTGGCCAATCTAGTTGTCGTGCGCAAAGCTAATGGGAAGTGGAGACTTTGTATAGACTTCACTGATGTGAATAAAGCTTGTCCCAAGGATCCATTTCCCTTGCCATGCATTGACCAGATCGTTGACTCCACGGCTGGATGTGAGTTGCTTTCATTTCTTGATGCATACTCCGGGTACCACCAAATATTCATGGCTGAGGAAGATGAAGAGAAGACCGCATTCATTACTCCATGTGGCACTTATTGCTTCATACGCATGCCCTTTGGATTGAAGAATGCGGGCTCAACGTTTGCAACGGTAGTCCAGACTGCTTTTGAGCCACAGATACACAGGAATGTAGAAGCTTACATGGATGATATAGTGGTCAAGAGCAAGGACAAGGATACCCTGATTCAAGACCTAGAAGAAACCTTTGCAAACCTGCGCAGGATACAACTCAAGCTCAACCCGGAGAAGTGTGTCTTCGGAGTCCCCTCCAGCAAGCTTCTCAGGTTCTTTGTGTCCCAGAGGGGGATTGAAGCTAATCCCGACAAGATCAAAGCCATCGAGCAGATCGAAGCCCCGAAGCGCGTCAAGGATGTACGGAGACTTGCTGGTTGTGTGGCTGCCCTCAGCAGGTTCATTTCTAAGTCTGCAGAACACGCCCTGCCGTTTTTCAAAATCTTGAAGAAGGCAGGTCCGATGAAATGGACTCTGGAAGCGGAGGCTGCGCTGCAAGACTTGAAAAGGTACCTGTCCTCCACTCCAATACTTGTCGCACCTAGGCCACAAGAGAAGTTGCTGCTGTACTTAGCAGCGACCAATCAAGTGGTTAGTGCTGCGTTGGTAGCGGAAAGGGAGGCGGATGAGGATCCCACAGCCCCGGCAAGCATATCCAGCGACAAGCAGGGGGCTTCCCCGACAAGCTCTGGCCCCGACAAGGACGAGTCTGCGCAGATACAAGGAGAAGTGCGAAAGAAGATGGTGCAGCGCCCAGTTTATTTTGTCAGTTCCCTCTTGCAGGGGGCTAGGTCAAGATACTCTGGAGTGCAGAAGCTGCTTTTCGGTCTCCTCGTGGCTTCGAGAAAGCTGCGCCACTACTTCCAAGCACATGAGATAACAGTGGTCACTCGCTTTCCGCTGAAGAGGATATTGCAAAATCCAGAAGCAACAGGAAGGATTGTCGAGTGGGCACTAGAGCTGTCAAGCTTTGGTCTTAAGTTTGAGAGTACTTCAACTATCCAGAGCAGAGCATTGGCAGAGTTCATAGCAGAATGGACACCAACGCCAGACGAAGAGATTCTAGAGACAAGCATCCCCGCCAAAGAAGCAAGCAAAGAATGGATAATGTACTTCGATGGAGCCTTCTCGCTGCAAGGCGCCAGTGCTAGTGTGCTGCTTGTCGCACCCACCGGAGAGCACCTCAAGTACGTTGTCCAAATGCACTTTCCCAAGGACAAGCGACAAACAATACTACAGAGTATGAAGGTTTGCTTGCCGGCCTCAGAATTGCAGCAGAACTTGGGATCAAGAAGCTGATTGTGCGGGGAGATTCGCAGTTGGTTGTCCGACAAGTGAATAAGAGCTACCAGAGCCCATTGATGGAAGCTTACGTAGACAAAGTGAGAAAGCTTGAAGAACACTTTGAAGGCATACAAATGGAGCACGTTCCGAGAGCTCAAAATGACATCGCAGACGGCTTATCAAAGTGTGCTGCATTGAAGCTACCTGTGGAACCAGGAACCTTCATGCTCAAGCTAACTCAGCCTTCCGTTACACCATCAATTGGGCAGAACAAGAAGAGAAAGTTGGTCTCCGGTGACTACTTGCCGGCGGATCTTCCTGAAATCGCCGCCAAGGTCCCCAAGATCAACGACCAAGTTGCTGAGGAACAGTCTGCTCCTGCGGACCCTAGGGTTCGTACAGTTGAAGCAAGCGTTCCCGACAAGTCTTGCCCCGGCGGGCCTGCCGGGGAACGTCCAGCTCCGGCAGAGCCGCAAGTTCTTGCCGTATAAGCTGACGTTCCCGCAGCAGCACTGATGCCTTTAGTCCTCGTTGTTGAGCCTCAAGCTCCAACCTGGGCACAGCAAATTGTCCGTTTTCTTCAAACTGGGGAACTTCCCGAAGAGCCAGAAGAGATAGAGAGAATAACCAGGCAGTCAAGTATGTACCAGTTCGTCGGCAATGAACTGTATAGAAGAAGACTCAATGGTGTCAGATTGAAGTGCATTTCCCGGGAAGATGGACAGAAGCTGTTAGCGGAGATACATGGAGGCATATGTGGCCACCACATTGGCGCAAGAGCACTTGCCGGGAAGGCGTTCCGGCAAGGTTTCTTTTGGCCAGAAGCCCTACAAGACGCAACTGCACAAGTAACCAAGTGTGAAGCGTGCCAGTTCCATGCCAAGCAAATACATCAGCCAGCTCAAGCTCTCCAGACGATCCCTTTGTCCTGGCCATTTTTGGTCTGGGGGCTCGATATCCTCGGCCCCTTCCCCCGCGCAGTCGGGGGCTTTGAGTACTTGTACGTCGCTATCGACAAGTTCACAAAGTGGCCGGAAGTGGAACCAGTGAGAAAGGTGACCGCACAGTCAGCAGTCAAGTTCTTCAGGTCAATCGTTTGCCATTTCGGAATCCCTAACAGGATCATCACCGACATAGGCACACAGTTCACAAGTCACACCTTCATGCAGTACGTCCAAGACCTTGGCGCCAAGGTCTGCTTCGCTTCTGTTGCTCACCCGAGGAGCAATGGTCAAGCGGAGAGGGCAAACGCTGAAGTGTTGCGCGGGCTCAAGACAAGAACTTTCGACAGGCTGCACAAGTGCGGAAGAAACTGGATTGAGGAGTTGCCGGCGGCTCTTTGGTCAATCAGGACGACACCAAATCGAGCCACCGGACAGACACCCTTTGTTGTTGTCTATGGAGCAGAGGCAGTTCTCCCCACGGAACTCGTATACGGGTCTCCTCGAGTGCTCGCTTACGATGAGCTCGAGCAAGAGCAGCTGCGGCAAGATGATGCACTGCTCCTCGAGGAGAACCGTCTTCAGGCTACTGTACGAGCTGCTCGATACCAGCAAGCTTTGTGCCGCTACCATAGCTGCAAAGTTAGAGCCAGAAGTCTCGACGAAGGCGACCTTGTTCTTCGGCGCGTTCAATCCGCCAAGAATTCCAACAAGTTGACGCCGAAGTGGGAAGGCCCTTATCGGGTGAGAGAAGTCACAAGGCCCGGCGCTGTCCGCCTTGAGACCGAAGAAGGCTTACCGGTGAGCAACTCCTGGAACATTGAGCATCTTCGCAAGTTTCACCCATGAGGCGCGGTTGCCGTGATCCGCTCCAGCAACCACCTTTTGTACAAGTCTTGCCGCTATTGCATGTAAACCTTTGTACAAAGCCGGGCGCAGACCCCGTGCATCAGTGAAGCTTTTGTGCCTCGCACAACTTGTCGTTTCATGCCTTGTCATTTTTCTTGCATGTATTACCTGACACTTTGTGCAGCACACACCTCCGGTAAGCAATAACAAGCCGCAAAGCTCCATATCTGTGTTTCCTCCCTTTTTCCTCTTTCTCTCAAGCAGAAGAAGTGTTCCTCGCGCACAAGTTTGCCGGGGGGGGGAGGAGACAGTGGAATGGACCAAGGGCAGTTCAAGAAAGGAAAGCCTTGCCGGGAAGCAAACAACCAACGAAAGCTAAGTTGCCAAAGTTTGAGCATTCAAATTTTTAAAAATTCTTAGTTATCTTCCTTGAACAACCACACTTTATATGGAAAACCTGTGCGCGGAGGAACCTACCCGTGGCTAGCCGCGCCCTTACTTTGTTTCGAGCACGCTCAACGGCTTAAGTGAGCTGCGACAAGTGTTGCGCCCTTACTTCGTTTTCGAGCTCGCTCAACAAACTAAGTGTGTTGCGACTAGCTGCAGCAAGGTTTCTTGCCGGCAGGGGCATTGCCAGCAACCTGCTGAAGTTCCGCACTCGGCGCTCGCGGCAAGGGTCCTTTTGCCGGCAAGTTCCCTAGAAGCGTAGGGTGAAAGCATACAAAGTAAAGGGGTTGAACAAGGAAATGACTCTGCATTAACTACCCAAAATAAAGTTGTGTTACAAGATAACTTGTCGTTGTTCTAACAAACTACTGTCCATGACTTAATTGGCAGCGTCAAGGGAAGCAGAAAGAAAACAACCTAATCTACACGATCGCCGTCAACCCTCCTCATCTTCCCCACCTTGGCCACGATGTGGGAAACTTGAGCCTTCAACGCCTCCTGGTCAGCGTCGGGCGGCAGGGTCCGGAGGACGTTCTCAAGGTTGATCCCGGGGTTGCGGTAGACGATCTTCGTCAGCACTCGCTCCACAGTACCCGTGCAAAGCCTGCGCGCCTCGTTCGCCATCTGTGTGGGGAGCCTTTCCCGTAGCTGCGCGAGGGCCGGCGCCACTCCTCTGAAAAACAAGCTCAACTTGGCGCTGTGGGGGAGGTTCTCGTCGGGGGAGTACACGAGGTGCTCCGTCCCCAGCGCCACCATCTCATTGTCAATGTTGGCGGCGGAGGTGACGAGCTCTTCGGTCCACTGCTCCACTGTCTGCTTGAAGTTGTTCTGCGTGAAGGCGGCGCTCTCTAGCAGTGCCCTCTCAGCCCGGAGATCTTCCTTCAGCTTCGTCTCCCTGTTCCGGGCCCCGTCAAGCGATTCCGTGTGGGTGGACAGCTTCAGCTCCAAGTCCGCGATGGAGACCTTGGCGGCGGTGAGTTCCTGGCCCTTGTCGGAGAGGCGGACTTGCAGCTCCGAGTGGGTGTGGGCGTCTTTCTCCCACGCCAAATTGAGCGCGGCAATCCTCTCCTCGCTCGTCTTCAAGCTCGTCTCCAACTGCGCCACCCTCGCCTCCAAGTCCCTCTTGGCGGTCTCTGCGGCAGTAGTTGCGTCCCTCGCCTCCTGCAGAGCCCCGCCAATGGACTGCTCGCGCGCGGTAAGGTCGTCCTCGTGGCTATCGAGGTCGACCTTCCGCTGCCTGAGCTCTCCCTCCCGCCGAGACAGATCCTCGGCGGCTAGTCGTTGCTGCTCCTCAGCCTCGGCCTTCTCGAGGATGAACGCCTGGTGCGCCTCGGCGAGCTCCTCCCGCTCCTCCGCCAAGTTCCGGAGAGCCGCTTGGTTGGCGGCGCGGAGCTCCTCGGCGCGCTTCTCCAGATCGATGCCAGCCTTGGCAGACAGAGCCTCTCGGGACTCCAGCTTGGCCTGCCTGGCGCGGTACAGAGCCAGGAGCCGGCGCAGAAGCTGCTCCTCCTCGGGCTCGTCGCTGCTGCCGGGCGCGTCGACAAGCCTCAGCCCAGCGGAGGCAAGGACTTCTCCATCGAAGCCCTCCCCCTCCGCGGGCGCCCTTGACGAAGATGCCCACGGGACTTGGATGAAGACCTCGTTGGCAGCCTCCAGGTAGACACCCGGCCCAGTCGCGGCGGCAGAGGGGTCGGCGGCCGGCGCAGCGTCCAACGCTCCTGCGGCCTCAGGGCCGTTAGTGCGGTCGCCGGTCCCCTCCTCAGCTGCCGCGTCAGTGGCCGCGGCGGTCTCATCGGCGGCTGGCTCGTCGGCGCCGGCCATCCCTTCAGCGGTGGTGGCGTCGCCAGCATTGCCGCGCGCGTCCTCCTCGGCGATGGCCTCTGTTTCCATCGGCTCCGGGGCGGGCGGGTCTGACAGAAGGAAAAGAAAAGAAGAATCGTCAAGCAAATATCCAAAAAGAAGAATTCAAGAGAAGAAAAGTACAAGGGTTACCTGCGCAGGCCTCTTCCTCTACGGGGTTCCTTGCCGGGGAGTTCTCCCTTGGCGGCGTGGTAGTAGTCCTTGCCGGCGGAGGGCCGCTGGCGCTTTCCCTTGGCGGGGTGCTTGCTCTTGGCGGGGTACTCGCCCTTGGCGGAGTACCCGCGCTTGGCGGAGCGCTCTCCCTCGCCGAGGAGCTCCTCCTTGGCGGGGAGGGTGGGACGAGCGGCTCGTCGGGAGCAGTCTCTTGACGCACCTGAGGCTGCGGCTCCACTTCTGCACAAGTCAACAAGTAAACAAGACATTAGCAAAGACGAAAAGCCCACGCGCGCCTTACGCTGGGGGCTGCGCTGGGGGCTTCCCTGCGGAGCAGCTGGCTGGTCCGGCAAGCTCGTCGCCGGCGCATCCCCTGCCGCTGCGACGGGATCGTCCTCGAGGTCGACCACCGGGATCTTGGCCCTCTTCGCCACCCTCTGCGCCAAGGTCCTGAAGGGCAAACATCAAGATCAGAGTCAGGCAAAGAGAATTCAAGACAAGAACAACAAAAAAATCAAAAGAAATAAGAGTTGCAGGTGCATACTCTTCCTCCTGTTCGTCGGAACTAAGGACGGAGAAGTCGAAGTCCGCCTCGCGCGTCCCGGCGCGAGGAGCTGGAGGGGTAGGCTACCTCGGGCTCTTGGCGGGCTCCAGAGCCGTGGGCTGAGAAGACCCCGCTCCGGTCGTCGCCGAAGACCGAGGGGCGGAAGGAACGCCAGAACCGGTTCAGGAAGACCCCCCTCCGCTTGCCGCAGAGGCGCGGGGCGCCTCCTTGACGGCCTTGCTCGTCGTGGTGGCACGCGTCGAGCGACGCTGCGGCTGCTGTCGGGGCGCCGGCTGCCTCGCCGTGTCAGTGGTCTTGCGGAGGCGCTTCTTTGGCTGTGGCGGAGGACTTGGTGGTGGCGGAGAATTCTCCGAGGATGAGGAGGCATCGTCGAGGTTCAGTGACCCGCCCGAGTCTTTGTCGGAATCGCCCGATTCGGCGTCCTCCTCGGCAGGCTCACTGGACTCAGTGCCCTGCCCGACAGCCTCGCTCGTCCCGGCAGGCTCCCCGGCAGGCTTCAACAACTTGAGGATCTCTTCCTCCTCGGCCCTACTCTCTGCATCCGCTGCATCTTCCTCGTCCAAGGAATATCCAAACTCGCCCGCGGCATCAGCTACGGCCACCTTCTCCATCCTGGTGGCGATATACGCCAAATCCCGGTCGGTGGTGTCGCGGGTGAGACCCTTCTTCTCATCAAGATTGACCGGCAGCTCAACCAAGTTGTCGAAGAAGGCTTGTGCAGTTTCATCAGATGGCACCAGCCAAGTGGGATCAACCTCGTGGGAGTCGCACAACGGCATTACCGCGTGGATGGCACTAAGTGAAGAGTTGTTACATAGTGGAACTACTCCCCGCGACGGGGCAAACCACTCCGGGTGCTTGGGGTCATGCTTGAATAGCTCCCGGATCATCCCCTTGAGCTCCAGGACAGTAAAGTTGTAGTTGAGGCCGGGGCGTAGCCTCATGCGGTCAGCCGCGTTGCCGAATTCCCAAGCAGCCCTTTTCCTCTCCTGCAAGGGTGCGATACGGCGATGAAGGAAATCGGCCCCGACCTCACCTACAGTAAGATTGGCTTGCCGGAGGCGGAGGATCCTAGTAAGGGCAATCTTCAGCTTGTCGTCCTCCGGGGCCAGGTCACTCCAATCCTTGCCGCACACTATTGCAGCTCGGCGCGGGGAGGTAAATTGTTGAGGTTCATCTTCCATGACCCAGCACCAATCGGCCCTCCACTCCTCCCACTTGTCGCGGAGCTCTCCAGTCAAGTACGCCTCTTTCTTGTTGACGCTAAAGATCCAAGAGATGCCGCCGGACAGAGGGGATCCAGACTCTACTCAAGGTGTGAAGAAATGGCAGAAGAGAGCTACGTTGGGGGTGACTCCGACAAAGTTTTCGCACAGATGTGCGAAAACAGTCAAGGTTAAGACTGCGTTCGGAGTGAAATCTAGAAGGTGGAATCCATACGTGTTCATAACGTCGCAGAAGAACTCGGAGTACGGAGGACAGAGGCCGCAATGGAAGAACAGAGCAAAATAAGGGTAACCTCCCGGGAACATGTCGCAGGCTTCAGCGGGGAGGACCCTGGTGCGCGGGTGAGCCTTCGTCTCCCTCGACCAGAACGAGTAGTACTTGTCCTTCAGCTCCCTCGCGCCAAGCCTCGGCGGGAAGATCACCATCTTCTTCCGCATTGCTGCTAGCTTCGCCGCCCGCTCGGACTTCGCGCTTTTCGCCTTGTCGCTCTTCAGGGCCATGGCGGGGACGGCGAGTGGGGTCGGCGGTGCTGGGGAAGCCGGCGGCGGCGGAAGAGGGGTGGAGCTCGGCTCTCTTTTCGACCTTTGAGGGGGAGGAGAGCAGCGGGGGGTTTTTGGAGGTTGAAGACGCAATGAAGCAATGGGGGAAACTGCCCCTGTTTCCTCTGCTTTTATGGGGGAGCGGGGGACGTTCCGCATTTTCCCATGAAAGAAACAGGCCACGATCTCTCCCACGACGCCGCAATCGACGCGTGCCGTTAGGGAGGGATGCGGCGGATACGGAGTGGGATACGGCGCGCCGTGGGCCGCGTGTGTCCGTGCACTGTTTTGGGCCTGGCCCAACAGCGCTCGGCACCGTGTGTGGCCTAGGCCCGGGGGCTCCTGTCGGTGTACTAAAGTAGGGGTGCCTTAGTATCCCGACTTGTGCACGGGCAGTAGCAGCGTCCCGTGGCAGGGCTTTCCACGTGCTCGCCAAGGCCCACTCTAGTTCCTTTTGAGCCATTCAAGAACAAAGTATTCAAGTTAAGAAACCAGACCCCGGCAAGAGGAGCTTGCCGGGAAGGCTGCTCCAGGCTCAAGACCACCCTATTAGTACAAGACCCTGGCAAGAGGAGCTTGCCAGGAAGGCCAAAGAACGGCATTTCAGAAGACTTGCCGTGGCGCATCGCGCGCCCCGGGAAGGCCCGGAGAGCGACAAGCTTCCGGGCGCGGCAAGATAGCGACCGCGGCAAGGTGCTTGCCGCGGCAAGCTTGCACTATGTGCCTGCGCTCCAGCTCATCTGGCCATGCGTCGCCCTGGGGCCCTTTCAAGGGCACGTGGCAAATGGCTGTGCAGCCTGGGGTACACGGTGGCAAGCCAAGATGACAAGGCCTCCGTCATGGCGAACTGAGACGCCCGGACGGACGCTTTTTGCACTATTTGGGGCGACGGCGACGGGCATTCAATGCCTTTGTCCCCCACCGTCTAGGTTAGGTATAGACCACTGTACATGCACTGTTACAACTACCACCACTTTTACGTTTTTGCCCTCAACTACGTTGCCACCTGTCGGTCACCCCTTTGACCTATAAAAGGAGGCCCATGCACAACGTAGAGGGGGTTCCGAAACTCGATCACTCCCACGCTTGGTGTAGCCGGTACTGTAGATCTTCTTGCTCCCGAGCCAAGAACTCAATAACAAAACCAAGGCAGGAGTAGGGTTTTACGCATTCGTGCGGCCCGAACCTGGGTAAACTGCTCGCGTGCGCGCGTCGATCCGCTCTTCGTGCTCCCTCCGCTCCCTTGCCGTACCGAAAAGGGGCTCCTGTCCCATAGGTGTTCGTGGGCGATCAGTTTCCCCGACAACATCGTATGCAAAAGATATAGTCGTTTTACTTTTTCATCACAACTTTTTGCAAAATATGTCCAAATTTAAGTTTTTAAATTTTCCTAACTTGTTTTCAGGAGGCGGGTGAGAAGCATGAGCAAAAGGTATTTCAGGAGGAACTGGAAGAAAATGAAGAAGATGATGTTGAGGGGGAGGTCGAAGTTGGCGAGGAACATGTTTCAAGGACCTCGCCATCAACAAGGTCTAGAAATACATCATCAAATGATTGTGAAGAAATAAAGTGGGAAGGTCAAAATGTTGGGAAAACACCATCTAGAGAATCTCTATACAGAAGTGTGAGAGTTGGAGATCTCAGTGTTGATGTTGGTGGGGCACTCACATTGGAAGGAGATTGAGAAGAAGCCATCATTTGTTTCGTGCTAAACATTTTGATATATTATACGTTTTTTTCGACATCGTATGCAAAAGATATAGTCGTTTTACTTTTTATCACAATTTTTTGCAAAACATGTCCATATTTAAGTTTTTAAATTTTCCTAACTTGTTTGAGGAGGCGGGTGAGAATTATGAGCAAAAGGTATTTGAGGAGGAACATGAAGAAAATGAAGAAGATGATGTTGAGGGGGAGGTCGAAGTTGGCGGGGAACATGTTTCAAGGACCTCGCCATCAACAAGGTCTAGAAATACATCATCAAATGCTTGTGAAGAAATAAAGTGGGAAGGTCAAACAGTTTGGAAAACACCATCTGGAGAAGCTCTGTACAAAAGTGTGAGAGTTGGAGATCTCAGTGTTGATGTTGGTGGGGCACTCACATTGGAAGGTGATTGAGAAGAAGCCATCATGTGTATCGTGGTGAACATTTGGACATATTATACGTTTTTTCGACATCGTATGCAAAAGATATAGTCGTTATACCTTTTTATCATATTTTTTTGCAAAACATGTCCAAATTTAAGTTTTTAAATTTTCTTTAACTTGTTTGAGGAGGCGGGTGAGAATCATGAGCAAAAGGTATTAGAGGAGGAACATGAAGAAAATGAAGAAGATGATGTTGAGGGGGAGGTCGAGGTTGGCGAGGAACATGTTTCAAGGACCTCGCCATCAACAAGGTCTAGAAATACATCATCAAATGCTTGTGAAGAAATAAAGTGGGAAGGTCACACGGTTGTGAAAACACCATCTGGAGAAGCTCTGTACAGAAGTGTGAGAGTTGGAGATCTCAGTGTTGATGTTGGTGGGGCACTCACATTGGAAGGTGATTGAGAAGAAGTCATCATGTGTTTCGTACTGAACATTTTGACATATTATACGTTTTTTCGACATCCTATGCAAAAGATATAGTCGTTTTACTTTTTCATCACAGTTTTTTTGCAAAACATGTCCAAATTTAAGTTTTTAAATTTTCCTAACTTGTTTGGGGAGGCGGGTGAGAATCATGAACAAAAGGTATTTGAGGAGGAACGGGAAGAAAATGAAGACAATGATGTTGAAGGGGAGGTCGAAGTTGGCGAGGAACATGTTTCAAGGACCTCGCCATCAACAAGGTCTAGAAATACATCATCAAATGCTTCATAAGAAATAAAGTGGAAAGGTTAAACAGTTGGGAAAACACCATCTACAGATGCTCTGTACCTAAATGTGAGAGTTGGAGATCTCAATGTTCATGTTGGTGGGGCACTCACATTGGAAGGTGATTGAGAAGAAGCCATCATGTGTATCGTGCTGAAAATTTGGACATATTATATGTTTTTTTCGACATCGTATGCAAAATATATAGTCGTTTTACTTTTTTATCATCTTTTTTGCAAAACATGTCCAAATTTAAGTTTTTAAATTTGCTTTAACTTGTTTGAGGAGGCGGATGAGAATCATGAGCAAAAGGTATTTGAGGAGGAACATGAAGAAAATGAAGAAGATGATGTTGAGGGAGAGGTCGAAGTTGGCGAGAAACATATTTCAAGGACCTCGCCATCAACAAGGTCTAGAAATACATCATCAAATGCTTGTGAAGAAATAAAGTGGGAAGGTCAAACAGTTGTGAAAACACCATCTGGAGAAGTTCTGTACAGAAGTGTGAGAGTTGGAGATCTCAGTGTTGATGTTGGTGGGGCACTCACATTGGAAGGTGATTGAGAAGAAGCAATCATGTGTTTCGTGCTGAACATTTTGACATATTATACGTTTTTTGGACATCATATGCAAAAGATATAGTCGTTTTACTTTTTCATCACAGTTTTTTGCAAAACATGTCCAAATTTATGTTTTTAAATTTTCCTAACTTATTTGGGGAGGCGGGTGAGAATCATGAGCAAAAGGTATTTGAGGAGGAACATGAAGAAAATGAAGAAGATGATGTTGAGGGGGAGGTCGAAGTTGGCGAGAAACATGTTTCAAGGACCTCGCCATCAACAAGGTCTAGAAATACATCATCAAATGCTTGTGAAGAAATAAAGTGGGAAGGTCAAACAGTTGAGAAAACACCATCTGGAGAAGCTCTGTACAAAAGTGTGAGAGTTGGAGATCTCAGTGTTGATGTTGGTGGGGCACTCACATTGGAAGGTGATTGAGAAGAAGCCATCATGTGTTTCGTGCTTAACATTCAGATATATTATACGCTTATTCGACATCGTATGCAAAAGATATAGTCATTTTACTTTTTCATCACAATTTTTGCAAAACATGTCCAAATTTAAGTTTTTAAATTTTCCTAACTTGTTTTGAGGAAGCGGGTGAGAATCATGAGCAAAAGGTATTTGAGGAGGAACAGGAAGAAAATGAAGAAGATGATGTTGAGGGTGTCGGGGGAAACTGTCCGCCACGAACACCTATGGGACCGGAGCCCCTTGCTTGTGCGGTAAGAGGGCGGAGGGAGCACGAAGAGCAGATCGTAGCGAACACGCGGGCAGTTTTACCCAGGTTCGGGCCGCGACGGACGCGTAAAACCCTACTCCTGCTTACTTTGTATTGAGTTGGAGAGCTCAAGAGCTTGAAGAGCTAGCTACACCGAGCGTATGAGCGATCTAGGTTCCGAACCCTTTCTACGTTGTGCATGGGCCTCCTTTTATAGTGCAAGGGGTCACCGACAGGTGCCAACGTAGGAGAAAGGGTAAAAATGTAAAAGAGGTGGTAGTTGTAACAGTGCGGGAATAGTGGAGCTACAGTGCGTGAACAGTGGTCGCTACCTACTTTGACAGTGTGGGACAAGAGCATTTAATGCCCATCGCCGTCGACCCCAAAAGCGCCCGCCCTTGCGTCTCCGTTTGCCACGGCGATGGCTTCATCACCGTGGAGTGCCACCGTGTCCCCCAGGCTGCACAGCCATCCGCCACGCGTCCCTGGAGCGGCCCCAGTGCGACGCGTGGTTCGATGAGCTGGAGCGCGGGCACATAGCACAACTCTCCCGGCAAGCACCTTGCCGGGGTCTTGACCTTGCCGGGCCCGGGAGCTTGTCGGGCTCTGAAGCTTGTCGCTCCCCGGGCCCTGCCGGGGCGCATGTTGCGCCGAGGCATGTCTTCTGTAATGGAATCTTCTGGTCTTCCTGGAGGGCCTTGTGCTTAGTGAGGTAATCTTGAGCCTGGAGCGGCCTTCCCGGCAAGCTCCACTTGCCGGGGTCTCGATCTTCTGTCTTGTATACTTTGTTTTTGAATGGTTTTAGACGGAGCAGGAAGGTCTCCGCGAGCACGTGGTCGACCCTGCCGCGGGAAGCTGCTACTGCCCGTGCACAAGTTGGGGTACTGAGGTACCCCTACCTTAGTACACCGACAGGAGCCCCCGGGCCTGGGCCACACACGGTGCCGAGCGCTGTTGGGCCAGGCCCAAAACAGTGCACGGACACACGCGGCCCATAGCGCGCCGGATCCACTTCCGCATCCGCCGCGTCCCCCCGTAACGGCACGCGTCGATTGCGGCGTCGTGGGATGGGACGTGGCCACGTTCTTTTAATGGAAAGAGCGAAACGCCCCCCACTTCCCCATAAAAGCAGAGGAAGCAGGAGCGGTTCCCCTCCTACGCTTTCATTGCATCTTCTTCCATCTCCAGAGATCCCCTTTGCGCTCCGCCTCCACAGCTCCTCCGCCGTCTTTCGCATCTCCGGCGCCGCCGGGCTCTTCGTCCCCCTCCCCTCGCCGCCTCCGCCATGGCCCCGAAGACCGAGAAGGCGAAGGTGGAGAAGACAAAGAAGGAGAAATCGGAGCAAGCGGCGAGGCTCACCGCGTTGCGGAAGCGGAGCGTCGTCTTCTCGCCGAGGCTCAGCGCGCGGGAGCTCTGGAACAAGTATTACCTGTTCTGGTCCAAGGGGACCAAGGCGCACCCCCGCACCCGAGCTTATCCGGCCGCCGCCAAGGACAACTACCCCGGCGGGTACTATTTCTTCGCAGCCTTCTTCCACTGCGGTCTTTGCCCTCCTTTTTCTGAATTCTTCTGTGACATAATGCACACCTACGGCCTCCATCTTCTTGACTTCACCCCCAACGCCATCCTCACGATGGCGGTTTTCGCACACGATATACCCAAACGTAGCACTGTTTAGGCACTTCTTCACCCCTAGAGCAGAGGCCGGCGCCCCCCTCTCCGGAGGAATATCTTGGGTTTTTCGTCTGAACAAGAAAGAGTTCTACTTGCCGGGGGAGCTCCGCGGCAAGTGGGAGGAGTGGCGTGCTGACTGGTGTTGGATCGTCGAGGACCAGCCGCAATCTTTCACCGCGCCGCGCACAACACCTATCGTGCGCGGCAGGGACTGGAGCGAGCTGGATTCGGACGACAGCAAGCTTGAATCGCCCTCATCAGGATTCTTCGTCTCCGGGTAGCAAGGTTGTCTGTCACAGAAGTAGGCACAGACTTCCTCCGCCGCCGCATCGCCCCTCTCCAAGACAGGAAAAGGCCGGCCTGGGAGTACGGCAACTCGGCGGATATCATGAGGCTGCGCCCCGGGCTCAACTTCAATTTCACGTCGCTGGAGCTGAAGGGGATGGTCCGGGAATTATTTAAGCATGACCCGGCCCACCCGGAATGGTTCAGGGGTCCCCGGGGAGTGGTGCCCCTCTGCAACAGCACGGCTCGGGACAACCTTCGCGCCATGATGCCCGCGTGTGACTCGCACGGCGTCGACCGCACGTGGATTCCGCCCAAGCCGGACGTCGTCTTGAACCTCTTCGACAACCTGGTGGAGGTGGCGAAGAACAAGAACTAGACCCGGGAGCTGACACGGGACACCACCGACCAGGAGATAGCGTACATAGCTTCTCGGGTTGAAGAGGCCGCTGCAGCCGCAGCGGCAGGAGAATTCGGCTACACGCCCGAGGAGGCAGAGGCTGCGGAAGTGTCCTGCCAAGCAGAGGAGCCGGAGATCCGCAGGCTACTGAAGCTGCCTCCCGACGAGCTCGCCGGGGTCCCATCCTTGAGGCACTCCGGGATCCTTGGAATCCAGACGGAGGCCGCGGCGAGAGGCAACGCCGTCGGAGGGAACAGGGGCGCCGCAGGGAGCGGAGGCGCCGGAGGGAAAGAGGCCGCAGCACAGGGCGCTGGGCCCAGCAAGCCTGCCGGGGAGGAGGAAGAGGAGGACGACGCCGAGGCCGCCGAGGACTCCGACGGGTCTCTGGGGCTCTACGCCGACGACATCTCCTCGTCGTCGGAGACCTCCCCGCCCCGGGCAAGCCCTAGGCGGTCTCCGATGAAACATCTCCGCAAGGCGGCGACGGGGACAAGGGCACAGGCGCCCCGGCAACAGCCAACTCGCCGGGCAGCGCGAGCTCCCCGGGGGAGTCAAGCTGCGATGGGGGCGCCCGGCGCACCAGCCACGGCGGAGGCGGCCCGCACGCAGGCCACGGCAGAGGCACCCCGCAAGCAGGCCACAGCAGAAGCGCCCCGCAAGCCAGCGCTGAGCGGAAGGGAGTCTTCACAGGGCGGAGCGGCGGCTCCGCCTGCTCCCCGGGCCCCGGCTACCACAGGGGCTGGGTCTTCGCAGCCCCCAGCCCCGGGGGCCGCCAAGCGCCCGAGGGAGTCTTCGCCTCCTGCTCCCCGCGCGGACGCGCCTCAGGTGGAGTTTGACTTCTCCGCCCTGAGCGACGACGACGACGAGGAGGAACAGGAGTAAGTATTCGAGGCTTTGCATCTTCTTTAACATTGCCTTGATTCTTGTTGATGCTGATCTCGTTTCTTGTTTTGATTTCAGGACCTTGGCTCAGCGGGCGGCGAAGAAGGCCAAGGTGCCCGTGGTCGAGGTCGCGGACGACTCGCCTGTCGCGGCAGCAGGGGACGTGCCGGAGACGAGCCTGCCGGACCCGAGCGCTGCTCCGAGGAGCAGCCCCCAGCGTAAGTCTGGGTTCCATCCTTCCGCTCGTCGGGCGCGCTTGGAGATTTCGTCTTGTTCTAATATCTTTATGCTTTTGTCTTTTCCTGTGCAGAGGTGGAGCCACAGCCGCAGGAGCGTCCGGAGGTCGCTCCCGAGGAGCCGCAGGCCCCGCCGTCCCCGCCAAGGCCGAACTCCCCGGCGAGGGAGAGCGCTCCGCCAAGGGCGGGTACTCCGCCAAGGGCGAGTACCCCGCCAAGGGCGAGCAGCCCGGCGAGGGCGGCCACTCCGCCAAGGCAGAGCTCCCCGGCGAGGGAGCCCGCCACTGACGACGTCCGTCAAGGTAAGTTCCGTCACTTGTCTTCTTGGATTCGTCTCTTTTTGGATATTTGCTTGAACTTCTTTTGCTTTTTCTTCTTCTTCTAGATCCTCCCTACCCCCGAGCGGATGGAGACGAAGGTCATCGACGTCGAGGAGGAGGGCGCGCAGGGCGGCGGCGGCGACGCCCCTGTCGCCGAGGACACGGCGGGAGCCGCCGAGCCAGCTGCGGAGGAGACCGCTCCGGCTGCGGATGCAGCGGCCGGGGAGGGGGACCGCGACCACACTGCCGGCCCGGAGGCGGCAGGAGCATCAAGTGCTGCACCGGCCGCCGGCCCCTCCGCCGAAAAGGTGCAGGCGGGCTACTACCTTGAAGCTCCCAACGGCGTATTCATCCAGGTGCCGTGGGGTTCTTCATCGCGAGCTCCCGCGGAGGGCGAGGCCTTTGATGGAGAGGTCCTCGCCTCCGCGGGCTTGAAGATCGTCGAGGCGCCCGGCGGAAGCGACGGGCCCGAGGAGGAGAAGCTGCTTCACCAGCTCCTGGCCCTTTACCGGGCCAGGCAGGCGAAGCTTGCTTCTCGGGAGGCCCTTGCCGCCAAGGCCGCCGCTGAGATGGAGAAGCGCGCGGCGGAGCTCCGCGCCGCCAACCAGGCTGCCCTCCGCGAGGTGGCGGAGGAGCGCAAGAGGCTCGCCGGGGAATATCAAGAATGGCTGCTGGAGAAGGCCGAGGCCGAAGAGCAGCAGCGGCTCGCCGGGGTGGAGCTGTCCCGGCGAGAAGGAGAGCTCGCCCAGCGGAAGGTCAACCTCGACTCCCACGAGGAAGACCTTGCCGCTCGGGAGCAGGCCCTTGGCGGGGAGTTGAAGGAGGCGAAAGCCGCCGCGGCTACCGCGGAGACCGCCAAGGAGGAGCTTGCCGCCAAGGTCGCGCAGCTGGAGGAGTCGCTGAAGGCGAGCGTGGAGAGGGTCGCCGCGCTCAACACAGAGCGCGAGAAGGACGCCCACACCAACTCGGAACTCCAGGTGTGTCTCTCTGAGAAGGGCGACGAGCTGAAGGCCGCCAAGGACTCCATCGAGGATCTGGAGCTGAAGGTTTCCATGCTGAAGGACTCGCTCGACGCCGTCCGGGACCGGGAAACCAAGCTGAAGGAGGAGCTCTGCAAGGAGCGAGGCTTGGTGGACAGCGCCAACAAAGCGGCCGAGAACTTCCGCCGTACCGTCGAGGTATGGACCGAGGACTTGGTATCTTCTGCGTCCAACATCGACCAGGAGCTGCTGGCGCTGAAGTTGGAGCATCTCATCTACTCCCCGGACCCAAATCTCCCTCACAGCACCAAGCTCAGCCTCTTCTTCAGGGGGATCGCGCCGGCCCTTGCAGATCTTCGGAAGAAGATCCCCGCGCAACTGGCCGAGGAGTCGCGCCGGCTCTGCACGGGAACCTTGGAGCGTGTGCTGACGAAGATTGTATACCGCAATCCCGGCATAAACCTCACCAACGTTCTCCGCAGCCTGCCGGCCGACGCGAACATGGAGGCGCTGAAGGAGCAGGTCACCCACATCATCGCCAAAGTGAACAAGATCTCCAGGATCGAGGGCGGCCGCGTAGATTAGGCCTCCTTTATCTTTATTTCTTTTTGTTGCTGCATAGGGTGTTATGAACTCGTTAATCATTGCGACAAGTTATCCTTTGTAAGATATTTATTTTATTTTGATCAATCAGTGCAATGTTATCTTCCTTGTCTTGGTCATCTACTTTGTACGTTTTTCACCCTACGCTCCCGGGGAGCTTGCCGGCAAGGGTCCTTTGCCGCGAGCGCTGAGTGCTGGACTCTGAGCAGCCTGCCGGCCAAGGCCTCACCGGCAAGCAACCTTTCCGCAGCTAGTCGCAACGCACTTAGCTTGCTGAGTGAACTCGAAAACGAAGCAAGGGCGCGACACTTGTCGCAGCTCACTTAAGTCGTTGAGCGTACTCGAAAACAAGACAAGGGTGCGGCTAGCTACGGGTAGGTTCCTCCGCGCACAGGTTTTCCATACAAAGTGTGATTGTTCAAGGAAGACAACTTAAAATTAAAAAATTTGAACTGCTCAAATTCTAATAACTTAGCTTTCATATATTGCTTGTTTCTTGGTAAGGCTTCTCTTTCTTGAACAGCACTTGGTTCTTCTTCCGTCTCCTTCCCCCCGGCAAACTTGTGCGTGAGGAACATTCCTTCTGCTTAAGAGGCAAGGAAAAAGAAGAGGGAAACAAGTACATGGCCTTTCGGCGTGCTAATGCTTACCGGGTATGTATGTTGCACAAGATGCCAAATAACACATGCAAATAGCGGGGAAAAGCATGTAAAAGGCAAATAGCGCAAAACCCAAAAACTTTACTGATGCACGGGGTCTGGGCCCGGCTTTGTACAAAGGGTTACATGCAACAGCGGCAAAGCTTGTACAAAAGGTGGTTGCCCGAACGGATCACGGCAACCGCGCCTTACGGGTGAAACTTGCGAAGATGCTCTATGTTCCAGGAGTTGCTCACCGGTAAGCCTTCTTCGGTCTCAAGGCGGACAGCGCCGGGCCTTGTGACTTGTCTCACCCGATAAGGGCCTTCCCACTTCGGCGTCAACTTGTTGGAATTCTTGGCGGACTGAACACGCCGAAGAACAAGGTCGCCTTCCTCGAGACTCCTGGCCTTGACCTTGCGGCTATGGTAGCGACGCAAGGCTTGCTGGTATCGAGCAGCTCGTACAGCAGCCTGGAGACGTTCCTCCTCGAGGAGCAATGCATCATCTTGCCGCAGTTGCTCTTGCTCGAGCTCATCATAAGCGAGCACTCGAGGAGATCCGTATACGAGTTCCGTGGGGAGAACTGCCTCTGCTCCATAGACTAGAGCAAAGGGTGTCTGTCCGGTGGCTCGACTTGGTGTCGTTCTGATTGACCAAAGAGCCGCCGGTAGCTCCTCTATCCAATTTCTTCCACACTTGCGCAGCCTGTCAAAGGTCCTTGTCTTGAGTCCGCGCAGCACTTCAGCATTTGCCCTCTCCGCTTGACCGTTGCTCCTCGGGTGAGCAACAGAAGCGAAACAGACCTTGGCGCCAAGGTCTTGGACGTACTGCATGAAGGTGCGACTACTAATTGTGTACCGTTGTCGGTGATGATCCTGTTAGGGTTTCCGAAACGGCAAACAATCGACCTGAAGAACCTGACCGCTGACTGTGGTGTCACCTTTCTCACTGGTTCCACTTCTGGCCACTTTGTGAACTTGTCGATCGCAACGTACAAGTACTCAAAGCCCCCGACGGCTCGGGGGAAGGGGCCGAGGATATCGAGCCCCCAGACCGAGAAGGGCCAGGATAAAGGAATTGTTTGGAGAGCTTGAGCTGGCTGATGAATCTGCTTTGCATGGAACTGGCACGCTTCACACTTGGTTACTAGTGCAGTTGCATCTTGGAGGGCTTCTTGCCAGAAGAACCCTTGCCGGAAAGCTTTCCCGGCAAGCGCCCTTGCGCCAATGTGGTGGCCGCATATGCCTCTGTGTATTTCTGCCAACAGCTTCTGTCCATCTTCCCTGGAGATGCACTTCAGTCTGACACCATTGAGCCTTCTTCTGTACAGCTCGTTATCCACGAACTGGTACATAGTTGACTGCCTGGTTATCTTCTCTATTTCTTCTGGGTCGTCGGGAAGTTCTCCAGTTTGCAGAAAACGGACAATCTGCTGCGCCCATGCCGGAGCATGAGGCTCAACGGCAAGGACCAAAGGCATGAGGGCCGCTGCGGGGACCTCAGCTTCTACGGCGAGAACCTCTGGTTCTGCCGGAGCTGACGGTCCCCCGGCAAGCTCGCCGGGGCGAGGCTTGTCGGGAACACTTGCTTCAACTGCACAGATCCTTGGATCTGCAGGAGCAGACTGTTCCTCAGCGTTCTGATTGCTGATCTTGGGGACCTTGGCGGCGGTTTCAGGGAGATCCGCCGGCAAGTAGTCGCCGGAGACCAACTTTCTCTTCTTGGACTGCCCAATTGATGGTGTAACGGATGGTTGAGTCAGCTTGAGCAAGAAGGTCCCTGGTTCCACAGGTAACTTCATCGAAGCACACTTTGAAAGGCCATCTGCTATTTCATTCTGAGCTCTCGGGACGTGCTCCATTTGCAGACCTTCAAAGTGCTCCTCAAGCTTCCTCACTTCATCTACATAAGCTTCCATCAAAGGGCTCTGATAACTCTTGTTAACTTGTCGGACCACCAACTGAGAATCTCCCCGCACAATCAACTTCCTGATCCCAAGTTCGGCCGCAATCCTGAGGCCGGCAAGCAAGCCTTCATATTCAGCAGTGTTGTTTGTCGCTTGCTCCCTGGGAAAGTGCATCTGGATAACATATTTGAGGTGCTCTCCGGTGGGCGCGATGAGTACCACGCCAGCACCGGCGCCTTGCAGCGAGAAGGCACCGTCAAAATACATTACCCATTCACTTGTCGCTTCTTGTACGGGTACACTTGTTTCTTGGACTTCCTCATCGGGCGTCGGGGTCCACTCAGCTATAAATTCTGCCAAAGCTCGGCTCTGTATGGTCGAAGTACTTTCAAACTTGAGTCCAAAGCTCGACAGCTCCAGTGCCCACTCAACGATCCTGCCTGTTGCTTCCGGATTGTGCAATATCCTCTTCAGCGGAAAGCGAGTGACCACTGTTATCTCATGTGCCTGGAAGTAATGGCGCAGCTTTCTCGAGGCCATGAGGAGGCCGAAAAGCAACTTTTGCACACCAGAGTATCTTGATCTAGCCCCCTGGAGAAGGGAACTTACAAAATACACTGGGCGCTGCACCATCTTCTTCCGCACTTCTTCCTGTTCCTGCGCAGAGTTGTCCTTGTCGGGGCCAGAGCTTGTCGGAGCAGCCCCCTGCTTGTCGCTGGATTCGCTTGCCGGTGGTGCAGACTCCTCGTCGGCCTCCCTCTCCGCTACTAACGCAGCACTAACCACCTGGTTGGTTGCTGCTAGATATAGCAACAACTTTTCCTGTGGTCTAGGTGCGACAAGTATTGGAGTGGAGGATAGGTACCGTTTCAAATCTTGCAGCGCTGCCTCCGCTTCCGGAGTCCACTTCATGGGGCCTGCCTTCTTCAAGATTTTGAAGAAAGGTAGGGCGCGTTCTGCAGACTTCGAAATGAACCTACTGAGGGCAGCCACACAACCTGCAAGTCTTCTGACATCCTTGACGCGCTTCGGGGCCTCGATCTGCTCAATGGCTTTAATCTTGTCGGGGTTAGCTTCAATCCCCCTCTGTGACACAAAGAACCCGAGAAGCTTGCCGGAGGGGACTCCAAAGGCGCACTTCTCGGGGTTCAACTTGAGCTGTATTCTGCGCAGGTTCTGAAATGTTTCTTTAAGTCTTGGACCAGGGTTTCCTTGCTCTTGCTCTTCACCACTATGTCATCCATGTAAGCCTCTACATTCCTGTGGATCTGTGGCTCGAAAGCAGTGTGCACTACCCTTGCAAATGTTGATCCTGCATTCTTCAGTCCAAATGGCATGCGTATGAAGCAATAAGTGCCACATGGAGTGATAAATGCAGTCTTCTCTTCGTCTTCCTTGGCCATAAAAATCTGATGGTAGCCTGAATATGCATCAAGAAAGGAGAGTAGCTCACATCCGGCAGTGGAGTCAACGATCTGGTCAATGCGCGGCAAAGGGAATGGATCCTTGGGACATGCTTTATTCACATCGGTGAAGTCTATACACAGTCTCCACTTCCCGTTGGCCTTGCGCACGTCGACTGGGTTTGCTAACCATGTCGGATGGATCACACCTCTAACTAGGCCTGCTGCCTCTAGCTTCTTGATCTCTTCATTGATGAATTCTTGGCGCTCCACGGCTTGCTTCCTCACCTTTTGCTTGACGGGCCGCGCATGAGGACAAACAGCAAGCTTGTGCTCAATTACCTTCCTGGGAACACCGGGGATGTCAGATGGTTGCCAGGCAAACACATCGACATTCGCCCGCAGGAAGGCAACGAGCGCGCTTTCCTATTTGCTGTCGAGTGTGGCACTGATGGTGAAGGTACCACCAGTGCCGTCCTCCTTGGCGGACACCTTCTTGGTTGCCGGAGGAGCGGCCATCCCCTTCTTACACTTGCCGGTGGAGCTCGATGGAACGTCCTCGACGGCAGCGCAGCACTCCGAAGAGGTGCGGTTGCCGGAGTGGGCCCCAGAGCACTTGCCGGACTTGGTCTTCGTCTTCTTCCCCCCGAGAGCTTCAGCGGCAAGTGTGTCCTTCTCTGCCGCAGCTGCTGCATCCCGGTAGATCTTGTCGGCGCAGACAAGCGCATCTTTCTTGTCGCCGTGGACAGTGATGACGCTTATCGGCCCTGGCATCTTGAGTACGTTGTAGGCATAGTGGGAAGCTGCCATGAACTTGGCGAGGGCAGGACGGCCGAGTATTCCATTGTATGGCAATGGAATATCAGCGACGTCAAATGTGATGCGCTCAGTTCTGAAGTTGAGCTCCCCGCCAAAGGTCACCGGCAGAGTGATCTTCCCCTTGGGCTTGCTCCTTCCCGGGTTGATTCCTTGGAAAGAACCGGTCTCTTCGAGCTCGCCATCTGGAATTTGGAGTTTCTTGATCACAGCAGAGGAGATCAAGTTCAGCCCGGCCCCGCCGTCAACCAACATTTTGGTGACCTTGAGGTTGCGGATGGTGGGTGAGACCAACATCGGCATGCACCCGACCGCAGTGGTGCGGTCAGGGTGATCCTCAAGGTCAAAAATGATGGGCGTGTTGGACCATTTGAGGAGCCTGCGCGACTCCACGGGCGGCTCTGCTGCATTCACCTCACGCACCCACTGCTTGAGCTGTCGGTGGGAGGTGTGCAGTGAGGCGCCACCGTCGACGCACAGGACCTCCGTGGCCTTCTGGAACTCCTGCTCGCTGTTATCCTCGTCCTCCATGTCTTCGTCGTCGTCCTCTTCATCCTTGTCGCGGCCCCGGGGAGGTCGATCACCTTGCCGCTGCTTGGCCTTGCCGCGGCGTCCTCCCCGGCCATTGCACGGCCGCTTCTTGCTTGGTTCTCCCCCGCCACCTTGGGCCTTCTCCTTGTCGCGCCTCTCGTACTCAGCTTTCTGCTGCTCGACGAGGTACTCGACGCGTTTGCAGTTGGAGAGGTCGTGGCCCTTGGTGCGGTGGATCTTACAGTATTGCTTGTCGGAGCCGTCCTGCTTGTCGGCTGCCGCTACAGGGGCAGGCTCCTTGCCGGAGCCGCTAGCCTGTGTTTGCTTGGCGGGAGCCTCCTTGCCGTACTTCTCGACGGCAAGCACTTCCTTCTTGTTCTTCCGTCTGTTATTCCGCCGCCGGCTCTTCTTTGCCGGGGCGGCGTCGTCGCTGTCGCTTCCTCCTGCGCCAGCATCCTCCCCGGGGAGTCTCCTCCCCTCTTCTGCGCGTGCGCACTTATCAGCTAGAGCGTAGAGCTCGCTGACATCCCGAATCTTGGTCATCGCCATTTCCTCACGCATGCGGCGGTTACGCACGTTCTGGTGGAACGCGCTGATAACCGCGGCAGGGTGGACGTCGGGGATGTTGTGCTGTACACGGCTGAAGCGTTGGATGTACTTGCGCAGGGATTCTCCTTCTTTCTGGGCCAGAATGTGGAGATCGCTCTCCTGGTCGTGGGGTTTGTGGCCGCCCGTGAAGGCGCCAGCAAACTGGTGGCAAAGGTCTGCCCAAGAAGAAATGGAACCTTCCGGCAAGTGCATAAGCCAGGAACGAACGTTCGGCTTAAGCACGAGCGGGAAGTAATTCGCCAAAATCTTCTCGTCGCGCCCCCCGGCAGCTTGCACAGCGATTGTGTAGATGTTGAGGAATTCCGAGGGGTGCGTCTTGCCGTCGTACTTCTCCGGTACGTCGGGCTTGAAATTCTTCATGCTGGGCCACTGGACGCGCCGCAGCTCACGGGTGAACGCAGGGCAGCCTGCCGCGTACGGCAAGTCGCCTGGTTCATCGGGCGCGCGCGCGTCGACAGCGTTCCCAGCCCTCTGGTCTGATTGTCGCCGAGCTTCTCGACGGCGCTCGATTGTTGTTCGAGCATCTTCTTGTCGCCGGTCGTCAAGGACCTGGCGCTGGTCCCGACGAGCCCGCGGATCCGACGACGCCGTGGAGCCGTCGTCGGCGTTGTTCCAGCGGGGCGGCGTCTTCTGCTTCTGCGGCGGGGAGTGCACGGTGGTTGCACCCCCGGCGGTCTTGTCGCCGTCGGCCTTCGTCTTTTCGACTTGCCGCAGCCGCGAGGTTGCCGGCTGCTGCGGCGTATCATTGTTGGCGAAGGCGATCAGGCTCTGGATGGTTGCCCTCCAGTCTTCGGCCTTGTCTGCCACTGGAGGGAAACCGAGGAGCAGTTGCGCTCTTGCGAGCGCTTCTACCGGAGTGGAGGGGAACGGGGGCGAGCGGTGCGAGGAGCGGGATATGCTCGGACTCCTAACAGCGTTAGAAGGAGCAGGGTCCCGCCCCGGCGTCCGCGCCTTGCTCGTGCCAGGACGATGGCCCGGAGCGTCCCGCGAGCCTCCGGTTTGCCCTTGGCCCAGCAAGCGGATACCACCTCCTGTGGTATGGCGCTGCTGGGTTGTCGTGTGTTGAGATGGACGCGGCGTGTCCACGGAGACCGAGGCTCGGTCGTCCGTCCTGTCCTTGGATTTGGTGGCGCTGCGAGTGTCCTCGCCGGCGACCACCCTTCCGACGGCGTCTCCCCCGCCCACCGTTGGTTCCGGTGGCGGCGGATGAGACGCAGACGGGCCTCCGACCTCCGAAGCCTTCTACTTCGGGGCCATGGTGCTGTTGCTGATGAAACTGGAGAGGTTGATGAAGAATGCACCCGCGTGAACGCCGGATCAGGTTCGCACAACCTCGACGCCCCCTACCTGGCGCGCCAAAGATGTCGGGGGAAACTGTCCGCCACGAACACCTATGGGACCGGAGCCCCTTGCTTGTGCGGTAAGAGGGCGGAGGGAGCACGAAGAGCAGATCGTAGCGAACACGCGGGCAGTTTTACCCAGGTTCGGGCCGCGACGGACGCGTAAAACCCTACTCCTGCTTAGTTTGTATTGAGTTGGAGAGCTCGGGAGCTTGAAGAGCTAGCTACACCGAGCGTATGAGCGATCTAGGTTCCGAACCCTTTCTACGTTGTGCATGGGCCTCCTTTTATAGTGCAAGGGGTCACCGACAGGTGTCAACGTAGGAGAAAGGGTAAAAATGTAAAAGAGGTGGTAGTTGTAACAGTGCGGGAATAGTGGAGCTACAGTGCGTGAACAGTGGTCGCTACCTACTTTGACAGTGGGGGACAAGAGCATTTAATGCCCGTCGCCGTCGACCCCAAAAGTGCCCGCCCTTGCGTCTCCGTTTGCCACGGCGATGGCTTCATCACCGTGGAGTGCCACCGTGTCCCCCAGGCTGCACAGCCATCCGCCACGCGTCCCTGGAGCGGCCCCAGTGCGACGCGTGGTTCGATGAGCTGGAGCGCGGGCACATAGCACAACTCTCCCGGCAAGCACCTTGCCGGGGTCTTGACCTTGCCGGGCCCGGGAGCTTGTCGAGCTCTGAAGCTTGTCGCTCCCCGGGCCCTGCCGGGGCGCATGTTGCGCCGAGGCATGTCTTCTGTAATGGAATCTTCTGGTCTTCCTGGCAAGCTCCTCTTGCTAGGGCCTTGTGCTTAGTGAGGTAATCTTGAGCCTGGAGCGGCCTTCCCGGCAAGCTCCACTTGCCGGGGTCTCGATCTTCTGTCTTGTATACTTTGTTTTTGAATGGTTTTAGACGGAGCAGGAAGGTCTCCGGCGAGCACGTGGTCGACCCTGCCGCGGGAAGCTGCTACTGCCCGTGCACAAGTTGGGGTACTGAGGTACCCCTACCTTAGTACACCGACAGAGGGGGAGGTCAAAGTTGGCGAGGAACATGTTTCAAGGACCTCGCCATCAACAAGGTCTAGATATACATCATCAAATACTTGTGAAGAAATAAAGTGAGAAGGTCAAACAGTTGGGAAAACACCATCTGGAGAATCTCTGTACAGAAGTGTGAGAGTTGGAGATCTCAGTGTTGATTTTGGTGGGGCACTCACATTGGAAGGAGATTGAGAAGAAGCCATCATGTGTTTCGTGCAAAAGATATAGTCGTTTTACTTTTTGATCACAAATTTTTGCAAAACATGTCCAAATTTTAGTTTTTAAATTTTCCTAACTTGTTTGAGGAAGCGAGAGAAAATCATGAGCAAAAGGTATTTGAGAAGGAATAGGCGGAAAATGAAGACGATGACGTTGAGGGGGAGGTCGAAGTTGGCGAGGAACATGTTTCAAGGACCTCGCCATCAACAAGGTCTAGAAATAGATCAACAAATGCTTGTGAAGAAATAAAGTGGGAATGTCAAACAGTTGGGAAAACACCATCAGGAGAAGCTCTGTACAGAAGTGTGAGAGTTGGAGATCTCAGTGTTGATGTTGGTGGGGCACTCACAATGGAAGGTGATTGAGAAGAAGCCATCATGTGTTTCGTGCTGAACATTTTGACATATTATACGTTTTTTTTCGACATTGTATGCAAAAGATATAGTCGTTTTATTTTTTCATCACAGTTTTTTGCAAAACATGTCCAAATTTAAGTTTTTAAATTTTCCTAACTTGTTTGGGGAGGCGGGTGAGAATCATGAGCAAAAGGTATTTGAGGAGGAACATGAAGAAAATGAAGACAATGATGTCGAAGGGGAGGTCGAAGTTGGCGAGGAACTGTAACATCCCAAATTTTTAATTTGGAATGTTATACATTAGATCATTATGCATATCATATTTTCTTGCTTTTGGTGATCCGAGAAAATCCCAAGCAACTCAAGCACCCTTGGAGAGAGTTGGGGATTTCTAAATTTTCATATTTGAGGTTTCTCAAATTTTGAAAATAGGATCGTTTGATTTTATTTATTTTTTCTTCAAGTATTTCTATTATAAAATATGAGAGAGGGAGTAAAACGACTCTCCCAAAATAAAGAAATACGGAAGATTTAATAAAAAGGTCAAACAAAGTTTATTTGGAGTTTATTTGGATTTTATTTGAATTAGGAAAAATTGCATGTTTTCAAAAAATGCATTTTAGTGCCATGAAAATGTTCATCTTGTTCTAAATATTTTATTTAGACGGTGAAAATTTGTTTTGGCAATTTCTAGTTTTTATTTTATTTTTTAGAGTTGTTTTAGCGCCGGTGTAGTTGTTCAAAAAAAATAGGGGACCGACTCGACTGGGCCGAAGCCCAGCCGAACCGGCCCGTCGCCAGCGCCACCGCCTTCCCCGCGTCGTCCCGCCGTGGCCGACTAAAACTCCCGCCTCCGCCGCCGTGGTTGCCCCCTCCCCCAAGCCAGCCACCCCCTCCTATTTATAGCCAGCCACCCCCCCTCCAACCACCGCCGCCGCACCCCTCCCCTCGCCGCAGCAGACCGCCGCAGCAACGCCCACACCCCGCCGCCGCGCCAACACGCCGCCGCAGCCGCCAGCCCCGCCGCCGCGCCAGCACGCCGCCGCCGTTGCCGCCCCACGCCGCCGCCAGCCCCGCCGCCGCTCGCCGTCGCCGGAAAGCCGCCGCCGCCGGCAGTTCTCGAGGTAGCCGCCACCGGTTTTTTCCAGAAAACCATTGTTTTTTTAGAACCCTAGCCGTTTTTTATTAGATTGGTTTTATTAGACTGGTTTTCTGTTTTATTTTTCTGGTTTATTTAAGTAGTAAACGTTCACCCGTTCGTTCGTTCTAACGAACGAATTCAGCGTTTAGTCTCAGCTGACGAACATCCATTCGTTAAGTTGTTTTAGTTTTCTTTTTCTAGTTTATTTTCTGATCGCGATCTCAGATGCGATCTTCGTTTTAGTTTAACTTTTCGCTCGTTTATCGGAATTAGGTGATTCAAGCGCCTGGAGTTTCATATCGAAATTCTCCTTCCATTTAACCTAGTCACTCAAGCGTTTGCCTCTGTTAAATTTGGACTTAGATCCAGATTGGTTCGGCAGTTGTTTCTCTTTCGTCGTTTGCTTTTTGTTGTTTCTTCTTTTGTAGTTTCTTTTGCAAACCGAAGTTCTTAAGTTGAACCTTCTGGTTAGATCTTTTATTCTAGATTTACCTGTGCATTAGTAAAGTACTTATTGTGTGCTTGTTTGTTCGCGATAGAGTACCCGGAGTGCGCCGCTTGCTACTTTGAATCTCTAGGTTTTGCGGATCATCAACAAGGCAAGTAACACTTTGATCATACTTTCCAATTACCCAGTTTTCATTGCATTTGTCCAAACCCTCACACATTGCACGAGTAGGACCAATTCACTTGTGGGACTGGGAAGTAGATTGAGGTAGTACCTATTACCTGCATTACATTCAAACATTTGGGAGTTACTTCTACGTTTGCTGTTAGGACATGCTATGCTCATAGACGTGGATTGGGTGAGTGAAATCCATGACAGATGTGAGTTTGTTAATTAATGGTTCAACTTAAGGTGGCAACATTAACACACATCTGGGTGGATTGAGGCATCTGGGTATTCCAGGGATTGCCTGTTTTTCTTCGGACCGCCACCCAGGCTCAAAGGGATCATGAGATTATTCATACTAGAAACTTCCGTGTGCAGCCATAATGCTATTATGGGCTCTAGCATAGTATGAGTAAGTCGTGCGAACATCTACAGTGGTGAACTAGCAGATGTAGGGGATGTAGGTTGGTACGGTTCACCCGGTCGTAGGTGCTAGTGCTTCTGAAAGACTGTGTCTCGGTCATTCGTTTCTCAAACATCATGCAGTGCGAGAAATCGAACGGAGGAGATCGGGTCTTGTGGGGAAAAGTGCACAAACCTTTGTGGAGTGTACAAACTGATCATGAGTAGCCGTCTCCCCGGTTACGGACGTCTTGAGTATCTAGTACTTGGATATCATGTGCATCTCATCATGTTACTTTAATTTAATACTGTTGGGTTTAATGATGAACTTAATTGGGGTTGAGAGGATGTCTATCTTCTCAACGATGTTTCAACTACCATGATAGTTAATTAAAATGTATTCCTTTTGAAGTAGGGAAAAACTGGATTTACGCAAAAACTATAACCATAGAGCTTTCCACCAGCCATATTGCATATAATATAGCTTTACTTTCAATTGCTCTCTTGTGTAACTTTGCCAGTATATTCCATGTGCTGACCCGTTTTTCGGGCTACAACGTTTCATGTTGCAGACTTTTCAGACGACGAGTAAGATGCCCTTTTAGATCGTGGTTCTGTACTCAGTGATGCCGTTGGAGTTGATGGACTCACTTATCTTCCAAGCCTTCCGTTGTTATCGTGTTAGATGGCCATCAGCCATTTTATTTGTAATAAGTTCATCGTTGGAACTATCGATGTAATAAGTGTGTGATTGCTACTCTGTTATAAATCCTTCAAGTACTGTGCGTGTCAGCATTACTGATCCAGGGATGACACTGATGCACAGAGATCAGATTGTTTGAGGTCTGGTCGCTACAGGAACATGTTTCAAGGACCTCGCCATCAACAAGGTCTAGAAATACATCATCAAATGCTTGTGAAGAAATAAAGTGGAAAGGTCAAAGAGTTGGGAAAACACCATCTATAGAGGCTCTGTACATAAATGTGAGAGTTGGAGATCTCAGTGTTGATGTTGGTGGGGCACTCACATTGGAAGGTGATTGAGAAGAAGCCATCATGTGTTTCGTGCTGAACATTTAGATATATTATACGCTTTTTCGACATCGTATGCAAAAGATATAGTCATTTTACTTTTTCATCACAATTTTTTGCAAAACATGTCCAAATTTAAGTTTTTAAATTTTCCTAATTTGTTTTGAGGAGGCGGGTGAGAATAATGAGCAAAAGGTATTTAAGGAGGAACATGAAGAAAATGAAGAAGATGATGTTGAGGGGGAGGTCGAAGTTGGCGAGGAACATGTTTCAAGGACCTCGCCATCAACAAGGTCTAGAAATACATCATCAAATGCTTGTGAAGAAATAAAGTGAGAAGGTCAAACAGTTGGGAAAACACCATCCGGAGAATCTCTGTACGGAAGTGTGAGATTTGGAGATCTCAGTGTTGATTTTGGTGGGGCACTCACATTGGAAGGAGATTGAGAAGAAGCCATCACGTGTTTTGTGCAAAAGACATAGTCGTTTTACTTTTTCATCATAAATTTTTGCAAAACATGTCCAAATTTTAGTTTATAAATTTTCCTAACTTGTTTGAGGAGGCGGGTGAGAATCATGCGCAAAAGGTATTTGAGAACGAACAGGAAGAAAATGAAGACGATGATGTTGAGGGGGAGGTCGAAGTTGGCGAGGAACATGTTTCAAGGACCTCGCCATCAACAAGGTCTAGAAATACATCAACAAATGCTTGTGAAGAAATAAAGTGGGAAGGCCAAACAGTTGGGAAAACACCATCTGGAGAAGCTCTGTATAGAAGTGTGAGAGTTGGAGATCTCAATGTTGATGTTGGTGGGGCACTCACATTGGAAGTTGATTGAGAAGAATCCATCATGTTATTCGTGCTAAACATTTTGATATATTAAACGGGTTTTTTTTGACATCGTATGCAAAAGATATAGTCATTTTACTTTTTCATCACAATTTTTTGCAAAACATGTCCAAATTTAAGTTTTTAAATTTTCCTAACTTGTTTTGAGGAGAAGGGTGAGAATCATGAGCAAAAGGTATTTGAGGAGGAACTAGAAGAAAATAAAGAAGATGTTGAGGGGGAGGTCGAAGTTGGCGAGGAACTTGTTTCAAGGATCTCGCCATCAACAAGGTGTAGAAATACATCATCAAATGCTTGTGAAGAAATAAAGTGGGAAGGTCAAAATGTTGGGAAAACACCATCTGGAGAATCTCTGTACAGAAGTGTGAGAGTTGGAGATCTCAGTGTTGATGTTGGTGGGGCACTCACCTTGGAAGGAGATTGAGAAGAAGCCATCATTTGTTTCGTGCTGAACATTTTGATATATTATACGTTTTTTCGACATCGTATTCAAAAGATATAGTCGTTTTACTTTTTATCACATTTTTTTGCAAAACATGTCCATATTTTAGTTTTTAAATTTTCCTAACTTGTTTGAGGAGGCGGGTGAGAATCATGAGCAAAAGGTATTTGAGGAGGAACATGAAGAAAATGAAGAAGATGATGTTGAGGGGGAGGTCGAAGTTGGCGAGGAACATGTTTCAAGGACCTCGCCATCAACAAGGTCTAGAAATACATCATCAAATGCTTGTGAAGAAATAAAGTGGGAAGGTCAAACAGTTTAGAAAACACCATCTAGAGAAGCTCTGTACAGAAGTGTGAGAGTTATAGATCTCAGTTTTGATGTTGGTGGGGCACTCACATTGGAAGGCGATTGAGAAGAAGCCATCATGTGTATCGTGCTGAACATTTTGACATATTATACGTTTTTTTCGACATCGTATGTAAAAGATATTGTCGTTTTAGTTTTTATCATATTTTTTTTTGCAAAACATGTCCAATTTTAAGTTTTTAAATTTTCTTTAACTTGTTTGAGGAGGCGGGTGAGAATCATGAGCGAAAGGTATTTGAGGAGGAACATGAAGAAAATGAAGAAGATGATGTTGAGGGGGAGGTAGAAGTTGGCGAGGAACATGTTTCAAGGAACTCGCCATCAACAAGGTCTAGAAATACATCATCAAATGCTTGTGAAGAAATAAAGTGGGAAGGTCAAACAGTTGTGAAAACACCATCTGGAGAAGCTCTGTACAGAAATGTGAGAGTTGGAGATCTCAGTGATTATGTTGGTGGGGCACTCACATTGGAAGGTGATTGAGAAGAAGCCATCATGTGTTTCGTGCTGAACATTTTGACGTATTATACGTTTTTTCGACATCATATGCAAAATATATAGTCATTTTACTTTTTTCATCACAGTTTTTTGCAAAACATGTCCAAATTTAAGTTTTTAAATTTTCCTAACTTGTTTGGGGAGGCGGGTGAGAATCATGAGCAAAAGGTATATGAGGAGGAACAGGAAGAAAACGAAGACAATGATGTTGAAGGGGAGGTCGAAGTTGGCAAGGAACATGTTTCAAGGACCACGCCATCAACAAGGTCTAGAAATACATCATCAAATGCTTGTGAAGAAATAAAGTGGAAAGGTTAAACAATTGGGAAAACACCATCTACAGATACGCTGTACATAAATGTGAGAGCTGGAGATCTCAATGATGATGTTGGTGGGGCACTCACATTGGAAGGTGATTGAGAAGAAGCCAACATTTGTTTCGTGCTGAACATTTAGATATATTATACGATTTTTCGACATCGTATGCAAAAGATATAGTCATTTTACTTTTTCATCACAATTTTTTGCAAAACATGTCCAAATTTAAGTTTTTCAATTTTCCTAACTTGTTATGCGGAGGCGGGTGAGAATCATGAGCAAAAGCTTTTTGAGGAGGAACATGAAGAAAATGAAGAAGATGATCTTGAGGGGGAGGTCCAAGTTGGCGAGGAACATATTTCAAGGACCTCGCCATCAACAAGGTCTAGAAAAACATCATCAAATGCTTGAGAAGAAATAAATTGAGAAGGTCAAACAGTTGGGAAAACACCATCTGGAGAATCTCTGTACAGAAGTGTGAGAGTTCGAGATCTCAGTGTTGATTTTGGTGGGGCACTCACATTGGAAGCAGATTGACAAGAAGCCATCATGTGTTTCGTGCAAAAGATATAGTCGTTTTACTTTTGATCACAAATTTTTGCAAAACATGTCCAAATTTAATTTTTTAAATTTTCCTAACTTGTTTGAGAAGACGGGAGAGAATCATGAGCAAAAGGTATTTGAGAAGGAACTGGAGGAAAACGAAGACGATGACGTTGAGGGGGAGGTCGAAGTATCGAGGAACATGTTTCATGGACCTCGCCATCAACAAGGTCTAGATATATATCAACAAATGCTTGTGAAGAAATAAAGTGGGAAGGTTAAACAATTGGGAAAACACCATCTGGAGAAGCTCTGTACAAAAGTGTGAGAGTTGGAGATCTCTGTGTTGATGTTGGTGGGGCACTCACATTGGAAGGTGATTGAGAAGAAGCCATCATGTGTTTTGTGCTGAACATTTTGACATATTATACTTTTTTTCCGACATCATATGCAAAAGATATAGTCGTTTACTTTTTCATCACAGTTTTTTGCAAAACATGTCCAAACTTAAGTTTTTAAATTTTCCTAACTTGTTTGAGGAGGCAGGTGAGAATCATGAGCAAAAGGTATCTTAGGAGGAATAGGAAGGAAATGAAGACAATGATCTTGAAGGGGAGGTCGAAGTTGGTGAGGAACATGTTTCAAGGACCTTGCCATCAACAAGGTCTAGAAATACATCATCAAATGATTGTGAAGAAATAAAGTGGAAAGGTCAAACAGTTGGGAAAAAACCATCTACAGATGCTCTGTACATAAATGTGAGAGTTGGAGATCTCAGTGTTGATGTTGGTGGGGCACTCACATTGGAAGGTGATTGAGAAGAAGCCATCATGTGTTTCGTGCTGAACATTTAGATATATTATAAGCTTTTTCGACATCGTATGCAAAAGATATAGTCGTTTTACTTTTTCATCACAATATTTTGCAAACCATGTCCAAATTTAAGTTTTTAAATTTTCCTAACTTGTTTTCAGGAGGCGGGTGAGAAGCATGAGCAAAAGGTATTTGAGGAGGAACAAGAAGAAAAGGAAGAAGATGATGTTGAGGGGCAGGTCGAAGTTGGCGAGGAACATGTTTCAAGGACCTCTCCATCAACAAGGTCTAGAAATACATCATCAAATGCTTGTGAAGAAATAAAATGAGAAGGTCAAACAGTTGGGAAAACACCATCTGGAGAATCTCTGTACAGAAGTGTGAGAGTTGGAGATCTCATTGTTGATTTTGGTGGGGCACTCACATTGGAAGGAGATTGAGAAAAAGCCATCATGTGTTTTGTGCAAAAGATATAGTCGTTTTACTTTTTTATCACAATTTTTTGCAAAACAAGTCCAAATTTAAGTTTTTAAATTTTCCTAACTTGTTTGAGGAGGCAGGTGAGAATCATGACAAAAAGCTATTTGAGAAGGAAGAGGAGGAAAATGAAGACGATGATGTTGAGGGGGAGGTCGAAGTTGGTGAGGAACATGTTTCAAGGACCTCGCCATCAACAAGGTCTAGAAATACATCAACAAATGCTTGTGAAGAAATAAAGTGGGAAGGTCAAACAGTTGGGAAAACACCATCTGGAGAAGCTCTGTACAGAAGTGTGAGAGTTGGAGATCTCAGTGTTGATGTTGGTGGGGCACTCACATTGTAGCGACCAGACCTCAAACAGTCTGATCTCCGTGCATCAGTGTCATCCCTGGATCAGTAATGCTGACACGCACGGTACTTGAAGGATTTATAACAGAGTAGCAATCACACACTTATTACATCGATAGTCCAACGATGAAATTATTACAAATAATATGGATGAAGGCCATCTAACACTATAATAGCGGAAGGCTTGGAAGATAAGTGAGTCCATCAACTCCTGCGGCATCACTGAGTATAGAACCACGACCTAAAAAGGGCATCTTACTCGTCGTCTGAAAAGTCTGCAACATGAAACGTTGCAGCCCGAAAACGGGTCAGCACATGGAATATGCTGGCAAGGTAACACAAGAGATGCAATGAAAGTAAAGCTATACTATATGCAATATGGCTGGTGGAAAGCTCTATGGTTAAGTTTGTGCGTAAAGCCAATTTTTCCCTACTTCAAAGGAATGTATTTTAATTAACTATCATGGTAGTTGAAACATCGTTGAGAAGATAGACATCCTCTCAACCCCAATTAAAAGTAATCATTAGACCCAACAAAATTAATTTAGAGTAACATGATGAGATGCACATGAAAATCCAAGTACTAGATACTCAAGACGTCCATAACCGGGGACACGGCTAATCATGATCAGTTTGTACACTCTGCAGAGGTTTGTGCACTTTTCCCACAAGACTCGATCGCCTCCGTTTGGTTTCTCGCACTGCATGGTGTTTGAGAAACGGATGACCGATACATAGTCTTTCAGAAGCGCTAGCACCATACGATCGGGCAGACCGTACCAACCTACATACCCTACATCTGCTAGTCCACCACTGTAAGAGTTCGCACAACTTACTCATACTATGCTAGATCCCATAATAGCATTGTGGTTGCACACGGAAGTTTCTAGTATTAATAATCTCATGATCCCTTTGAGCCTGGGTGGCGGTCCAAAAGAAAAACAGGCTTTCCTGGAATACCCAGATGCCTCAATCCACCCAGATGTCTATTAATGTTGCCACCTTAAGTTGAACCATTAATTCAACAATATCACATTTGTCATGGATTTCACTCACCCAATCCACGTATACGAGCATAGCATGTCCTAGCAGCAAACGTAGAAGTAACTCCCAAGGGTTTGAATGCAATGCAGGTAATAGGTACTACCTCAGAATACTTCCCAATCCCACAAGTTAATTGATCCTACTCATGCAATGTGTGAGGGTTTGACTAATGCAATGAAAACTGGGTAATTGGAAAGCATGATCAAAATGTTACTTGCCTTGTTGATGATCCGCAAAACCTAGAGACTCAAAGTAGCAAGCGGCGCACTCCGGGTACTCTATCGTAATCAAACAAACAAGCATACAATAAGTACTTAACTAATGCACGGGTAAAACTTAAATAAGAGATCTAACCAGAAAGTTCAACTTAAGAACTCCGGTTTGCGAAAAGAATCAACTCGAAAGAAGCAACGAAACTCAAACTGCAAAAGAAACGAGCTCCGAATTACTAGTTGGCCTAAAGTCAAATTTTTACAGTAGGCAAAACTTGGTTCAAGTTGATTAAACGTAAAGAGGGCTTGGAGACGAAGATCTAGGATTTTGAATCACATGATTCCGACTCTTCAGTGAAAAGAAAAACGCGAAACAAGATCAGGGCAGAAATCGCGATCGGAAAAATCGCGGATAAATACCCCGAAAAAGAAAAATGACAAACAGACTAACGAACGAATGTTCGCTGTCTGCGGCTAACTAACGAAAACCGTTCGTTAAAACAAACGTACGGACGAACGTCCGCTATTTAACTAAACCGGCGGAAAAAAACCGAACCGATATAATCTAAAAAAAAATGAATCTACTGGTTTATTTCTAAACTGATCGGATCTTTCTAAAAAAACCGATGGCGGCGTATACCTCGGCTCCGGCGAGAACGACGGCTTCGGCTGGGCGGCGGCACCGGCGAGGTCGGCGGCAGGGCGGCGGGGTCCGGCGGCGCGTGCGGCGGTGGCTGGCGGCGCGGGCGGCGGCAGTGGCGGCGGCGGCGGCGGCGGCAGTGGCGGCGCGGGCTGGGGGCGAACGGGCCGGCTGCGAGCGCTTATAAAGCCCAGGAGTCCGGGGCTAATAAGACTCCTAGTCGGTTTCCTTTTTTTTTCTAAAAGAGTCCCGGCGCAGAAAAACTAACGAAAGAAATACAAAACGGACTCCAAAATTCCCGAAATAAATTTTCACCGTCCTCTAATAATATTTAGGACAAAGTGAACATTTTTCCCGGACCTTAATGCAATTTTGAAAAACGCGTATTTTTCCTATGCAAATAAATCCGAAAATAAATCCAGAAAAATTCCAAAAGTGATTTTAATATTTTTCCTCCAATATTTCTGTTATTTTGGAGAAGTCATATTATCTCCGCTCATTTATTTTATTTAGAAATATTTTTAGGAGAGAAAAATAATTAGAATCACACTGTCCTCGTACCGATATTCGAGCGAACTCAAATACGAAAACGGTAAAATCCCCAACTCTCTCCGTAGGTCCTTGAGTTGCTTAGAATTTCGAGGAACTCCACGAACAAAATGCAAAAACATGAAATGCAAATATGAATTATCTATACGTTCCAAATTGAAAATTTGGGATGTTACACACATTGGAAGTTGATTGAGAATAAGTCATCATGTGATTCGTGCTAAACATTTTGATATAATATACGATTTTTTCGACATCGTACGCAAAAGATATAGTCGTTTTACTTTTTCATCACAAATTTTTGCAAAACATGTCGAAATCTAAGTTTTTAATTTTTCCTAATTTGTTTTGAGGAGAAGGGTGAGAATCATGAGCAAAAGGTATTTGAGGAGGAACTGGAAGAAAATGAAGAAGATGATGTTGAGGGGGAGGTCGAAGTTGGCGAGGAACATGTTTAAAGGACCTCGCTATCCACTAGGTCTAGAAATACATCATCAAATGCTTGTGAAGAAATAAAGTGAGAATGTCAAAATGTTGGGAAAACATCATCTGGAGAATCTCTGTACAGAAGTGTAAGAGTTGGAGATCTCAGTGTTGATGTTGGTGGGGCACTCACATTGGAAGGAGATTGAGAAGAAGCCATCATTTGTTTCGTGCTAAACATTTTGATATATTATACATTTTTTCGACATCGTATGCAAAAGATATAGTCGTTTTACTTTTTTATCACATTTTTTGCAAAACATGTCCATATTTAAGTTTTTAAATTTTCCTAACTTGTTAGAGGAGGCGGGTGAGAATCATGAGCAAAAGGTATTTGAGGAGGAGCACGAAGAAAATGAAGAAGATGATGTTGAGGGGGAGGTCGAAGTTGGCGAGGAACATGTTTAACGACCTCGCCATCAACAAGGTCTAGAAATACATCATCAAATGCTTGTGAAGAAATAAAGTGAGAAGGTCAAACAGTTGGGAAAACACCATCTGGAGAATCTCTGTACAGAAGTGTGAGAGTTGGAGATCTCAGTGTTGATTTTGGCGAGGCACTCACATTGGAAGGAGATTGAGAAGAAGCCATCATGTGTTTCGTACAAAAGATAGTCGTTTTACTTTTTGATCACAAATTTTTGCAAAACATTTCCAAATTTAATTTTTTAAATTTTCTTAACTTGTTTGAGGAGGCGGGAGAGAATCAGGAGCAATAGGTATTTGAGAAGGAACTGGAGGAAAATGAAGACGATGACATTGAGGGGGAGGTCGAAGTATCGAGGAACATGTTTCAAGGACCTCGCCATCAACAAGGTCTAGATATATATCAACAAATGCTTGTGAAGAAATAAAGTGGGAAGGTCAAACAGTTGGGAAAACACCATCTGGAGAAGCTCTGTACAGAAGTGTGAGAGTTGGAGATCTCTGTGTTGATGTTGGCGGGGCACTCACATTGGAAGGAGATTGAGAGGAAGCCATCATTTGTTTCGTGCTCAACATTTGGATATATTATACGTTTTTTCGACATCGTATGCAAAAGATATAGTCGTTTTACTTTTTATCACATTTTTTGCAAAACATGTCCATATTTAAGTTTTTAAATTTTCCTAACTTGTTTGAGGAGGCGGGTGAGAATCATGAGCAAAAGGTATTTGAGGAGGAGCAGGAAGAAAATGAAGAAGATGATGTTGAGGGGGAGGTCGAAGTTGGCGAGGAACATGTTTCAACGACCGCGCCATCAACAAGGTCTAGAAATACATCATCAAATGCTTGTGAAGAAATAAAGTGAGAAGGTCAAACAGTTGGGAAAACACCATCTGGAGAATCTCTGTACAGAATTGTGAGAGTTGGAGATCTCAGTGTTGATTTTGGTGAGGCACTCACATTGGAAGGAGATTGAGAAGAAGCCATCATGTGTTTCGTGCAAAAGATACAGTCGTTTTACTTTTTCATCACAATTTTTTGCAAAACATGTCCAAATTTAAGTTTTAAAATTTTCCTAACTTGTTTGAGGAGGCAGGTGAGAATCATGAGGAAAAGGTATTTGAGAAGGAACAGGAGGAAAATGAAGACGATGATGTTGAGGGGGAGGTCGAAGTTGGCGAGGAACATGTTTACAGGACCTCGCCATCAACAAGGTCTAGAAATACATCATCAAATGCTTGTGAAGAAATAAAGTGAGAAGGTCAAAATGTTGGAAAAACACCATCTGGAGAATCTCTGTACTGAAGTGTGAGAGTTGGAGATCTCAGTGTTGATGTTGGTGGGGCACTCACATTGGAAGGAGATTGAGAACAAGCCATCATTTGTTTGGTGCTGAACATTTTGATATATTATACTTTTTTTCGACATCATATGCAAAAGATATAGTCGTTTTACTCTTTTCTCACAATTTTTTGCAAAACATGTGCATATTTAAGTTTTTAAATTTTCCTAACTTGTTTGAGGAGGCGGGTGAGAATCATGAGCAAACGATATTTGAGGAGGAACAAGAAGAAAATGAAGAAGATGATGTTGAGGGGGAGGTCGAAGTTGGCGAAGAACATGTTTCAAGGGCCTGGCCATCAACAAGGTCTAGAAAGACATCATCAAATGCTTGTGAAGAAATAAAGTGAGAAGTTCAAAATGTTGGGAAACCACCATCTCGAGAATCTCTGTACAGAAGTGTGAGACTTGAAGGTCTCAGTGTCGACGTTGGTGGGGCACTCACATTGGAAGGAGATTGAGAAGAAGCCATCATGTATTTCGTGCTGAACATTTTGATATATTATACATTTTTTTCGACATCGTATGCAAAAGATATAGTCGTTTTACATTTTTATCACAATTTTTTGCAAAACATGTCCATATTTAAGTTTATAAATTTTCCGAACTTGTTTGAGGAGGCGGGTGAGAATCATGAGCAAAAGGTATTTGGGGAGGAACATGAAGAAAATGAAGAAGATTATGTTGAGGGGGAGGTCGAAGTTGGCGAGGAACATGTTTCAAGGACCTCGCCATCAACATTGTCTAGAAATACATCGTCAAATGCTTGTGAACAAATAAAGTGGGAAGGTCAAACAGTTTGGAAAACACCATCTGGAGAAGCTCCGTACAGAAGTGTGAGAGTTGGAGATCTCAGTGTTGATGTTGGTGGGGAACTCACATTGGAAGGTGATTGAGAAGAAGCCATCATGTGTTTCGTGCTGAACATTTTGACACATTATACATTTTTTTCGACATCGTACGCAAAAGATATAGTCATTTTACTTTTTCATCACAATTTTTTGCAAAATATGTCCAAATATAAGTTTTTAAATTTTCCTAACTTGTTTGAGGAGGCGGGTGAGAATCATGAGCAAAAGGTATTTGAGGAGGAAAATGAAGAAAATGAAGAAGATGATGTTGAGGGGGAGGTCGAGGTTGGCGAGGAACATGTTTCAAGGACCTCGCCATCAACAAGGTCTAGAAATACATCATCAAATGCTTGTGAAGAAATAAAGTGGGAAGATCAAACAGTTGGAAAACACAATATCGAGAAGCTCTTTAAAGAAGTGTGAGAGTTGGAGATCTTAGTGTTGGTGTTGGTGGGGCACTCACATTGGAAGGTGATTGAGAAGAAGCCATCATGTGTTTCGTGCAAAAGAAATAGTCGTTTTACTTTTTCATCACAAATTTTTGCAAAACCTATGCAAATTTAATTTTTTAAATCTTCCTAACTTGTTTGAGGAGGTGGGTGAGAATCATGAGCAAAAGGTATTTGAGAAGGAACAAGAGGAAAATGAAGACGATGATGTAGAGGGGTAGGTCGTAGTTGGCGAGGAACATGGTTCAAGGACCTCGCTATCAACAAGGTCTAGAAATACATCAACAAATGCCTGTGAAGAAATAAAGTGGGAAGGTCAAACAGTTGGGAAAACACCATCTGGAGAAGCTCTGTACAGAAGTGTAAGAGTTGGACATCTCAGTGTTGATGTTGGTGGGGCACTCACATTGGAAGTTGATTGAGAAGAAGCCATCATGTGATTCGTGCTGAACATTTTGATATATTATACGGTTTTTTCGACATCGTATGCCAAAGATATAGTCGTTTTACTTTTTCATCACATTTTTTTGCAAAACATGTCCAAATTTAAGTTTTAAAATTTTCCTAACTTGTTTTGAGGAGAAGGGTGAGAATTATGAGCAAAAGGTATTTGAGGAGGAACATGAACAAAATGAAGAAGATGATGTAGAGAGGGAGGTCGAAGTTGGCGAGGAACATGTTTCAAGGACCTCGCCGTCAACAAGGTCTAGAAATACATCATCAAATGCTTGTGAAGAAATAAAGTGAGAAGGTCAAACAAATGGGAAAACACCATCCGGAGAAGCTCTGTACAGAAGTGTAAGAGTTGGACATCTCAGTGTTGATGTTGGTGGGGCACTCACATTGGAAGTTGATTGAGAAGAAGGCATCATGTGATTCGTGCTGAACATTTTGATATATTATACGGTTTTTTCGACATCGTATGCCAAAGATATAGTCGTTTTACTTTTTCATCACAATTTTTTGCAAAACATGTCCATATTTAAGTTTTTAAATTTTCCTAACTTGTTTGAGGAGGCGGGTGAGAATCATGAGCAAAAGGTATTTGAGGAGGAACAGGAAGAAAATGAAGACGATGATGTTGAGGGGGAGGTCGAAGTTGGCGAGGAACATGTTTCAAGGACCTCGCCATCAACAAGGTCTAGAAATACATCATCAAATGCTTGTGAAGAAATAAAGTGGGAAGGTCAAACAATTTGGAAACCACCATCTGGAGAAGCTCCGTACAGAAGTGTGAGAGTTGGAGATCTCAGTGTTGATGTTGGTGGGGCACTCACATTGGAAGGTGATTGAGAAGAAGCCATCATGTGTTTCGTGCTGAACATTTTGATATATTATATATTTTTTTCGACATCGTATGCAAAAGATATAGTCGTTTTACTTTTTCATCACAATTGTTTTGCAAAACATGTCCAAATTTAAGTTTTTAAATTTTGCTAACTTGTTTTGAGGAGGCGGGTGATAATCATGAGCAAAATGTATTTGAGGAGAAACAGGAAGAAAATGAAGAAGATGATGTTGAGGGGGAGGTCGAAGTTGGCGAGGAACATGTTTCAAGGACCTCGCCATCAACAAGGTCTATAAATACATCATCAAATGCTTGTGAAGAAATAAAGTGGGAAGATCAAACAGTTGGAAAACACAATATCGAGAAGCTCTGTACAGAAGTGTGAGAGTTGGAGATCTTAGTGTTGGTGTTGGTGGGGTACTCACATTGGAAGGTGATTGAGAAGAAGCCATCATGTGTTTCGTGCAAAAGAAATAGTCGTTTTACTTTTTCATCACAAATTTTTGCAAAACCTGTGCAAATTTAATTTTTTAAATCTTCCTAATTAACTTGTTTGAGGAGGTGGGTGAGAATCATGAGCAAAAGGTATTTGAGAAGGAATAGGAGGAAAATGAAGAGGATGATGTAGAGGGGTAGGTCGAAGTTGGCGAGGAACATGGTTCAAGGACCTCGCCATCAACAAGGTCTAGAAATACATCAACAAATGCCTGTGAAGAAATAAAGTGGGAAGGTCAAACAGTTGGGAAAACACCATCTGGAGAAGCTCTGTACAGAAGTGTAAGAGTTGGACATCTCAGTGTTGATGTTGGTGGGGCACTCACATTGGAAGTTGATTGAGAAGAAGCCATCATGTGATTCGTGCTGAACATTTTGATATATTATACGGTTTTTTCGACATCGTATGCCAAAGATATAGTCGTTTTATTTTTTCAACACAATTTTGTGCAAAACATGTCCAAATTTAAGTTTTTAAATTTTCCTAACTTGTTTTGAGGAGAAGGGTGAGAATTATGAGCAAAAGGTATTTGAGGAGGAACATGAAGAAAATGAAGAAGATGATGTTGAGGGGGAGGTCGAAGTTGGCGAGGAACATGTTTCAAGGACCTCGCCGTCAACAAGGTCTAGAAATACATCATCAAATGCTTGTGAAGAAATAAAGTGAGAAGTTCAAAATGTTGGGAAAACACCATCTGGAGAATCTCTGTACAGAAGTGTGAGAGTTGGAGATCTCAGTGTTGACGTTGGTGGGGCACTCACATTGGAAGGAGATTGAGAAGAAGCCCCATCATGTGTTTCGTGCTGAACATTTTGATATATTATACGTTTTTTTCGACATCGTATGCAAAAGATATAGTCGTTTTACATTTTTATCACATTTTTTTGCAAAACATGTCCATATTTAAGTTTTTAAATTTTCCTAACTTGTTTGAGGAGGCGGGTGAGAATCATGAGCAAAAGATATTTGAGGAGGAACAGGAAGAAAATGAAGACGATGATGTTGAGGGGGAGGTCGAAGTTGGCGAGGAACATGTTTCAAGGACCTCGCCATCAACAAGGTCTAGAAATACATCATCAAATGGTTGTGAAGAAATAAAGTGGGAAGGTCAAACAGTTTGGAAAACACCATCTGGAGAAGCTCCGTACAGAAGTATGAGAGTTGGAGATCTCAGTGTTGATGTTGGTGGGGCACTCACATTGGAAGGTGATTGAGAAGAAGCCATCATGTGTTTCGTGCTGATCATTTTGACATATTATACATTTTTTTCGACATCGTATGCAAAAGATATAGTCGTTTTACTTTTTCATCACAATTTTTTTGCAAAACATGTCCAAATTTAAGTTTTTAAATTTTCCTAACTTGTTTTGAGGAGGCGGGTGAGAATCATGAGCAAAATGTATTTGAGGAGAAACAGGAAGAAAATGAAGAAGATGATGTTGAGGGGGAGGTCGAAGTTGGCGAGGAACATGTTTCAAGGACCTCGCCATCAACAAGGTCTAGAAATACATCATCAAATGCTTGTGAAGAAATAAAGTGGGAAGATCAAACAGTTGGAAAACACAATATCGAGAAGCTCTGTACAGAAGTGTGAGAGTTGGAGATCTTAGTGTTGGTGTTGGTGGGTTACTCACATTGGAAGGTGATTGAGAAGAAGCCATCATGTATTTCGTGCAAAAGAAATAGTCGTTTTACTTTTTCATCACAATTTTTTGCTAAACCTGTGCAAATTTAATTTCTTAAATCTTCCTAACTTGTTTGAGGAGGTCGGTGAGAATCATGAGCAAAAGGTATTTGAGAAGGAACAGGAGGAAAATGAAGAGGATGATGTAGAGGGGTAGGTCGAAGTTGGCGAGGAACATGGTTCAAGGACCTCGCCATCAACAAGGTCTAGAAAAACATCAACAAATGCCTGTGAAGAAATAAAGTGGGAAGGTCAAACAGTTGGGAAAACACCATCTGGAGAAGCTCTGTACAGAAGTGTAAGAGTTGGACATCTCAGTGTTGATGTTGGTGGGGGCACTCACATTGGAAGTTGATTGAGAAGAAGCCATCATGTGATTCGTGCTGAACATTTTGATATATTATACCTTTTTTCGACATCGTACGCCAAAGATATAGTCGTTTTACTTTTTCATCACATTTTTTTGCAAAACATGTCCAAATTTAAGTTTTTAAATTTTCCTAACTTGTTTTGAGGAGAAGGGTGAGAATCATGAGCAAAAGGTATTTGAGGAGGAACATGAAGAAAATGAAGAAGATGATGTTGAGGGGGAGGTCGAAGTTGGCGAGGAGCATGTTTAAAGGACCTCGCCATCAACAAGGTCTAGAAATACATCATCAAATGCTTGTGAAGAAATAAAGTGAGAAGCTCAAAATGATGGGAAAATACCATCTGGAGAATCTCTGTACAGAAGTGTGAGAGTTGGAGATCTCAGTGTTGACGTTGGTGGGGCACTCACATTGGAAGGAGATTGAGAAGAAGCCATCATGTGTTTCGTCCTGAACATTTTGATATATTATACGTTTTTTTCGACATCGTATGCAAAAGATATAGTCGTTTTACATTTTTATCACAATTTTTTGCAAAACATGTCCATATTTAAGTTTTTAAATTTTCCTAACTTGTTTGAGGACGCGGATGAGAATCATCAGCAAAAGGTATTTGAGGAGGAACAGGAAGAAAATGAAGACGATGATGTTGAGGGGGAGGTCGAAGTTGGCGAGGAACATGTTTCAAGGACCTCGCCATCAACAAGGTCTAGAAATACATCATCAAATGCTTGTGAAGAAATAAAGTGGGAAGGTCAAACAGTTTGGAAAACACCATCTGGAGAAGCTCCGTACAGAAGTATGAGAGTTGGAGATCTCAGTGTTGATGTTGGTGGGGCACTCACATTGGAAGGTGATTGAGAAGAAGCCATCATGTGTTTCGTGCTGAACATTTTGACATATTATACATTTTTTCGACATCGTATGCAAAAGATATAGTCGTTTTACTTTTTCATCACAATTTTATTGCAAAACATGTCCAAATTTAAGTTTTTAAATTTTCCTAACTTGTTTTGAGGAGGCGGGTGAGAATCATGAGCAAAATGTATTTGAGGAGAAACAGGAAGAAAATGAAGAAGATGATGTTGAGGGGGAGGTCGAAGTTGGCGAGGAACATGTTTCAAGGACCTCGCCATCAACAAGGTCTAGAAATACATCAACAAATGCTTGTGAAGAAATAAAGTGGGAAGGTCAAACAGTTGGGAAACACCATCTGGAGAAGCTCTGTACAAAAGTGTAAGAGTTGGACATCTCAGTGTTGATGTTGGTTGGGCACTCACATTGGAAGTTGATTGAGAAGAAGCCATCATGTGATTCGTGCTGAACATTTTGATATATAATACGGTTTTTTCGACATCGTATGCCAAAGATATAGTCGTTTTACTTTTTCATCACAATTTTTAGCAAAACGTGTCCAAATTTAAGTTTTTAAATTTTCCTAACTTGTTTTGAGGAGAAGGGTGAGAATCATGAGAAAAAGGTATTTGAGGAGGAACATGAAGAAAATGAAGAAGATGATGTTGAGGGGGAGGTCGAAGTTGGCGAAGAACATGTTTCAAGGACCTCGCCATCAACATGGTCTAGAAATACATCATCAAATGCTTTTGAAGAAATAAAGTGAGAAGTTCAAAATGTTGGGAAAACACCATTTGGAGAATCTCTGTACAGAAGTGTGAGAGTTGGAGATCTCAGTGTTGACGTTGGTGGGGCACTCACATTGGAAGGAGATTGAGAAGAAGCCATCACGTGTTTCGTGCTGAACATTTTGATATATTATACGTTTTTGCGACATCGTATGCAAAAAATATAGTCGTTTTACATTTTTATCACAATTTTTGCAAAACATGTCCATATTTAAGTTTTTAAATTTTCCTATCTTGTTTGAGGAGGCGGGTGAGAATCATGAGCAAAAGTTATTTGAGGAGGAACAGGAAGAAAATGAAGAAGATGATGTTGAGGGGGAGGTCGAAGTTGGCGAGGAACGTGTTTCAAGGACCTGGCCATCAACAAGGTCCAGAAATACATCATCAAATGCTTGTGAAAAAATAAAGTGGGAAGGTCAAACAGTTTGGAAAACACCATCTGGAGAAGCTCCGAACAGAAGTGTGAGAGTTGGAGATCTCAGTGTTGATGTTGGTGGGGCACTCACATTGGAAGGTGATTGAGAAGAAGCCATCATGTGTTTCGTGCTGAACATTTTGACATTTATACATTTTTTTCGACATCGTATGCAAAAGATATAGTCGTTTTACTTTTTCATCACATTTTTTTGCAAAAAATGTCCAAATTTAAGTTTTTAAATTTTCCTAACTTGTTTGGGGAGGCGGGTGAGAATCATGAGCAAAATGTATTTGAGGAGGAACGGGAAGAAAATCAAGACGATGATGTTGAGGGGGAGGTCGAAGTTGGCGAGGAATATGTTTCAAGGACCTCGCCAGCAACAAGGTCTAGAAATACATCACCAAATGCTGGTGAAGAAATAAAGTGGGAAGGTCAAACAGTTGGGAAAACACAATCTCGAGAAGCTCTGTACATAAGTGTTAGAGTTGGAGATCTTAGTGTTGGTGTTGGTGGGGCACTCACATTGGAAGGTGATTGATAAGAAGCCATCATGTGTTTCGTGCTGAACATTTAGATATATTATACGTTTTTTCGACATCATATGCAAAAGATATAATCGTTTTACTTTTTTATCACAATTTTTTTGCAAAACATGTCCAAATATAAGTTTTTAAATTTTCCTAACTTGTTTGAGGAGGCGGGTGAGAATCATGAGCAAAAGGTATTTGAGGAGGAAAAGGAAGAAAATGAAGAAGATGATGTTGAGGGGGAGGTCGAAGTTGGCGAGGAACATGTTTCAAGGACCTCGCCATCAACAAGGTCTAGAAATACATCATCAAATGCTTGTGAAGAAATAAAGTGGGAAGATCAAACAGTTGGGAAAACACAATCTCGAGAAGCTATGTACAGAAGTGTGAGAGTTGGAGATCTTAGTGTTGGTGTTGGTGGGGCACTCACATTGGAAGGTGATTGAGAAGAAGCCATCATGTGTTTCGTGCAAAAGAAATAGTCGTTTTACTTTTTCATCACAAATTTTTGCAAAACATGTGCAAATTTAAGTTTTTAAATCTTAATAACTTCTTTGAGGAGGTGGGTGAGAATCATGAGCAAAAGGAGAAGGAACAGGAGTAAAATGAAGACGACGATGTAGAGGGGTAGGTCGAAGTTGGCGAGGAACATGGTTCAAGGACCTCGCCATCAACAAGGTCTAGAAATACATCAACAAATGCTTGTGAAGAAATAAAGTGGGAAGGTCAAACAATTGGGAAAACACCATCTGGAGAAGCTCTGTACAGAAGTGTAAGAGTTGGACATCTCAGTGTTGATGTTGGTGGGGCACTCACATTGGATGTTGATTGAGAAGAAGCCATCATGTGATTCGTGCCGAAAAAATTGATATATTATAGCGTTTTTTCGACATCGTATGCCAAAGATATAGTCGTTTTACTTTTTCATCACAATTTTTTGCAAAACATGTCCAAATTTAAGTTTTTAAATTTTCCTAACTTGTTTTGAGGAGAAGGGTGAGAATCATGAGCAAAAGGTATTTGAGGAGGAACATGAAGAAAATGAAGAAGATGATGTTGAGGGGGAGGTCGAAGTTGGCGAGGAGCATGTTTAAAGGACCTCGCCATCAACAAGGTCTAGAAATACATCATCAAATGCTTGTGAAGAAATAAAGTGAGAAGCTCAAAATGATGGGAAAATACCATCTGGAGAATCTCTGTACAGAAGTGTGAGAGTTGGAGATCTCAGTGTTGACGTTGGTGGGGCACTCACATTGGAAGGAGATTGAGAAGAAGCCATCATGTGTTTCGTCCTGAACATTTTGATATATTATACGTTTTTTTTCGACATCATATACAAAAGATATAGTCGTTTTACATTTTTATCACAATTTTTTGCAAAACATGTCCATATTTAAGTTTTTAAATTTTCCTAACTTGTTTGAGGACGCGGATGAGAATCATCAGCAAAAGGTATTTGAGGAGGAACAGGAAGAAAATGAAGAAGATGATGTTGAGGGGGAGGTCGAAGTTGGCGAGGAACATGTTTCAAGGACCTCGCCATCAACAAGGTCTAGAAATACATCATCAAATGCTTGTGAAGAAATAAAGTGGGAAGATCAAACAGTTGGGAAAACACAATCTCGAGAAGCTATGTACAGAAGTGTGAGAGTTGGAGATCTTAGTGTTGGTGTTGGTGGGGCACTCACATTGGAAGGTGATTGAGAAGAAGCCATCATGTGTTTCGTGCAAAAGATATAGTCGTTTTACTTTTTCATCACAAATTTTTGCAAAACATTTGCAAATTTAAGTTCTTAAATCTAAATAACTTCTTTGAGGAGGTGGGTGAGAATCATGAGCAAAAGGTATTTGAGAAGGAACAGGAGGAAAATGAAGACGACGATGTAGAGGGGTAGGTCGAAGTTGGCGAGGAACAAGGTTCAAGGACCTCGCCATCAACAAGGTCTAGAAATACATCAACAAATGCTTGTGAAGAAATAAAGTGGGAAGGTCAAACAATTGGGAAAACACCATCTGGAGAAGCTCTGTAGAGAAGTGTAAGAGTTGGACATCTCAGTGTTGATGTTGGTGGGGCACTCACATTGGATGTTGATTGAGAAGAAGCCATCATGTGATTCGTGCCGAAAAAATTGATATATTATACCTTTCTTCGACATCGTATGCCAAAGATATAGTCGTTTTACTTTTTCATCACAATTTTTTGCAAAACATGTCCAAATTTAAGTTTTTAAATTTTCCTAACTTGTTTTGAGGAGAAGGGTGAGAATCATGAGCAAAAGGTATTTGAGGAGGAACATGAAGAAAATGAAGAAGATGATGTTGAGGGGGAGGTCGAAGTTGGCGAGGAGCATGTTTCAAGGACCTCGCCATCAACAAGGTCTAGAAATACATCATCAAATGCTTGTGAAGAAATAAAGTGAGAAGTTCAAAATGATGGGGAAATACCATCTGGAGAATCTCTGTACAGAAGTGTGAGAGTTGGAGATCTCGGTGTTGACGTTGGTGGGGCACTCACATTGGAAGGAGATTGAGAAGAAGCCATCATGTGTTTCGTGCTGAACATTTCGATATATTATACGTTTTTTTTTGACAGCATATACAAAATATATAGTCGTTTTACATTTTTATCACAAATTTTTGCAAAACATGTCCAAATTTAAGTTTTAAAATTTTCCTAACTTGTTTTGAGGAGGCGGGTGAGAATCATGAGAAAAAGGTATTTGAGAAGGAACATCAGGAAAATGAAGACGATGATGTTGAGGGGGAGGTCGAAGTTGGCGAGGAACATGTTTCAAGGACCTCGCCATCAACAAGCTCTAGAAATACATCAACAAATGCTTGTGAAGAAATAAAGTGGGAAGTTCAAACAGTTGGGAAAACACCATCTGGAGAACTTTGTAAAGAAGTGTGAGAGTGTGAGATCTCAGTGTCGATGTTGGTGGGGCACTCACATTGGAGGGTGATTTAAAAGAAGCCATCATGTGATTCGTGCTGAACATTTTGATATATTATACGGTTTTTTTCGACATCGTATGCCAAAGATATAGTCATTTTACCTTTTCATCACATTTTTTTGCAAAAATGTCCAAATTTTAGTTTTTAAATTTTCCTAACTTGTTTGGGGAGGCGGGTGAGAATCATGAGCAAAATGTTTTTGAGGAGGAACGAGAAGAAAATGAAGAAGATGACGTTGAGGGGGAGGTCGAAGTTTGCGAGGAACATGTTTCAAGGACCTCGCCATCAACAAGGTCTAGAAATACATCATAAAATGCTTGTGAAGAAATAAAGTTAGAATGTCAAAATGATGGGAAAACACCATCTGGAGAATCTCTGTACAGAAGTGTGAGAGTTCGAGATCTCAGTGTTGATGTTGGTGGGGCACTCACATTGGAAGGTGACTGAGAAGAAGCCATCATGTGTTTCGTGCTGAACATTTTGACATATTATACATTTTTTTCGACATCGTATGCAAAAGATATAGTCGTTTTACTTTTTCATCACATTTTTTTGCAAAAAATGTCCAAATTTAAGTTTTTAAATTTTCCTAACTTGTTTGGGGAGGCGGGTGAGAATCATGAGCAAAATGTATTTGAGGAGGAACGGGAAGAAAATGAAGAAGATGATGTTGAGGGGGAGGTCGAAGTTGGCGAGGAACATGTTTCAAGGACCTCGCCAGCAACAAGGTCTAGAAATACAGCATCAAATGTTGGTGTAGAAATAAAGTGGGAAGGTCAAACAGTTGCGAAAACACAATCTCGAGAAGCTCTGTACATAAGTGTTAGAGTTGGAGATCTTAGTGTTGGTGTTGGTGGGGCAATCACATTGGAAGGTGATTGAGAAGAAGCCATCATGTGTTTCGTGCTGAACATTCAGATATATTATACGTTTTTTCGACATCTTATGCAAAAGATATAGTCGTTTTACTTTTTTATCACAATTTTTTTGCAAAACATGTCCAAATATAAGTTTTTAAATTTTTCTAACTTGTTTGGGGAGGCGGGTGAGAATCATGAGCAAAAGGTATTTGAGGAGGAAAAGGAAGAAAATGAAGAAGATGATGTTGAGGGGGAGGTCGAAGTTGGCGAGGAACATGTTTCAAGGACCTCGCCATCAACAAGGTCTAGAAATACATCATCAAATGCTTGTGAAGAAATAAAGTGGGAAGATCAAACAGTTGGGAAAACACAATCTCGAGAAGCTATGTACAGAAGTGTGGGAGTTGGAGATCTTAGTGCTGGTGTTGGTGGGGCACTCACATTGGAAGGTGATTGAGAAGAAGCCATCATGTGTTTCGTGCAAAAGATATAGTCGTTTTACTTTTTCATCACAAATTTTTGCAAAACATGTGCAAATTTAAGTTTTTAAATCTTAATAACTTCTTTGAGGAGGTGGGTGAGAATCATGAGCAAAAGGTATTTGAGAAGGAACAGGAGGAAAATGAAGACGACGATGTAGAGGGGTAGGTCGAAGTTGGCGAGGAACATGGTTCAAGGACCTCGCCATCAACAAGGTCTAGAAATACATCAACAAATGGTTGTGAAGAAATAAAGTGGGAAGGTCAAACAATTGGGAAAACACCATCTGGAGAAGCTCTGTACACTACTAGGAAAAGGCCTATTAATGGCGCACCTAATTTGGCCATTAATGGCGTATTAGTGGTGCGCCATTTCTAGCACGCCATTAGTATTTGATACTAATGGCGCACCTTTGGTGCGCCATTAGTATCTGGTATACTAATGGCGCACATCGGATGCGCCATTAGTGTGCACCTTAGTGCGCCATTAGTATGCCTCCCAGGGGCCAGGTGCTATGGCATACTAATGGCGCACTAAGTATGATGCGCCATTAGTAGTATCCGCACAGTAATGGCGCACTGCCTGTTAATGCGCCATTACTATGCTTTGGCATACTAATGGCGCACTTTTCTCTGATGCGCCATTAGTATGAATATTAGGTTTTTTTAATATTATTTTTCTGTTTTTTTTGCACAGATTACAAAATGTATAATTGCACAGAATATGGACATCACACATCAACAACACATTCATCGAATACAATAGAAGATTAATCTCTGAATACAATTCATCATATTAGTCTCCGAATACAATTCATCGATCATATTAGTCTCCGAATTGAAAAGACCGAACAAAGATAGAACAATATATTACAAGTCTCGAGATCGCGAGTAGCGAGTTTGTCTTCGCATTACAAGTCGATATCGATCATCTAAACTACCATCACATAGAAGAGAGCTGCGGTCGTCACGATGAGCATCATCACGATGAAACTCGTTTTCATCCGGTTCCTCCAACGCTCCCTCCCCTCTCCCGCTAGATAGCGGGCGTATCTAGATTCGGCCTCGGCCCTGGTGGTGTACCCTTTGTAACTGTTACCGCTGAATCGGTGAACCTGTCTCCGACACTCCTCCCAGTCGTCGTAGACTCCGGGAACCTTACCCTTGTACACGACATACGACGGCATCGCTATATATATGCACTAGCCAAACGAAACGTTAGTATCAATTCACAGACAATTCATAAGCAATATATAAGTAAGCAACAGTACGATCGAAAGAGAAAAGCAAGACATTAATAGCATCGATTACATCTAAGTTGAACGACTCTCGAAACCAAAGAGACATACTACAAGTTCATTAAAGTTTAATTTCAACAATAGCCAATCGATGTTTCAGAACTAGACACAGCATCACTGCTTTCGACTCGACTCAATGCACCGGAGCGTGGATGAAGCCGCCGTCTATCGTGGGAGTCATGAAATCACGGGCGTTGTCAGCCTGCATTTGTAGCATTGTGTCGACGTCACTGTTCGACGGTTGATTCCTGAGGTAGAACAGCCCCGAGATACGAAGGAAATCTTGATGGATGATTTCCGCAAACTCCGACTGGATGCGAAAGAAATCTTGTCTGATGTCCGCGTCCTGGATTGCCGACACGCGCGCGGCCCAATCTTTGAGCTTACTCGGTAGCAGAAGTTGATGATGGTCCCGTACGATCGCCCGCATGTGATGGATGGCCTAGTAGGCACCCTTCTGACCGCCAGGCGGCTGCTTGATGCAGCAGAACGCCGTGTTGTGGGAGAACACGTGCTTGCCGTACTTACGAGTTGTCCTGGTGAAGGTGCCTCCAGATTTGGCGTAGCCGGCGAGAACATCATCAAGAACCTTCTTGACATTTGTGTAGTCTACAGCCGACTTACGGTCCGGGTCGAAATACGTGGCCATGGAATATTTGGGGCTTAGTAGGATGAGCGTGCACTGTGTGTCACTGCAGAAAACACGGAATGTTAAAAGAAGAACGATCGAAATCTAAGAATTCATATGTTACGGGGCGGTTGAGGCGGAGGACTTACTCGGGAAAGTAAGGCACGAGGAAGTTATCCTTATCTCGGTTTGCCAGAATGACGCCTCCGAGGTAAGAACTCGCGACTTTCCGGTCCCCAGCGCTGCCCAAGATCTTGGCACGCATGTAGAAGGGGTCGACTATCACGATGTCCGGGGTCTTGTCGCGAATGATCCGCATCTCCATACTCAGCGAAAATAGCCGAACGAAGGTGTAGTGCAGCGGATGAAGGTTCAACATAGCGTGGATGTCATCAAATCGCAGCACGATCGTACCCCCGATGGAGTTATCCACAAAGCCCTTGCCCTCCGGCACCTTGGCCGCGAAAACCGGGTACGCCACATCCTTCTGTGTGAGACGCCGCTTCTCCAAAGAAAGAACACTGTCATGCAGACTCCGCATGGCACCGGTTGCAGCATCGAGCATATTTGTCGGTAGCATTGGCCTACCCGCCACATGCACCCTCCTCATTACATCCTCAGGTGAAGGTGGCCCGTCCTGAGCACGGATCGTACTCGGTGCCGGCTGGCTCGCACCCTTGTTAGTTTTTCTTTTGCGTGCCTTCTTCTTGATCTCCTGAATTGGGACCGAGTTCTGCTCAGAGACCGCTTTCTTTAGTGTGTTGGGGCTGATCATATTTCGCACCTCGCCTATCTGAGGCTCGGTGAAATCGGCAGCTGGAGGCGTCTCCTGCGAGCTGAACGGCACACGACGCCTGTTGCAACTTGGCTTCTCCGTGGTACCGGCTTGATCGTGCACGTCTTTTGTTAGGTTGGGTTCTTGAGAAGGAGCCCCCATGAAGTCGTCACCGTACCCATGATCGGCAAAGTAATGATCGACGTTGGCAAATGTATCGTCGTCGTCGTCGTTCTGATCCTGTGCCATATGCATGTTTGGATCCAATGGCATAGGGATGTCCGGCACCGTTGCGGCGGACTTGCCATGGGGACGACTTGGCGCCGGCACGACTGGTGGTGTTGTCTTTGGTGTGGTTTCCCCCGCCCCCAAACGAATCTGGCTCTTCGGCCAAAGCAGGGGCCAGCTCAGGCAGGCGCTGAGGGTCATGACGTCATCATCGTCGGCCCCGACGGGTCGAATCGGAGGTAACATGTCGTCGCAGCCTGGCAGCACCCGAACCAGTTGAACCCTAAACAAGTTGGGTGGCATCTGGGTACCGTGGAATAAGGGCTGGCCCGGTTGAACGATTTTGCCCTTGGCGACATCGACCAACTCGTTGTTCACGAAGTGCAGGAGAGTGCACGGAACGTCGGCGGCGCCCTGCGAAAACATGTAGGGCGTCAGGGATGCCCAGTCAAAGGCAAGGAGATGAAGTCCTCGGCCGAGAGAGGCTTAATTAGTTACCGTGATGATGGCGTCGAGCTCGGCTAATGTCGAGGCACCGCCAACGGCGGGCGTGCAGTTGACGGAGGGGCCGCTTGCTGCAGAGGTGCCGGCCGGCGTACACACGGGTGCATTAAGCTCCCGTGCCGGCGTCGGAGACACCAATGCCGCCTCCGCCGGAGACACCAATGGCCCCGCCATCGCGTTCTGTGAGTTGCTGGCCGTGAAGCTGGGAATCGGGGGCGGCCCCTGTTGGCCGCCAGCAATCCACGCACTCAACCCCTCGATCAAGGTAGACACAATGGCGGTGATCGTCGCTCCAAGCTGTTGTTGCACTTGCTCTTGGACAATCTCCGGAATCCGCGCCACCTGTGCCTTGAGTTCTTGAACCTCGCGCGCCTGGCTTTCCGAGCTGGTCTTTTTCTCCTTTCGCCCACCAGCGTTATAGTATGACGACCATTTTGTCGACAAGCCTTTGCCGGCCACACGACCAGCTGACGTCGGCTTCTCGAGCTTATCCTTGTTCTTCATTACATTCAACGCCCTATTTAGAGTCGTGTCCCAAGGGCCGCTCTTAGTCGACCCCGCGCTACTGCTTTCAGTCGCCTGCGGAAGGAATGTGAATCATTTAGAAATTTGGCTTCATTAATTAGAATGCAACCATATGGAGCTAATTACGCGGGGGTGTATTCCTTACCAGAACAAGCTCAAGCGCCCTGGTCTTCGGATCCGTGGTCAGCTCCTTTGTTTTCGGGTCCTTCTTGTACCGGGCCCTGATAAAGTTCCTGGTCTGCTTGTCACCGTATTTATCGAAGAGGGGCGGTAGGCCTTGCTCGGCACGGTCCGCCTCCTCCTTGTCCCATATAGGCTCCGCCACTCTGTAACCGCCGGGACCGAGTGTGTGTTCCCCTAAGTTGAGCTCCCGCATTTCTTTCCCCCACTGACTTGATTCGGAGTGTGAGGCACTCGAGCAAGTGATCTTGAATTCGTTGTAGTCATCTTCGGTGATCGAAGGATGTTTCTGCTTGATCGTCTCATAACTCTCACCTTTATTGATCATTATCTTCACATTGGTTTTCCAAGTAGACAGGGCCTTGCTCATCTTCGTGAGGGCAGCATTGTTCACTTTATTCCCTTTGAGGCTTGTGTTATCAAATTGAGCAGGGAACTTGTATCGTTCGTGCAGCTTCGTGAAGAGGAGGTTGCGGTAATTCGCGTTGTCAGGATGCCTCAGGTTCTCGCTGTTGATCGAGACGGTGCTCCGGAGAATGCACCCGAGCTGAATCGAGTACCCCTTGACTATTCGTTCGGGCGCCGTTGGATTCCCGTCGGGGTCCACTTCAGTAACTTCCTCCTTGAGGCTGCGGAGCACGGTCGGGCGCCGGTCCTTCCGTTGCCTCTTCGGTCGGCTGCCATCTGTGCGTGCGCCGCCATCATCAGTGGTGGCATTCTCGGCGGCACCATCAGTGGTGGCATCAGTGGGGTCATCCTCCGCGGTACCATCAGTGGTCTCAGGATCGGTGTGGAAGGCGGCGTCCTCATACAAGTGAGGTTGTTCCTCCATCTCCTGGGACAGCTCCCAGAATGCCTTCCCGCCCGAACCGCCGGCCTCATCGTTGTTGGCCATGTTTCTCTCTAAATAGGAACAAAGTTTGGTCAAAAAGTTGGTTATTGTCAAGGAACAAGATCATGGTCTCATCATTTAAGGTTTGTCGACACCGAGGCATCCTAAAAGCTAAGCTTTTATAATTGAGGGTTTTTCGACGCCCAGGCACCCTAAAAGCCTAAGCTTTCATCATTTCGTTTTTTATCGACACCGAGGGACCCTAAAAGCCAAGGTTTCATAATTTATGGTTTGTCGACACCGAGGCATCCTAAAAGCTAAGCTAGGAAGGAGAATTGTAAGTTGGGCCTAATCACTTGGCTCTAATCACTTGATCCTACCTAATTAACCACTAAGATACCCCGGCCCATGCATTAGTCATAAGTACCCTATATGTCCTATTTTTAGCAAAGTCATGCTAAAATTCACGGAAAATTTCAGCATGACCTTTGCTGAAAATAGGACATATGGAGTACCCGAATTTGCCGGAACGGAAGTTAATCAACATTCCAGCAAACTCAAGGGCCTCTCGGGGTACCTGCAAAATCATTATCCCCGCCTAATGAAGTCGCCAATGGGTCATTTCAGATTATCACAAGTAGCATCATCACAAGTACAACATCATGACAAGTACAGTAGCAACAGTAGTGAATTCATCACAGCAGCATGAACAGTTAAGAAAAAGTTGCAGAAGCTTGTAAAACAATAGTTTGAAGTTCAAATATTTACAACAAGGAACCAAATACATGACCACCATATTCCTTTCCACACAGAAAATTGATGTGTAAAACTATAGTTTGAAGCTTGTAAAACAATAGTTTGAAGCTTGTAAAACAATAGCAGTGAATACCCCGGCTTGATAGCAAACTGACAACAACTCAAAAATTGATGTTGCTGCCAGTATTAATTAGAAAGCAGCAACAATATGGCATATTTAAGTAAAGTGGCTATCCTTGACCTCATAAGGGCAGAGCCTCCATTAAGATGATTTCTTTCCACACAGAAAAATAGAAGTTAACCTAAACGAGTGAGATACATGAGAGTGGTTGAGCAAGAGAGGATTTATCAAATATGAAGAGTTGGTCATCTTCCTTTGATAAATACTCCTATGTCAGATCTGTATGAGGTGCTTGTTTCGTATAAACAATGTGTTTCCTACTGTGTGTGCCAACTAGCATGTGCATATCTGTATTTCGTATAAAAAAGTTGGAACATCTTATATTTGTGAATGAAGGGAGTGCATGGGTTTCAAAGAGCTGGCCACCCTAGGAGCTTAAATAAATTTCAACTAATAAGGTAAGAGACGCCTCACACCCACACCCGTCAAAATCTATAGACAAACATGCCCAACAAAAAAGAGGTACAAGCAAGCACAAGCCTGTAAATGATTTGCGATAAAAGTCCATACATCACGCTAACACATGATGAATTACCATGATCCAGGTTTAATTTTGCTTTCCCACCCAACCTGTTTCCTCACTGTAGATACATATCCTAGCTCCTAGCACATATCTAGACAAGATAGGCTCGCACAGAGGCATTTGTTTGCTGGCTAGAATGACAGCAGCCAACAACTCAAACAGAGACATCCTTCAACACTAGAAACACAAAACGCACCAAGTAAATCAGACAAAGGTCAACCAATGAGTACTACCGTCAGTAACATTCGTAGCATTCTCTAAGAATCACCGTACACTGCAGCGGCGACAGAGCCTAGCGCAAGCAGACAGGGGGGCATCTAATGGATCTGACTACGTAGAGCATAGCAGAGGAACAGAGGAATAAGAGGGGATTTGGTCTGTGCGAATGGAGTCAACCTTGGCGGCCGCCGGTGAGCTTGACCTGGACGCCCTTGTCGACGAACTTGGCCAGGTAGGGGAAGGAGGGAGGGAGGGAGGGGGAGGAAGGAAGGGGGGAGGAGACGGAGT
>LR738713.1:764436020-764456796 GCA_902687465.1 Secale cereale
CGATCTTAGCTAGCTAGCTATCTGTTCACAATCTTCTTGCCCTTCTTTTTCGCAAATGGAGTTCTTCTATGGAACGGACGTCCTTTAGGTAGGGTGGTCCTGCTTCTTCTTGTGGTGTATGCTGCTACTTCATCATCGTCGTCATGTTCGATCCTCGGGTCGCCGTACTTGTCGAAGTCTTGCTCATTGGCTACTCCATCCATTCCGATGATCTTCCTTTTGCCTCTCCTCACGACAACACGACTGGGCTTTGACGGGTCGGTAATGAAGAAGCATTGGTCAACTTGGGAAGCCAGTACCCATGGCTCATTTTTCGCGGTGACGTTTGCGCCCGCGGTCTTGGATTTGGCTTTGGGTATAACCATGGTGGTGAAATACCGGTCTTCTTTTAGGACGCTCTTGGCCCATCTGACACGGAACATCGGGACCTTCTCTCCAGCGTAGCTCAGCTCCCAGATCTCCTCGATCCATCCGTAGTATATGTCCTTGTCATTACCGGTGTAGGATTCCATCGTTACCCCGGAGTTCTGATAACCATCGCTCTTCATGTCCTTGGCCTCGGTGTAGAATGTGTAGCCGTTGATATCGTACGCCTCATAGGTCATCAGGTTGTGCTCGGCGCCCTGTGACAAGGCGAATATGAGTTGTTCTTCCGCGGAAGAATCATCATGTAAAGGGTACGACAGAAGCTTCTGCTTAAACCAACGCGTGAAACATGAGTTGTGCTCTTTGATTATATCTCCGTCCGTCCTCTGTTGGCCTCGGTCATTGTATGTCTTCTCAATAAAGGTTTTGTGCTGAACCACCCAAGGATCGACCACATCTATGTGTTGTAGCGCGACTAGGTTTGCTCTTTCAAAGTCGGCGAGTTGACCCTCGAAGTCGACATGCATTTCGCGGCGACCCTCACGGTGACCCGATCCAGCGATCCTGCCGAGGTGCCTGTTGACGGGCAGACCAACGGGGTTCTCGATGCCTAGATAATTCGTGCAGTACGAGATGCACTCTTCGGTCAGAAAGCCCCTGGCTATGCTTCCCTCTGGACGTGACATGTTGCGAACGTATCCTTTGATGACACCATTCATCCTTTCGAACGGCATCATGCTGTGCAGGAACATCGGCCCGAGTTGGATGATATCGTCCATGATATGGACCAGCAGATGCACCATAACGTCGAAGAATGCGGGCGGGAAGTACATCTCAAGCTCGCATAGTATCACCACGATCTCTTCCTGTAGCCTTCTGAGTTGCCTCACGCCAACAGGCTTCCGAGAGATGGCGTCGAAAAAGTTGCATAGGCCAAATAGGGTTTCACGGACGTGCGCGTCCTTGATACCACGGATTGCAACTGGAAGTATATGCGTCATCAGCACGTGACTGTCGTGATACTTCATCCCGCTGAACTTCAGCTTCGCCCGGTCTAGGTATCTGCTTATCTTCCCCGCGTAACCGTAAGGAAGTTGTACTCCTACGAGGCAGGTGAAAAACTGCTCGATCTCCTCCTGACTTAGAGTGAAGCACGCGGGAGGGTAGTCATTTCCGGTCTTCTTGGCCTTTTTGCCTTTGCGACGACTTTCCGTGTCCTGCTTCGCCTCATCATCATCATCATCATCATCATATATAGCGTGAAGCTCCTGCCTGATGCCCATTGATTTCAAGTCTGCCCTTGCTTTCGGCCCATCTTTGGTCCTCTCTGGCATGTTGAGCAGGGTACCAAGCAGAATCTCGCACACGTTCTTCGTGATATGCATTACATCAAGGCTGTGAGGCACACGGTGGATCTTCCAGTACGGCAAGTCCCAGAAAACAGACCTCGTTTTCCATACCTTCAGCAGCGGCTCTGGCGCCTTTCGCTTCTTTCCCGGCTCTGGCGCCTTTTGCTTCTTTCCCGGCAGTGGGCAATCTTCCCAATTTTTCAACAGCTCGTCTATTTCCTCGCCGCTCCTCGTACGCGGGCGTCCTCGGGGTTCGGTTTCACCATCGAAAAGATCCTTGCGTTTTCTCCACAGGTCATCGTCGTGAAGCCACCTTCGATGTCCCATGAACACGGTTTTCGAAGACCCGGGATCTCTATCTAGCTGGCGATACGTTGTGTCATCCATGCACCTGACGCATCCATAAAATCCGTGGGCCACCTGCCCCGCGACATATCCGTAACCGAGATAGTCGTGCACCGTCGTGAGCAGCGCGACTCTCATAGGGAAATATTCTTTCTTTGCGGCATCCCACGTATTGGCTGGCGTTTTCCACAGCGTGTCTAGCTCCTCTTTCAGCAGCCCCAGATACAGATTGATGTCGTTCCCTGGTTGTTTCGGTCCTTCAATTAGCATACTCATGTCAATGTACTTCCTCTTCATGCACAACCAGGGGGAAGGTTGTACATCCACACAAACACAGGCCAGGTGCTATGTGTGCTTCTCTGGCTGCCAAACGGGTTGACTCCATCGGTGCTCGCGCCCAGCACGATGTTCCTTGGATCGTTCCCAAATTCTAGGTCTTCGAAGTTCAATGCTTGCCACTGGCTCGCATCCTTAGGGTGACTCAGCATCTTGTCTTTTTTGTCTATCTGCGGATCATTTGCGTCATCTTCTCGCTTCTTCTCCTCCCTATCCGCGTGCCAACGCAGAAGCTTTGCTACCTTAGGGTCCACGAAATACCGCTGAAGACGAGGAGTGATCGGAAAGTACCACACCACTTTTATAGGAGCTTTCTTCCTCTTCTTGTATCGAGTGACGCCGCACACCGGACATATGGTAGACTCCGCGTGCTCGTCCCGATAAATGATGCAATTGTTCATGCATACATGGTATTTCACGTGCGGTAAATCCAGAGGACACACGATTTTCTTCGCCTCCTCCAAACTGGTGGGGCACTTGTTCCCCTTGGGAAGACGTTTGTGCCAGAATGACATGTTCTCGTCGAAGCATGCGTCGGTCATTTTGTGTTTTACCTTCATCTCCAGAGCCATGAGCGTTACTTTCAGGCGGGTATCCTCGGGCATGCATCCTTCATACAATGGAGTAACCGCGTATAACTCAAGTTGATACATCTTGGCTTTCTCTCGGGCGGCAGCTCTTGAATATGAGGGTCCTGCACCCAGCCCATCGATGGTCCAGCGTCGTCTGCTCCGCCGGCATCATCATCATCATGATCATGCCCGTTGTCTGCTCCGGCATCTTCCTCATCATCATGTCCTGCATCTTCTACATGATGACTGTGTACAGCATCACCGTCGTGATCATCTCCTGGGGATTCTTCGTCTTCTCGCCCGCCCGAGCCGCGGTGGTTGTCTTGCTGCCCTTCTTCATTTCCTGCCCGGCCCCCATGGATGACTTCGTAGTCATCTTCATCACCTTGCCACCGATAGCCATCCATGAAACCACGCAAGAGCAGGTGGTCCCGCACCTGCCTGGAATCCGGGTCCGCAATAAGGTTCTTCAGCTTGCATCTTCGACACGGACATCTTATCTCCGTCTCGTTCTTTTGAAGCATCTCGGCCTTCGCGGACCTCAAAAACCTATTCACGATGCCTTCGGTATCGTGCGCACCATGGTCGCCCTGCGGGGTAGAGCAAAACAATATTTTAGAACCAAGAAAAAATTTGCCATGACTTTCCCTAAAAATAGGACAAAAATGAATGCTTAATGCCAAAATTCTCACCGAAACGGAAATGAATCAAAATTCCGGGAAAATATTGGCAACTATCGCATTTCAAATACCGGTACACCTCCAAACACAAACACATATGCAACACAACAAACCTATGCAACACCACAAACATACATAGATCTAGCTATAGGCCATAAAATTGCATGTGCACATTGTTTGTATGGAGAACAATATAAATATAGCTTCCCCCCATACTTACCTACCAAAACAAGGTAATTTAACCACTTAATTTGAATGAATATATGGTGGAAATGAGGTGGAAAAGAGGAGGGACCCGAGAGGAGAGGAAGTAGAGAGAATGAAGAAGTGGGGGGGGGAGTGAGTGTGGTAGAGAAGCTGTCCAAAATATCTTGTTGCTGCCCGCATACTAATGGCGCACCAGCTACAAATGCGCCATTAGTAATCAAGGTTACTAATGGCGCATTTAAAGTTGGTGCGCCATTACAAGTTTTGCAAAAAAAAAACATACTAATGGCGCACTGCCGCACAGTGCGCCATTACTAGTTCAAACTAGTAATGGCGCACTTTGGGAAAGTGCGCCATTAGTAGTTTTGTAAAAAACTGAATAAAAAATATCATAAAAAAAGAGCATTAATGGCGCACTTTACTGCATGTGCGCCATTACTATTTACAACTAGTAATGGCGCACTATTAATGGATGCGCCATTAGTTTGTTTGGACAGGCGCGCTAGTTAAAAAAAACTTCTTGATACTAATGGCGCACTCAGGGCAAGGTGCGCCATTAGTACTTCGAACTCTAATGGCATATCTGTTGCTGGTGCGCCATTACTATATACTAATGGCACACTTGCTGTCTGGTGCGCCATTAGTATCAATTTCATCTATAGCCCTTTTCCTAGTAGTGGTACAGAAGTGTAAGAGTTGGACATCTCAGTGTTGATGTTGGTGGGGCACTCACATTGGATGTTGATTGAGAAGAAGCCATCATGTGATTCGTGCCGAAAAATTTGATATATTATACCGTTTTTTCGACATTGTATGCCAAAGATATAGTCGTTTTACTTTTTCATCACAATTTTTTATAAAACATGTCCAAATTTAAGTTTTTAAATTTTCCTAACTTGTTTTGAGGACAAGGGTGAGAATCATGAGCAAAAGGTATTTGAGGAGGAACATGAAGAAAATGAAGAAGATGATGTTGAGGGGGAGGTCGAAGTTGGCGAGGAGCATGTTTCAAGGACCTCGCCATCAACAAGGTCTAGAAATACATCATCAAATGCTTGTGAAGAACTGAAGTGAGAAGTTCAAAATGATGGGAAAATACCATCTGGAGAATCTCTGTACAGAAGTGTGAGAGTTCGAGATCTCAGTGTTGACGTTGGTGGGGCACTCACATTGGAAGGAGATTGAGAAGAAGCCATCATGTTTTTCGTGCTGAACATTTTGATATATTATACGTTTTTTTCGACATCATATACAAAAGATATAGTCGTTTTACATTTTTATCACAATTTTTTGCAAAACATGTCCATATTTAAGTTTTTAAATTTTCCTAACTTGTTTGAGGAGGCGGGTGAGAATCATGAGCAAAAGGTATTTGAGGAGGAACAGGAAGAAAATGAAAAGATGATGTTGAGGGGGAGGTCGAAGTTGGCGATGAACATGTTTCAAGGACCTCGCCATCAACAAGGTCCAGAAATACATCATCAAATGCTTGTGAAGAAATAAAGTAGGAAGGTCAAACAGTTTGGAAAACACCATCTGGAGAAGCTCCGTACAGAAGTGTGAGAGTTGGAGATCTGAGTGTTGATGTTGGTGGGGCACTCACATTGGAAGGTGATTGAGAAGAAGCCATCATGTGTTTCGTGTTGAACATTTTGACATATTATACATTTTTTTCGACATCGTATCCAAAAGATTTTGTGGTTTTACCTTTTCATCACAATTTTTTGCAAAAAAAGTCCAAATTTAAGTTTTTAAATTTTCCTAACTTGTTTGGGGAGGCGGGTGAGAATCATGAGCAAAATGTATTTGAGGAGGAATGAGAAGAAAATGAAGAAGATGACGTTGAGGGGGAGGTCGAAGTTTGCGAGGAACATGTTTCAAGGACCTCGCCATCAACAAGGTCTAGAAATACATCATAAAATGCTTGTGAAGAAATAAAGTGAGAATGTCAAAATGATGGGAAAACACCATCTGGAGAATCTCTGTACAGAAGTGTGAGAGTTCGGGATCTCAGTGTTGATGTTGGTGGGGCACTCACATTGGAAGGAGATTGAGAAGAAGCCATCATGTGTTTCGTGCTGAACATTTTGATACATTGTACGTTTTTTCGACATCGTATGCAAAAGATATAGTCGTTTTAATTTTTTCATCACAATTTTTTGCAAAAAATGTCCAAATTAAGTTTTAAAATTTTCCTAACTTGTTTGGGGAGGCGGGTGAGAATCATGAGTGAAATGTATTTGAGAAGGAAAAGGAAGAAAATGAAGAGGATGATGTTGAGGGGGAGGTCGAAGTTGGCGAGGAACATGTTTCAAGGACCTCGCCATCAACAAGGTCTAGAAATACATCATCAAATGCTTGTGAAGAAATAAAGTGGGAAGATCAAACAGTTGGGAAAACACAATCTCGAGAAGCTCTATACAGAAGTGTGAGAGTTGGAGATCTTAGTGTTGGTGTTGTTGGGGCACTCACTTTGGAAGGTGATTGAGAAGAAGCCATCATGTGTTTCGTGCAAAATATATAGTCGTTTTACTTTTTCATCACAAATTTTTGCAAAACATATGCAAATTTAAGTTTTTAAATCATCCTAACTTGTTTGAGGAGGTGGGTGAGAATCATGAGCAAAAGGTATTTGCGAAGGAACAGGAGGAAAATGAAGACGACGATGTAGAGTGGTAGGTCGAAGTTGGCGAGGAACATGGTTCAAGGACCTCGCCATCAAAAAGGTCTAGAAATACATCAACAAATGCTTGTGAAGAAATAAAGTGGGAATGTCAAACAGTTGGGAAAACACCATCTGGAGAAGCTCTGTACAGAAGTTTAAGAGTTGGACATCTCAGTGTTGATGTTGGTGGGGCACTCACATTGGAAGTTGATTGAGAAGAAGCCATCATGTGATTCGTGCTGAACATTTTGATATATTATACCGTCTTTTCGACATCGTATGCCAAAGATATAGTCATTTTACTTTTTCATCACAATTTTTTGCAAAACATGTCCAAATTTAAGTTTTTAAATTTTCCTAACTTGTTTTGAGGAGAAGGGTGGGAAACATGTGCAAAAGGTATTTGAGGAGGAACATGAAGAAAATTAAGAAGATGATGTTGAGGGTGAGGTCGAAGTTGGCGAGGAGCATGTTTCAAGGACCTCGCCATCAACAAGGTCTAGAAATACATCATCAAATGCTTGTGAAGAAATAATGTGAGACGTTCAAAATGTTGGGAAAACACCATCTGGAGAATCTCTGTATAGAAGTGTGAGAGTTGGAGATCTCAGTGTTGACGTTGGTGGGGCACTCACATTGGAAGGAGATTGAGAAGAAGCCATCATGTGTTTAGTGCTGAACATTTTGATATATTATACTTTTTTTCGACATCATATGCAAAAGATATAGTCATTTTACTTTTTTATCACAATTTTTTGCAAAACATGTCCATATTTAAGTTTTTAATTTTTCCTAACTTGTTTGAGGAGGCGGGTGAGAATCATGAGCAAAAGGTATTTGAGGAGGAACAGGAAGAAAATGAAGAAGATGATGTTGAGGGGGAGGTCGAAGTTGGCGAGGAACATGTTTCAAGGACCTCGCCATCAACAAGGTCCAGAAATACATCATCAAATGCTTGTGAAGAAATAAAGTGGGAAGGTCAAACAGTTTGGAAAACACCATCTAGAGAAGCTCCGTACATAAGTGTGAGAGTTGGAGATCTCAGTGTTGATGTTGGTGGGGCACTCACATTGGAAGGTGATTGAGAAGAAGCCATCATGTGTTTCGTGTTGAACATTTTGACATATTATACATTTTTTCGACATCGTATGCAAAAGATTTAGTGGTTTTACTTTTTCATCATAATTTTTTGGAAAAAATGTCCAAATTTAAGTTTTAAAATTTTCCTAACTTGTTTGGGGAGGCGGGTGAGAATCATGAGCAAAATGTATTTGAGGAGGAATGGGAAGAAAATGAAGACGATGATGTTGAGGGGGAGGTCGAAGTTCGCGAGGAACATGTTTCAAGGACCTCGCCATCAACAATGTCTAGAAATACATCATCAAATGCTTGTGAAGAAATAAAGTGTGAAGATCAAACAGTTGGGAAAACACAATCTCGAGAAGCTCTGTACATAAGTGTTAGAGTTGGAGATCTTAGTGTTGGTGTTGGTGGGACACTCACATTGGAAGGTGATTGAGAAGAAGCCATCATGTGTTTCATGCAAAAGATATAGTCGTTTTACTTTTTCATCACAAATTTTTACAAAACATGTCCAAATTTAAGTTTTTAAATTTTCCTAACTTGTTTTGAGGAGGCGGGTGAGAATCATGAGCAAAAGGTATTTGAGAAGGAACATCAGGAAAATGAAGACGATGATGTTGAGGGGGAGGTCGAAGTTGGCGAGGAACATGTTTCAAGGACCTCGCCATCAACAAGGTCTAGAAATACATCAACAAATGCTTGTGAAGAAATAAAGTGGGAAGTTCAAACAGTTGGGAAAACACCATCTGGAGAACTTTGTAAAGAAGTGTGAGAGTTGGAGATCTCAGTGTCGATGTTGGTGGGGCACTCACATTGGAAGGTGATTGAAAAGAAGCAATCATGTGATTCGTGCTGAACATTTTGATATATTATACGGTTTTTTTCGACATCGTATGCCAAAGATATAGTCGTTTTACCTTTTCATCACAATTTTTTGCCAAAAATGTCCAAATTTAAGTTTTTAAATTTTCCTAACTTGTTTGGGGAGGCGGGTGAGAATCATGAGCAAAATGTATTTGAGGAGGAACGAGAAGGAAATGAAGAAGATGACGTTTAGGGGGAGGTCGAAGTTTGCGAGGAACATGTTTCAAGGACCTCGCCATCAACAAGGTCTAGAAATACATCATAAAATGCTTGTGAAGAAATAAAGTGAGAATGTCAAAATGATGGGAAAACACCATCTGGAGAATCTCAGTACAGAAGTGTGAGAGTTCGAGATCTCAGTGTTGATGTTGGTGGGGCACTCACATTGGAAGGAGATTGAGAAGAAGCTATCATGTGTTTCGTGCTGAACATTTTGATACATTGTACGTTTTTTCGACATCGTATGCAAAAGATATAGTCGTTTTACTTTTTCATCACAATTTTTTGCAAAAAATGTCCAAATTAAGTTTTAAAATTTTCCTGACTTGTTTGGGGAGGCGGGTGAGAATCATGAGTGAAATGTATTTGAGAAGGAAAAGAAAGAAAATGAAGAGGATGATGTTGAGGGGGAGGTCGAAGTTGGCGAGGAACATGTTTCAAGGAACTCGCCATCAACAAGGTCTAGAAATACATCATCAAATGCTTGTGAAGAAATAAAGTGGGAAGATCAAACAGTTGGGAAAACACAATCTCGAGAAGCTCTGTACAGAAGTGTGAGAGTTGGAGATCTTAGTGTTGGTGTTGGTGGGGCACTCACATTGGAAGGTGATTGAGAAGAAGCCATCATGTGTTTCGTGCTGAACATTTTGACATATTATACATTTTTTTCAACATCGTATGCAAAAGATATAGTCGTTTTACTTTTTCATCATAATTTTTTGCAAAAAATGTCCAAATTTAAGTTTTTAAATTTTCCTAACTTGTTTGGGGAGGTGGGTGAGAATCATGAGCAAAATGTATTTGAGGAGGAATGGAAAGAAAATGAAGACGATGATGTTGAGGGGGAGGCTGAAGTTGGCGAGGAACATGTTTCAAGGACCTCGCCATCAACAAGGTCTAGAAATAAATCATCAAATGCTTGTGAAGAAATAAAGTGGGAAGATCAAATAGTTGGGAAAACACAATCTCGAGAAGCTCTGTACATAAGTGTTAGAGTTGGAGATCTTAGTGTTGGTGTTGGTGGGGCGCTCACATTGGAAGGTGATTGAGAAGAAGCCATCATGTGTTTCATGCAAAAGATATAGTCGTTTTACTTTTTCATCACAAATTTTTGCAAAACATGTCCAAATTTAAGTTTTTTAATTTTCCTAACATGTTTTGAGGAGGCGGGCGAGAATCATGAGCAAAAGGTATTTGAGAAGGAACATCAGGAAAATGAAGACGATGATGTAGATGGGGAGGTCGAAGTTGGCGAGGAACATGTTTCAAGGACCTCGCCATCAACAAGGTCTAGAAATACATCAACAAATGCTTGTGAAGAAATAAAGTGGGAAGGTCAAACAGTTGGGAAAACACCATCTGGAGAACTTTGTAAAGAAGTGTGAGAGTTGGAGATCTCAGTGTCGATGTTGGTGGGGCACTCACATTGGAAGGTGATTGAAAAGAAGCCATCATGTGATTCGTGCTGAACATTTTGATATATTATACGATTTTTTTTGACATCGTATGCCAAAGATATAATCGTTTTACCTTTTCATCACAATTTTTTGCAAAACTTGTCCAAATTTAAGTTTTTAAATTTTCCTAACTTGTTATGAGGAGGAGGGTGAGAATCATGAGCAAAAGGTATTTGAGGATGAAAAAGAAGAAAATGAAGAAGATGATGTTGAGTGGGAGGTCAAAGTTGGCGAGGAACATGTTTCAAGGACCTCGCCATCAAGAAGGTCTAGAAATAGATCGTCAAATGCTTGTGAAGAAATAAAGTGGGAAGGTCAAACAGTTTGGAAAACACCATCTGGAGAAGCTCCATACAGAAGTGTGAGAGTTGGAGATCTCAGTGTTGATGTTGGTGGGGCACTCACATTGGAAGGTGATTGAGAAGAAGCCATCATGTGTTTCATGCTGAACATTTTGACATATTATACATTTTTTTCGACATCGTATGCAAAAGATAGTCGTTTTACTTTTTCATCACAATTTTTTGCAAAAAATGTCCAAATTTAAGTTTTTAAATTTTCCTAACTTGTTTGGGGAGGTGGGTGAGAATCATGAGCAAAATGTATTTGAGGAGGAACGGGAAGAAAATGAAGACAATGATGTTGAGGGGGAGGTCGAAGTTGGCGAGGAACATGTTTCAAGGACCTCGCCATCAACAAGGTCTAGAAATACATCATCAAATGCTGGTGAAGAAATAAAGTGGGAAGGTTAAACAATTGGGAATACACCATCTAGAGATTATCTGTACAAAAATGTGAGAGTTGGAGATCTCAGTGTTGATTTTGGTGGGGCACTCACATTGGAAGGTGATTGAGAAGAAGCCATCATGTGTTTCGTGCTGAACATTTAGATATATTATACGTTTTTTTTTGACATCATATGCAAAAGATATAGTTGTTTTACTTTTTTATCACAATTTTTTGCAAAACATGTCCAAATATAAGTTTTTAAATTTTCCTAACTTGTTTGAGGAGGCGGGTGAGAATCATGAGCAAAAGGTATTTGAGTAGGAAAAGGAAGAAAATGAAGAAGATGATGTTGAGGGGGAGGTCGAAGTTGGCGAGGAACATGTTTCAAGGACCTCGCCATCAACAAGGTCTAGAAATACATCATCGAATGCTTGTGAAGAAATAAAGTGGGAAGATCAAACAGTTGGGAAAACACAATCTCGAGAAGCTCTGTACAGAAGTGCGAGAGTTGGAGATCTTAGTGTTGGTGTTGGTGGGGCACTCACATTGGAAGGTGATTGAGAAGAAGCCATCATGTGTTTCGTGCAAAAGATATAGTCGTTTTACTTTTTCATCACAAATTTTTGCAAAACATGTGCAAATTTAAGTTTTTAAATCTTCCTAACTTGTTTGAGGAGGTGGGTGAGAATCATGAGCAAAAGGTATTTGAGAAGGAACAGGAGGAAAATGAAGACGACGATGTAGAGGGGTAGGTCGAAGTTGGCGAGGAACATGGTTCAAGGACCTCGCCACCAACAAGGTCTAGAAATACATCAACAAATGCTTGTGATGAAATAAAGTGGGAAGGTCAAACAGTTGGGAAAACACCATCTGGAGAAGCTCTGTACAGAAGTGTAAGAGTTGGACATCTCAGTGTTGATGTTGGTGGGGCACTCACATTGGAAGTTGATTGATAAGAAGCCATCATGTGATTCGTGCTGAACATTTTGATATATTATTCCATTTTTTCGACATTGTATGCCAAAGATATAGTCGTTTTACTTTTTCATCACAATTTTTTGCAAAACATGTCCAAATTTAAGTTTTTAAATTTTCCTAACTTGTTTTGAGGAGAAGGGTGAGAATCATGAGGAAAAGGTATTTGAGGAGGAACATGAAGAAAATGAAGAAGATGATGTTGAGGGGGAGGTCGAAGTTGGCGAGGAGCATGTTTCAAGGACCTCGCCATCAACAAGGTCTAGAAATACATCATCAAATGCTTGTGAAGAAATAAAGTGAGAAGTTCAAAATGTTGGGAAAACACCATCTGGAGAATCTCTGTACAGAAGTGTGAGAGTTGGAGATCTCAGTGTTGACGTTGGTGGGGCACTCACATTGGAAGGAGATTGAGAAGAAGCCATCATGTGTTTCGTGCTGAATATTTTGATATATTATACGTTTTTTTCGACATCATATGCAAAAGATATAGTCGTTTTACATTTTTATCACAATTTTTTGCAAAACATGTCCATATTTAAGTTTTTAAATTTTCCTAACTTGTTTGAGGAGGCGGGTGAGAATCATGAGCAAAAGGTACTTGAGGAGGAACAGGAAGAAAATGAAGAAGATGATGTTGAGGCGGAGGTCGAAGTTGGCGAGGAACATGTTTCAAGGACCTCGCCATCAACAAGGTCCAGAAATAAATCATCAAATGCTTGTGAAGAAATAAAGTGGGAAGGTCAAACAGTTTGGAAAACACCATCTGGAGAAGCTCCATACAGAAGTGTGAGAGTTGGAGATCTCAGTGTTGATGTTGGTGGGGCACTCACATTGGAAGGTGATTGAGAAGAAGCCATCATGTGTTTCGTGCTGAACATTTTGACATATTATACATTTTTTTCGACATCGTATGCAAAAGAATAGTCGTTTTACTTTTTCATCACAATTTTTGCAAAAAATGTCCAAATTTAAGTTTTTAAATTTTCCTAACTTGTTTGGGGAGGCGGGTGAGAATCATGAGCAAAATGTATTTGAGGAGGAATGGGAAGAAAATGAAGACGATGATGTCGAGGGGTGGTCGAAGTTGGCGAGGAACATGTCTCAAGGACCTCGCCATCAACAAAGTCTAGAAATACATCATCAAATGCTTGTGAAGAAATAAAGTGGGAAGATCAAACAGTTGGGAAAACACAATCTCGAGAAGCTCTGTACATAAGTGTTAGAGTTGGAGATCTTAGTGTTGGTGTTGGTGGGGCACTCACATTGGAAGGTGATTGAGAAGAAGCCATCATGTGATTCATGCAAAAGATATAGTCGTTTTACTTTTTCATCACAAATTTTTGCAAGACATGTGCAAATTTAAGTTTTTAAATCTTTCTAACTTGTTTGAGGAGGTGAGTGAGAATCATGAGCAAAAGGTATTTGAGAAGGAACAGGAGGAAAATGAAGACGATGATGTAAAGGGGTAGGTCGAAGTTGGCGAGGAACATGGTTCAATGACCTCGCCATCAACAAGGTCTAGAAATACATCAACAAATGCTTGTGAAGAAATAAAGTGGGAAGGTCAAACAGTTGGGAAAACACCATCTGGAGAAGCTCTGTATAGAAGTGTAAGAGTTGGACATCTCAGTGTTGATGTTGGTGGGGCACTCACATTGGAAGTTGATTGAGAAGAAGCCATCATGTGATTCGTGCTGAATATTTTGATATATTATACGGTTTTTTCGACATCGTATGCCAAAGATATAGTCGTTTTACTTTTTCATCACATTTTTTTGCAAAAAATGTCCAAATTTAAGTTTTTAAATTTTCCAAACTTGTTTGGGGAGGCGGGTGAGAATCATGAGCAAAATGTATTTGAGGAGGAAAGGGAAGAAAATGAAAACGATGATGTTGAGGGGGAGGTCGAAGTTGGCGAGGAACATGTTTCAAGGACCTCGCCATCAACAAGGTCTAGAAATACATCATCAAATGCTTGTGAAGAAATAAAGTGGGAAGATCAAATAGTTGGGAAAACACAATCTCGAGAAGCTTCGTACATAAGTGTTAGAGTTGGAGATCTCAGTGTTGACGTTGGTGGGGCACTCACATTGGAAGGAGATATTGAGAAGAAGCCATCATGTGTTTCGTGCTGAACATTTAGGTATATTATATGTTTTTTCGACATCGTATGCAAAAGATATAATCGTTTTACTTTTTTATCACAATTTTTTGCAAAACATGGCCAAATATAAGTTTTTAAATTTTCCTAACTTGTTTGGGGAGGCACTATCATGAGCAAAATGTATTTGAGGAGGAACAGGAAGAAAATGAACATGATGATGTTGAGGGGGAGGTCGAAGTTGGTGAGGAACATGTTTCAAGGACCTCGCCATCAACAAGGTCTAGAAAATACATCATCAAATGCTTGTGAAGAAATAAAGTGGGAAGGTCAAACAGTAGGGAATACACCATCTAGAGATGCTCTGTACATAAGTGTGAGAGTTGGAGATCTCAGTGTTGATGTTGGTGGGGCACTCACATTGGAAGGTGATTGAGAAGAAGCCATCATGTGTTTCGTGCTGAACATTTAGGTATATTATACGTTTTTTCGACATCGTATGCAAAAGATATAGTCATTTTACTTTTTTATCACATTTTTTTGCAAAACATGTCCAAATATAAGTATTTAAATTTTCCTAACTTGTTTGAGGAGGAGGGTGAGAATCATGAGCAAAAGGTATTTGAGGAGGAAAAGGAAGAAAATGAAGAAGATGATGTTGAGGGGGAGGTCGAAGTTGGGGAGGAAGATATTTCAAGGACCTCGCCATCAACAAGGTCTAGAATTACATCATCAAATGTTTGTGAAGAAATAAAGTGGGAAGTTCAAACAGTTGGGAAAACACAATCTCGAGAAGCTCTGTACAGAAGTGTGAGAGTTGGAGATCTCAGTGTTGGTGTTGGTGGGGCACTCACATTGGAAGGTGATTGAGAAGAAGCCATCATGTGTTTTGTGCAAAATATATAGTCGTTTTACTTTTTCATCACAATTTTTTGCAAAAAATGTCCAAATTTAAGTTTTAAAATTTGCTAACTTGTTTGGAGGAGGTGGGTGAGAATCATGAGCAAAAGCTATTTGAGAAGGAACACCAGGAAAATGAAGACGATGATGTTGAGGGGGAGGTCGTTGTTGGCGAGGAACATGTTTCAAGGACCTCGCCATCAACAAGGTCTAGAAATACATCAACAAATGCTTGTGAAGAAATAAAGTGGGAAGGTCAAACAGTTGGGAAAACACCATCTGGAGTAGCTCTGTACAGAAGTGTGAGAGTTGGAGATCTCAGTGTTGATGTTGGTGGGGCACTCACATTGGAAGTTGATTGAGAAAAGCCATCATGTGATTCGTGCTAAACATTTTGATATATTATACGGGTTTTTTCGACATCTTATGCAAATGATATAGTCGTTTTACTTTTTCATCACAATTTTTTGCAAAACATGTCCAAATATAAGTTTTTAAATTTTACTAACTTGTTTTGAGGAGAAGGGTGAGAATCATGAGCAAAAGGTATTTGAGGAGGAACTGGATGAAAATGAAGAAGATGATGTTGAGGGGGAGGTCGAAGTTTGCGAGGAACATGTTTCAAGGACCTCGCCATCAACAAGGTCTAGAAATACATCATCAAATGCTTGTGAAGAAATAAAGTGGGAAGATCAAACAGTTGGGAAAACACAATCTCGAGAAGCTCTGTACAGAAGTGTGAGAGTTGGAGATCTCAGTGTTGGTGTTGGTGGGGCACTCACATTGGAAGGTGATTGAGAAGAAGCCATCATGTTTTCGTGCAAAAGATATAGTCGTCTTACTTTTTCATCACAATTTTTTGCAAAAAATGTCCAAATTTAAGTTTTAAAATTTGCTAACTTGTTTGGAGGAGGTGGGTGAGAATCATGAGCAAAAGGTATTTGAGAAGGAACACCAGGAAAATTAAGACGATGATGTTGAGGGGGAGGTTGAAGTTGGCGAGGAACATGTTTCAAGGACCTCGCCATCAACAAGGTCTAGAAATAAATCAACAAATGCTTGTGAAGAAATAAAGTGGGAAGGTCAAACAGTTGGGAAAACACCATCTGGAGTAGCTTTGTACAAAAGAGTGAGAGTTGGAGATCTCAGTGTTGATGTTCGTGGGGCACTCACATTGGAAGTTGATTGAGAAGAAGTCATCATGTGATTCGTGCTAAACATTTTGATATATTATATGGGTTTTTTCGACATCGTATGCAAAAGATCCAGTCGTTTTACTTTTTCATCACAATTTTTTGCAAAACATGTCCAAATTTAAGTTTTTAAATTTTACTAACTTGTTTTGAGGAGAAGGGTGAGAATCATGTGCAAAAGGTATTTGAGGAGGAACTGGATGAAAATGAAGAAGATGATGTTGAGGGGGAGGTCGAAGTTTGCGAGGAACATGTTTCAAGGACCTCGCCATCAACAAGGTCTAGAAATACATCATCAATTGCTTGTGAAGAAATATAGTGAGAATGTCAAAATGATGGGAAAACACGATCTGGAGAATCTCTGTACAGAAGTGTGGGAGTTGGAGATCTCAGGGTTGATGTTGGTGGGGCAATCACATTGGAAGGAGATTGGGAAGAAGCCATCATGTGTTTCGTGCAGAACATTTTGATATATTATACGTTTTTTCTACATCGTATGCAAAAGATATAGTCGTTTTACTTTTTTATCACAATTTTTTGCAAAACATGTCCATATTTAAGTTTTTAAATTTTCCTAACTTATTTGAGGAGGCAGGTGAGAATCATGAGCAAAAGGTATTTGAGGAGGACCAGGATGAAAATGAAGAAGATGATGTTGAGGGGGAGATCGAAGTTGGCGAGGAACATGTTTCAAGGACCTCGCCATCAACAAGGTCTAGAAATACATCATCAAATTCTTGTGTAGAAATAAAGTGGGAAGGTCAAACAGTTTCGAAAACACCATCTGGAGAAGCTCCGTACAGAAGTGTGAGAGTTGGAGATCTCAGTGTTGATGTTGGTGGGGCACTCATATTGGAAGGTGATTGAGAAGAAGCCATCATGTGTTTCGTGCTGAACATTTTGACATATTATACATTTTTTTTGATATCGCATGCAAAAGATATAGTCGTTTTACTTTTTTATCACTTTTTTCTTGCAAAACATGCCAAATTTAAGTTTTTATATTTTCTTTAACTTGTTTGAGGAGGCGGGTGATAATCATGAGCAAAAGATATTTGAGGAGGAACAGGAAGAAAATGAAGAAGATGATGTTGAGGGGGAGGTCGAAGTTGGTGAGGAACATGTTTCAAGGACCTCGCTGTCAACAAGGTCTAGAAATACATCATCAAATGCTTGTGAAGAAATAAAGTGGGAAGGTCAAACAGTTGGGAAAACACCATCTGAAGGAGCTCTGTACAAAAGTGTGAGAGTTGGAGATCTCAGTGTTGATGTTGGTGGGGCACTCACATTGGAAGTTGATTGAGAAGAAGCCATCATGTCATTCGTGCTAAACATTTTGATATATTATACGGTTTTTTTCGACATTGTATGCAAAAGATATAGTCGTTTACTTTTTCATCACAATTGTTTGCATAACATGTCCAAATTTAAGTTTTTAAATTTTCCTAACTTTTTTTGAGGAGAAGGGTGAGAATCATGATCAAAAGGTATTTGAGGAGGAACTAGAAGAAAATGAAGAAGATGATGTTGAGGGGGAGGTCGAAGTTTGCGAGGAACATGTTTCAAGGACCTCGCCATCGACAAGGTCTAGAAATACATCATCAAATGCTTGTGAAGAAATAAAGTGAGAAGGTCAAAATGTCGGGAAAACGCCATCTGGAGAATCTCTGTACAGAAGTGTGATAGTTCATGATCTCAGTGTTGATGTTGGTGGGGCACTCACATTGGAATTTGATTGAGAAGAAGCCATCATGTGATTCGGGCTAAACATTTTGATATATTATACGGTTTTTTTCGACATCGAACGCAAAAGATATAGTCGTTTTACTTTTTCATCACAATTTATTGCAAAACATGTCCAAATTTAAGTTTTTAAATTTTACTAACTTGTTTTGAGGAGAAGGGTGAGGATCATGTGCAAGAGGTATTTGAGGAGGAACTGGATGAAAATGAAGAAGATGATGTTGAGGGGGAGGTCGAAGTTTGCGAGGAACATGTTTCAAGGACCTCACCATCAATAAGGTCTAGAAATACATCATCAAATGCTTGTGAAGAAATAAAGTGAGAATGTCAAAATGATGGGAAAACACCATGTGGAGAATCTCTGTACAGAAGTGTGAGAGTTGGAGATCTCTGGGTTGATGTTGGTGGGGCACTCACATTGGAAGGAGATTTAGAAGAAGCCATCATGTGTTTCGTGCTGAACATTTTGATATATTATACGTTTTTTCGACATCGTATGCAGAAGATATAGTCGTTTTACTTTTTTATCATAATTTTTTGCAAAACATGTCCATATTTAAGTTTTTAAATTTTCCTAACTTATTTGAGGAGGCGGGTGAGAATCATGATCAAAAGGTATTTGAGGAGGACCAGGATGAAAATGAAGAAGATGATGTTGAGGGGGAGGTCGAAGTTGGCGAGGAACATGTTTCAAGGACCTCGCCATCAACAAGGTCTAGAAATACATCATCAAATTCTTGTGAAGAAATAAAGTGGGAAGGTCAAACAGTTTGGAAAACACCATCTGGAGAAGCTCCGTACAGAAGTGTGAGAGTTGGAGATCTCAGTGTTGATATTGGTGGGGCACTCACATTCGAACGTGATTGAGAAGAAGCCATCATGTCTTTCGTGCTGAACATTTTGACATATTATACATTTTTTCGACATCGTACGCAAAAGATAGTCATTTTACTTTTTCATCACAATTTTTTGCAAAAAATGTCCAAATTTAAGTTTTTAAATTTTCCTAACTTGTTTGGGGAGGTGGGTGAGAATCATGAGCAAAATGTATTTGAGGAGGAACAGGAAGAAAATGAAGACAATGATGTTGAGGGGGAGGTCGAAGTTGGCGAGGAACATGTTTCAAGGACCTCGCCATCAACAAGGTCTAGAAATACATCATCAAATGCTGGTGAAGAAATAAAGTGGGAAGGTTAAACAGTTGGGAATACACCATCTAGAGATGATCTGTACAAAAATGTGAGAGTTGGAGATCTCAGTGTTGATTTTGGTGGGGCACTCACATTGGAAGGTGATTGAGAAGAAGCGATCATGTGTTTCGTGTTGAACATTTAGATATATTATACGTTTTTTTGACATCATATGCAAAAGATATAGTTGTTTTACTTTTTTATCACAATTTTTTGCAAAACATGTCCAAATATAAGTTTTTAAATTTTCCTAACTTGTTTGAGGAGGCGGGTGAGAATCATGAGCAAAAGATATTTGAGTAGGAAAAGGAAGAAAATGAAGAAGATGATGTTGAGGGGGAGGTCGAAGTTGGCGAGGAACATGTTTCAAGGACCTCGCCATCAACAAGGTCTAGAAATACATCATCAAATGCTTGTGAAGAAATAAAGTGGGAAGATCAAACAGTTGGGAAAACACAATCTCGAGAAGCTTTGTACAAAAGTGCGAGAGTTGGAGATCTTAGTGTTGGTGTTGGTGGGGCACTCACATTGGAAGGTGATTGAGAAGAAGCCATCATGTGTTTCGTGCAAAAGATATAGTCGTTTTACTTTTTCATCACAAATTTTTGCAAAACATGTGCAAATTTAAATTTTTAAATCTTCCTAACTTGTTTGAGGAGGTGGGTGAGAATCATGAGCAAAAGGTATTTGAGAAGGAACAGGAGGAAAATGAAGACGACGATGTAGAGGGGTAGGTCGAAGTTGGCGAGGAACATGGTTCAAGGACCTCGCCATCAACAAGGTCTAGAAATACATCAACAAATGCTTGTGATGAAATAAAGTGGGGCACTCACATTGGAAGTTGATTGATAAGAAGCCATCATGTGATTCGTGCTGAACATTTTGATATATTATTCCATTTTTTCGACATCGTATGCCAAAGATATAGTCGTTTTACTTTTTCATCACAATTTTTTGCAAAACATGTCCAAATTTAAGTTTTTAAATTTTCCTAACTTGTTTTGAGGAGAAGGGTGAGAATCATGAGGAAAAGGTATTTGAGGAGGAACATGAAGAAAATGAAGAAGATGATGTTGAGGGGGAGGTCGAAGTTGGCGAGGAGCAAGTTTCAAGGACCTCGCCATCAACAAGGTCTAGAAATACATCATCAAATGTTTGTGAAGAAATAAAGTGAGAAGTTCAAACTGTTGGGAAAACACCATCTGGAGAATCTCTGTACAGAAGTGTGAGAGTTGGAGATCTCAGTGTTGACGTTGGTGGGGCACTCACATTGGAAGGAGATTGAGAAGAAGCCATCATGTGTTTCGTGCTAAATATTTTCATATATTATACGTTTTTTTCGACATCATATGCAAAAGATATAGTCGTTTTACATTTTTATCACAATTTTTTGCAAACCATGTCCATATTTAAGTTTTTAAATATTCCTAACTTATTTGAGGAGGCGGGTGAGAATCATGAGCAAAAGTTATTTGAGGAGGAACAGGAAGAAAATGAAGAAGATGATGTTGAGGTTGAGGTCGAAGTTGGCGAGGAACATGTTTCAAGGACCTCGCCATCAACAAGGTCCAGAAATACATCATCAAATGCTTGTGAAGAAATAAAGTGGGAAGGTCAAACAGTTTGGAAAACACCATCTGGAGAAGCTCCGTACAGAAGTGTGAGAGTTGGAGATCACAGTGTTGATGTTGGTGGGGCACTCACATTGGAAGGTGATTGAGAAGAAGCCATCATGTGTTTCGTGCTGAACATTTTGACATATTATACATTTTTTTCAACATCGTATGCAAAAGAATAGT
>LR738713.1:764466158-764577939 GCA_902687465.1 Secale cereale
GTATTTGAGGAGGAACAGGAAGAAAATGAACATGATGATGTTGAGGGGGAGGTCGAAGTTGGTGAGGAACATGTTTCAAGGACCTCGCCATCAACAAGGTCTAGAAATACATCATCAAATGCTTGTGAAGAAATAAAGTGGGAAGGTCAAACAGTAGGGAATACACCATCTAGAGATGCTCTGTACATAAGTGTGAGAGTTGGAGATCTCAGTGTTGATGTTGGTGGGGCACTCACATTGGAAGGTGATTGAGAAGAAGCCATCATGTGTTTCGTGCTGAACATTTAGGTACATTATACGTTTTTTCGACATCGTATGCAAAAGATATAGTCGTTTTAGTTTTTTATCACAATTTTTTGCAAAACATGTCCAAATATAAGTTTTTAAATTTTCCTAACTTGTTTGAGGAGGAGGGTGAGAATCATGAGCAAAAGGTATTTGAGGAGGAAAAGAAAGAAAATGAAGAAGATGATGTTGAGGGGGAGGTCGAAGTTGGGGAGGAAGATATTTCAAGGACCTCGCCATCAACAAGGTCTAGAAATACATCATCAAATGTTTGTGAAGAAATAAAGTGGGAAGATCAAACAGTTGGGAAAACACAATCTCGAGAAGCTCTGTACAGAAGTGTGAGAGTTGGAGATCTCAGTGTTGGTGTTGGTGGGGCACTCACATTGGAAGGTGATTGAGAAGAAGCCATCATGTGTTTCGTGCAAAAGATATAGTTGTTTTACTTTTTTATCACAATTTTTTGCAAAAAATGTCGAAATTTAAGTTTTAAAATTTGCTAACTTGTTTGGAGGAGGTGGGTGAGAATCATGAGCAAAAGGTATTTGAGAAGGAACACCAGGAAAATGAAGACGATGATGTTGAGGGGGAGGTCGAAGTTGGCGAGGAACATGTTTCAAGGACCTCGCCATCAACAAGGTCTATAAATACATCAACAAATGCTTGTGAAGAAATAAAGTGGGAAGGTCAAACAGTTGGGAAAACACCATCTGCAGTAGCTCTGTACAGGAGTGTGAGAGTTGGAGATCTCAGTGTTGATGTTGGTGGGGCACTCACATTGGAAGTTGATTGAGAAGAAGCCATCATGTGATTCGTGCTAAACATTTTGATATATTATACGGTTTTTTTCGACATCGTATGCAAAAGATATAGTCGTTTTACTTTTTCATCACATTTTTTTGCAAAACATGTCCAAATTTAAGTTTTTAAATTTTCCTAATTTGTTTGGGGAGGCGGGTGAGAATCATGAGCGAAATGTATTCGAGGAGGAATAGGAAGAAAATGAAGACGATGATGTTGAGGGGGAGGTCGAAGTTGGTGAGGAACATGTTTCAAGGACCTCGCCATCAACAAGGTCTAGAAATACATCATCAAATGCTTGTGAAGAAATAAAGTGGGAAGGTCAAACAGTTGGGAATACACCATCTAGAGATGCTCTATACAAAAGTGTGAGAGTTGGAGATCTCAGTGTTGATGATGGTGGGGCACTCAAATTGGAAGGTGATTCAGAAGAAGCCATCATGTGTTTCGTGCTGAACATTTAGGTATATTATACGTTTTTTCGACATCATATGCAAAAGATATAGACGTTTGACTTTTTTATCACAATTTTTTGCAAAACATGTCCAAATATACGTTTTTTCGACATCGTATGCAAAAGATATAGACGTTTTACTTTTTTATCACGTTTTTTGCAAAACATGTCCATATTTAAGTTTTTAAATTTTCCTAACTTGTTTGAGGAGGCGGGTGAGAATCATGAGCAAAAGGTATTTGAGGAGGAAAAGGAAGAAAATGAAGAAGATGATGTTGAGGGGAAGGTCGAAGTTGGCGAGGAACATGTTTCAAGGACCTCGCCATCAACAAGGTCTAGAAATACATCATCAAATGCTTGTGAAGAAATAAAGTTGGAAGATCAAACAGTTGGGAAAACAGAATCTCGAGAAGCTCTGTACAGAAGTGTGAGAGTTGGAGATCTCAGTGTTGGTGTTGGTGGGGCACTCACATTGGAAGGTGATTGAGAAGAAGCCATCATGTGTTTCGTGAAAAAGATATAGTCGTTTTACTTTTTCGTCACAATTTTTTGCAAAAAATGTCCAAATTTAAGTTTTAAAATTACCTAACTTGTTTTGAGGAGGTGGGTGAGAATCATGAGCAAAAGGTATTTGAGAAGGAACACCAGGAAAATGAAGACGATGATGTTGAGGGGGAGGTCGAAGTTGGCGAGGAACATGTTTCAAGGACCTCGCCATCAACAAGGACTAGAAATACATCAACAAATGCTTGTGAAGAAATAAAGTGGGAAGGTCAAACAGTTGGGAAAACACCATCTGGAGTAGCTCTGTACAAAAGAGTGAGAGTTGGAGATCTCAGTGTTGATGTTCGTGGGGCACTCACATTGGAAGTTGATTGAGAAGAAGTCATCATGTGATTCGTGCTAAACATTTTGATATATTATACGGGTTTTTTCGACATCGTATGCAAAAGATCCAGTCGTTTTACTTTTTCATCACAATTTTTTGCAAAACATGTCCAAATTTAAGTTTTTAAATTTTACTAACTTGTTTTGAGGAGAAGGGTGAGAATCATGTGCAAAAGGTATTTGAGGAGGAACTGGATGAAAATTAAGAAGATGATGTTGAGGGGGAGGTCGAAATTTGCGAGGAACATGTTTCAAGGACCTCGCCATCAACAAGGTCTAGAAATACATCATCAATTGCTTGTGAAGAAATATAGTGAGAATGTCAAAATGATGGGAAAACACGATCTGGAGAATCTCTGTACAGAAGTGTGGGAGTTGGAGATCTCAGGGTTGATGTTGGTGGGGCAATCACATTGGAAGGAGATTGAGAAGAAGCCATCATGTGTTTCGTGCAGAACATTTTGATATATTATACGTTTTTTCGACATCGTATGCAAAATATATAGTCGTTTTACTTTTTTATCACAATTTTTTGCAAAACATGTCCATATTTAAGTTTTTAAATTTTCCTAACTTATTTGAGGAGGCGGGTGAGAATCATGAGCAAAAGGTATTTGAGGAGGACCAGGATGAAAATGAAGAAGATGATGTTGAGGGGGAGGTCGAAGTTGGCGAGGAACATGTTTCAAGGACCTCGCCATCAACAAGGTCTAGAAATACATCATCAAATTCTTGTGAAGAAATAAAGTGGGAAGGTTAAACAGTTTGGAAAACACCATCTGGAGAAGCTCCGTACAGAAGTGTGAGAGTTGGAGATCTCAGTGTTGATGTTGGTGGGGCACTCACATTGGAAGGTGATTGAGAAGAAGCCATCATGTGTTTCGTGCTGAACATTTTGACATATTATACATTTTTTTCAATATCGTATGCAAAAGATATAGTCGTTTTACTTTTTTATCACTTTTTTCTTGCAAAACATGTCCAAATTTAAGTTTTTATATTTTCTTTAACTTGTTTGAGGAGGCGGGTGATAATCATGAGCAAAAGATATTTGAGGAGGAACAGGAAGAAAATGAAGAAGATGATGTTGAGGGGGAGGTCGAAGTTGGCGAGGAACATGTTTCAAGGACCTCGCTGTCAACAAGGTCTAGAAATACATCATCAAATGCTTGTGAAGAAATAAAGTGGGAAGGTCAAACAGTTGGGAAAACACCATCTGAAGGAGCTCTGTACAGAAGTGTGAGAGTTGGAGATCTCAGTGTTGATGTTGGTGGGGCACTCACATTGGAAGTTGATTGAGAAGAAGCCATCATGTCATTCGTGCTAAACATTTTGATATATTATACGGTTTTTTTCGACATTGTATGCAAAAGATATAGTCGTTTTACTTTTTCATCACAATTTTTTGCATAACATGTCCAAATTTAAGTTTTTAAATTTTCCTAACTTTTTTGAGGAGAAGGGTGAGAATCATGAGCAAAAGGTATTTGAGGAGGAACTGGAAGAAAATGAAGAAGATGATGTTGAGGGGGAGGTCGAAGTTTGCGAGGAACATGTTTCAAGGACCTCGCCATCGACAAGGTCTAGAAATACATCATCAAATGCTTGTGAAGAAATAAAGTGAGAAGGTCAAAATGTCGGGAAAACACCATCTGGAGAATCTCTGTACAGAAGTGTGAGAGTTCATGATCTCAGTGTTGATGTTGGTGGGGCACTCACATTGGAAGTTGATTGAGAAGAAGCCATCATGTGATTCGGGCTAAACATTTTGATATATTATACGGTTTTTTTTGACATCGTATGCAAAAGATATAGTCGTTTTACTTTTTCATCACAATTTTTTGCAAAACATGTCCAAATTTAAGTTTTTAAATTTTACTTGTTTTGAGGAGAAGGGTGAGAATCATGTGCAAAAGGTATTTGAGGAGGAACTGGATGAAAATGAAGAAGATGATGTTGGGGGGGAGGTCGAAGTTTGCGAGGAACATGGGACCTCGCCATCAACAAGGTCTAGAAATACATCATCAAATGCTTGTGAAGAAATAAAGAGAGAATGTCAAAATGATGGGAAAACACCATCTGGAGAATCTCTGTACAGAAGTGTGAGAGTTGGAGATCTCAGGGTTGATGTTGGTGGGGCACTCACAATGGAAGGAGATTGAGAAGAAGCCATCTTGTGTTTCGTGCTGAACATTTTGATATATTATACGTTTTTTCGACATCGTATGCAAAAGATATAGTCGTTTTACTTTTTTATCACAATTTTTTGCAAAACATGTCCATATTTAAGTTTTTAAATTTTCCTAACTTATTTGAGGAGGCGGGTGAGAATCATGATCAAAAGGTATTTGAGGAGGACCAGGATGAAAATGAAGAAGATGATGTTGAGGGGGAGGTCGAAGTTGGCGAGGAACATGTTTCAAGGTCCTCGCCATCAACAAGGTCTAGAAATACATCATCAAATTCTTGTGAAGAAATAAAGTGGGAAGGTCAAACAGTTTGGAAAACACCATCTGGAGAAGCTCTGTATAGAAGTGTGAGAGTTGGAGATCTCAGTGTTGATGTTGGTGGGGCACTCACATTGGAAGGTGATTGAGAAGAAGCCATCATGTGTTTCGTGCTGAACATTTTGACATATTATACATTTTTTTCGATATCGTATGCAAAAGATATAGTCGTTTTACTTTTTTATCACTTTTTTCTTGCAAAACATGTCCAAATTTAAGTTTTTATATTTTCTTTAACTTGTTTGAGGAGGCGGGTGATAATCATGAGCAAAAGATATTTGAGGAGGAACAGGAAGAAAATGAAGAAGATGATGTTGATGGGGAGGTCGAAGTTGGCGAGGAACATGTTTCAAGGACCTCGCTATCAACAAGGTCTAGAAATACATCATCAAATGCTTGTGAAGAAATAAAGTGGGAAGTTTAAACAGTTGGGAAAACACCATCTGGAGGAGCTCTGTACAGAAGTGTGAGAGTTGGAGATCTCAGTGTTGATGTTGGTGGGGCATTCACATTGGAAGTTGATTGAGAAGAAGCCATCATGTGATTCGTGCTATACATTTTGATATATTATACGGGTTTTTTCGACATTGTATGCAAAAGATATAGTCGTTTTACTTTTTCATCACAATTTTTTGCATAACATGTCCAAATTTAAGTATTTAAATTTTCCTAACTTTTTTTGAGGAGAAGGGTGAGAATCATGAGCAAAAGGTATTTGAGCAGGAACTGGAAGAAAATGAAGAAGATGATGTTGAGGGGGAGGTCGAAGTTTGCGAGGAACATGTTTCAAGGTCCTCGCCATCGACAAGGTCTAGAAATACATCATCAAATGCTTGTGAAGAAATAAAGTGAGAAGGTCAAAATGATGGGAAAACACCATCTGGAGAATCTCTGTACAGAAGTGTGAGAGTTCATGATCTCAGTGTTGATGTTGGTGGGGCACTCACATTGGAATGAGATTGAGAAGAATCCATCATGTGTTTCGTGCTGAACATTTTGATATATTATACGTTTTTTCGACATCATATGCAAAAGATATAGTCGTTTTACTTTTTTATCACAATTTTTTGCAAAACATGTCCATATTTAAGTTTTTAAATTTTCCTAACTTGTTTGAGGAGGCGGGTGACAATCATGAGCAAAAGGTATTTGAGGAGGAACATGAAGATAATGAAGAAGATGATGTTGAGGGGGAGGTCGAAGTTGGCGAGGAACATGTTTCAAGGACCTCGCCATCAACAAGGTCTAGAAATACATCATCAAATTCTTGTGAAGAAATAAAGTGGGAAGGTCAAACAGTTTGGAAAACACCATCTGGAGAAGCTCCATACAGAAGTGTGAGAGTTGGAGATCTCAGTGTTGATGTTGGTGGGGCACTCACATTGGAAGGTGATGTAGAAGAAGCCTTCATGTGTTTCGTGCTGAATATTTTGACATATTATACATTTTTTTCGACATTGTATACAAAAGATATAGTCGTTTTACTTTTTTATCACATATTTTTGCAAAACATGTCCAAATTTAAGTTTTTATATTTTCTTTAACTTGTTTGAGGAGGCGGGTGATAATCATGAGCAAAAGATATTTGAGGAGGAACAGGAAGAAAATGAAGAAGATGATGTTGAGGGGGATGTCGAAGTTGGCGAGGAACATGTTTCAAGGACCTCGCTATCAACAAGGTCTAGAAATACATCATCAAATGCTTGTGAAGAAATAAAGTTGGAAGGTCAAACAGTTGGGAAAACACCATCTGGAGAAGCTCTGTACAGAATTGTGAGAGTTGGAGATCTCAGTGTTGATGTTTGTGGGGCACTCACATTGGATGTTGATTGAGAAGAAGCCATCATGCGATTCGTGCAAAACATTTTGATATATTATACGGGTTTTTTCGACATCGTATGCAAAAGATATAATCGTTTTACTTTTTCATCACATTTTTTTGCAAAACATGTCCAAATTTAAGTTTTTAAATTTTCCTAACTTGTTTTGAGGAGAAGGGTGAGAATCATGAGTAAAAGGTATTTAAGGAGGAACTGGGAGAAAATGAAGAAGATGATGTCGAGGGGGAGGTCGAAGTTTGCGAGGAACATGTTTCAAGGACCACGCCATCAACAAGGTCTAGAAATACATCATCAAATGCTTGTGAAGAAATAAAGTGAGAAGGTCAAAATGATGGGAAAACACCACTGGAGAATCTCTGTGATGAAGTGTGAGAGTTGGAGATCTCAGTGTTGATGTTGGTGGGGCACTCACATTGGAATGAGATTGAGAAGAAGCCATCATGTGTTTCGTGCTGAACATTTTGATATATTATACGTTTTTTCGACATCGTATGCAAAAGATATAGTCGTTTTACTTTTTTATCACAATTTTTTGCAAAACATGTCCATATTTAAGTTTTTAAATTTTCCTAAGTTGTTTGAGGAGGCGGGTGAGAATGATGAGCAAAAGATATTTGACGAGGAACAGGAAGAAATAAAGAAGATGATGTTGACGGGGAGGTCGAAGTTGGCGAGGAACATGTTTCAAGGACCTCGCCATCAACAAGGTCTAGAAATATATCATCAAATTCTTGTGAAGAAATAAAGTGGGAAGGTCAAACAGTTTGGAAAACACCATCTGGAGAAGCTCCGTACAGAAGTGTGAGAGTTGGAGATCTCAGTGTTGATGTTGGTAGGGCACTCACATTGGAAGGTGGTGAGAAGAAGGCATGATGTGTTTCGTGCTGAACATTTTGACATATTATACTTTTTTTCGACATCGTATGCAAAAGATATAGTCGTTTTACTTTTTTATCACATTTTTTTGCAAAACATGTCCAAATTTAAGTTTTTATATTTTCTTTAACTTGTTTGAGGAGGCGGGTGATAATCATGAACAAAAGGTATTTGAGGAGGAACAGGAAGAAAATGAAGAAGATGATGTTGAGGGGGAGGTCCAAGTTGGCGAGGAACATGTTTCAAGGACCTCGCTATCAACAAGGTCTAGAAATACATCATCAAGTGCTTGTGAAGAAATAAAGTGGGAAGGTCAAACAGTTGGGAAAACACCATCGGGAGAAGCTCTGTACAGAAGTGTGAGAGTTGGAGATCTCAGTGTTGATGTTGGTGGGGCACTCACATTGGAAGTTGATTGAGAAGAAGCCATCATGTGATTCGTGCTAAACATTTTGATATATTATACGGTTTTTTTCGACATCGTATGCAAAAGATATAGTCATTTTACTTTTTCATCATACTTTTTTGCAAAACATGTCCAAATTTAAGTTTTTAAATTTTCCTAACTTGTTTTGAGGAGAAGGGTGAGAATCATGAGCAAAAGGTATTTGAGGAGAAACTGGAAGAAAATGAAGAAGATGATGTTGAGGGGGAGGTCGAAGTTTGCGAGTAACATGTTTCAAGGACCTCGCCATCAACAAGGTTTAGAAATACATCATCAAATGCTTGTGAAGAAATAAAGTGAGAAGGTCAAAATGATGGGAAAACACCATCTGGAGAATCTCTGTACAGTAGTGTGAGACTTGGAGATCTCAGTGTTGATATTGGTGGGGCACTCACATTGGAATGAGATTGAGAAGAAGCCAGAAAGTGTTTCGTGCTGAACATTTTGATATATTATACGTTTTTTTGATATCATATGCAAAAGATATAGTCATTTTACTTTTTTATCACAATTTTTTGCAAAACATGTCCATATTTAAGTTTTTAAATATTCCTAACTTGTTTGAGGAGGCGGGTGAGAATCATGAGCAAAAGGTATTTGAGGAGGAACAGGAAGAAAATGAAGAAGATGATGTTGAGGGGGAGGTCGAACTTGGCGAGGAACATGTTTCAAGGACCTCGCCATCAACAAGGTCTAGAAATACATCATCAAATTCTTGTGAATAAATAAAGTGGGAAGGTCAAACAGTTTGGAAAACACCTTGTGGAGAAGCTCCATACAGAAGTGTGAGAGTTGGAGATCTCAGTGTTGATGTTGGTGAGGCACTCACATTGGAAGGTGATGTAGAAGCAGCCATCATGTGTTTCGTGCTGAATATTTTGACATATTATACATTTTTTTTGACATCGTATGCAAAAGATATAGTCGTTTTACTTTTTTATCACATTTTTTTTGCAAAACATGTCCAAATTTAAGTTTTTATATTTTCTTTGACTTGTTTGAGGAGGCGGGTGATAATCATGAGCAAAAGATATTTGAGGAGGAACAGGAAGAAAATGAAGAAGATGATGTTGAGGGGGAGGTCGAAGTTGGCGAGGAACATGTTTCAAGGACCTCGCTATCAACAAGGTCTAGAAATACATCATCAAATGCTTGTGAAGAAATAAAGTGGGAAGGTCAAACAGTTGGGAAAACACCATCTGGAGAAGCTCTGTACAGAATTGTGAGAGTTGGAGATCTCAATGTTGATGTTTGTGGGGCACTCACATTGGAAGTTGATTGAGAAGAAGCCATCATGCGATTTGTGCTAAACATTTTGATATATTATACGGGTTTTTTCGACATCGTATGCAAAAGATATAATCGTTTTACTTTTTCATCACATTTTTTTTGCAAAACATGTCCAAATTTAAGTTTTTAAATTTTCCTAACTTGTTTTGAGGAGAAGGGTGAGAATCATGAGTAAAAGGTATTTAAGGAGGAACTGGGAGAAAATGAAGAAGATGATGTCGAGGGGGAGGTCGAAGTTTGCGAGGAACATGTTTCAAGGACCTCGCCATCAACAAGGTCTAGAAATACATCATCAAATGCTTGTGAAGAAATAAAGTGAGAAGGTCAAAATGATGGGAAACACCATCTGGAGAATCTCTGTACAGAAGTGTGAGAGTTGGAGATCTCATTGTTGATGTTGGTGGGGCACTCACATTGGAATGAGATTGAGAAGAAGCCATCATGTGTTTCGTGCTGAACATTTTGATATATTATACGTTTTTTCGACATCGTATGCAAAAGATATAGTCGTTTTACTTTTTTATCACAATTTTTTGCAAAACATGTCCATATTTAAGTTTTTAAATTTTCCTAAGTTGTTTGAGGAGGCGGGTCAGAATCATGAGCAAAAGATATTTGACGAGGAACAAGAAGAAATGAAGAAAATGATGTTGAGGGGGAGGTCAAAGTTGGCGAGGAACATGTTTCAAGGACCTCGCCATCAACAAGGTCTAGAAATACATCATCATATTCTAGTGAAGAAATAAAGTGGGAAGGTCAAACAGTTTGGAAAACACCATCTGGAGAAGCTCCGTACAGAAGTGTGAGAGTTGGAGATCTCAGTGTTGATGTTGGTAGGGCACTCACATTTGAAGGTGATTGAGAAGAAGGCATGATGTGTTTCGTGCTGAACATTTTGACATATTATACATTTTTTCGACATCGTATGCAAAAGATATAATCGTTTTACTTTTTTATCACATTTTTTTGCAAAACATGTCCAAATTTAAGTTTTTATATTTTCTTTAACTTGTTTGAGGAGGCGGGTGATAATCATGAGCAAAAGGTATTTGAGGAGGAACAGGAAGAATATGAAGAAGATGATGTTGAGGGGGAGGTCCAAGTTGGCGAGGAACATGTTTCAAGGACCTCGCTATCAACAAGGTCTAGAAATACATCATCAAGTGCTTGTGAAGAAATAAAGTGGGAAGGTCAAACAGTTGGGAAAACACCATCGGGAGAAGCTCTGTACAGAAGTGTGAGAGTTGGAGATCTCAGTGTTGATGTTGGCGGGGCACTCACATTGGAAGTTGCTTGAGAAAAGCCATCATGTGATTCATGCTAAACATTTTGATATATTATACGGTTTTTTTCGACATCGTATGCAAAAGATATAGTCGTTTTACTTTTTCATCACAGTTTTTTGCAAAACATGTCCAAATTTAAGTGTTTAAATTTTACTAACTTGTTTTGAGGAGAAGGGTGAGAATCATGAGCAAAAGGTATTTGAGGAGGAACTGGGAGAAAATGAAGAAGATGATGTTGAGGGGGAGGTCGAAGTTTGCGAGGATCATGTTTCAAGGACCTCGCCATCAACAAGGTCTAGAAATACATCATCAAATTCTTGTGAAGAAATAAAGTGAGAAGGTCAAAATGATGGGGAAACACCATCTGGAGAATCTCTGTACAGAAGTGTGAGAGTTGGAGATCTCAGTGTTGATGTTGGTGGGGCACTCACATTGGAATGAGATTGAGAAGAAGCCATCATGTGTTTCGTGCTGAACATTTTGATATATTATAAGTTTTTTCGACATCGTATGCAAAAGATATAGTCGTTTTACTTTTTTATCATAACTTTTTCCAAAACATGTCCATATTTAAGTTTTAAAATATTCCTAACTTGTTTGAGGAGGCGGGTGAGAATCATGAGCAAAAGATATTTGACGAGGAACATTATGAAATGAAGAAGATGATGTTGAGGGGGAGATCGAAGTTGGCGAGGAACATGTTTCAAGGACTTCGCCATCAACAAGGTCTAGAAATACATCATCAAATTATTGTGAAGAAATAAAGTGGGAAGGTCAAACAGTTTGGAAAACACCATCTGGAGAAGCTCCGTACAGAAGTGTGAGAGTTGGAGATCTCAGTGTTGATGTTGGTAGGGCACTCACATTGGAAGGTGATTGAGAAGAAGCCATCATGTGTTTCGTGCTGAATATTTTGACATATTATATATTTTTTTCGACATCGTATGCAAAAGATATAGTCGTTTTACTTTTTATCACATTTTTTTTGCAAAACATGTCCAAATTTAAGTTTTTATATTTTCTTTAACTTGTTTGAGGAGGCGGGTGATAATCATGAGCAAAAGGTATTTGAGGAGGAACATGAAGAAAGTGAAGAAGATGATGTTGAGGTGGAGGTCGAAGTTGGCGAGGAACATATTTCAAGGACCTCACCATCAACAAGGTCTAGAAATACATCATCAAATGCTTGTGAAGAAATAAAGTGAGAATGTCAAAATGATGGGAAAACACCATCTGGAGAATCTCTGTACAGAAGTGTGAGAGTTGGATATCTCAGTGTTGATGTTGGTGGGGTACTCATATTGGAAGTTGATTGAGAAGAAGCCATCATGTGATTCGTGCTAAACATTTTGATATATTATACGGTTTTTTCCGACATCGTATGCAAAAGATATTGTCGTTTTACTTTTTATCACATTTTTTTGCAAAACATGTCCAAATTTAAGTTTTTAAATTTTCCTAACTTGTTTTGAGGAGAAGGGTGAGAATCATGAGCAAAAGGTATTTGACGAGGAACTGGAAGAAAATGAAGAAGATGATGATGTGGGGGAGGTAGAAGTTTGCGAGGAACATGTTTCAAGGACCTCGCCATCAACAAGGTCTAGAAATACATCATCAAATGCTTGTGAAGAAATAAAGTGAGAATGTCAAAATGATGGGAAAACACCATCTGGAGAATCTCTGTACAGAAGTGTGAGAGTTGGATATCTCAGTGTTGATGTTGGTGGGGCACTCACATTGGAATGAGATTGAGAAGAAGCCATCAAGTGTTTCGTGCTGAACATTTTGATATATTATACGTTTTTTCGACATCGAATGCAAAAGATATAGTCGTTTTACTTTTTTATCACAATTTTTTGCAAAACATGTCCATATTTATGTTTTTAGATATTCCTAACTTGTTTGAGGAGGCGGGTGAGAATTATGAGCAAAAGGTATTTGAGGAAGAACAGGAAGAAAATGAAGAAGATGATGTTGAGGGGGAGGTCGAAGTTGGCGAGGAACATGTTTCAAGGACCTCGCCATCAACAAGGCTTAGAAATACATCATCAAATTCTTGTGAAGAAATAAAGTGGGATGGTCAAACAGTTTAGAAAACACCATCTCGAGAAACTTCGTACGGAAGTGTGAGAGTTGGAGATCTCAGTGTTGATGTTGGTGGGGCACTCACATTCGAACGTGATTGAGAAGAAGCCATCATGTCTTTCGTGCTGAACATTTTGACATATTATACATTTTTTTCGACATCGCATGCAAAAGATATAGTCGTTTTACTTTTTTATCACATTTTTTTGCAAAACATGTCCAAATTTAAGTTTTTATATTTTCTTTAACTTGTTTGAGGAGGCGGGTGATAATCATGAGCAAAAGGTATTTGAGGAGGAACAGGAAGAAAATGAAGAAGATGATGTTGAGGGGGAGATCGAAGTTGGCGAGGAACATGTTTCAAGGACCTCGCCATCAACAAGGTCTAGAAATACATCATCAAGTGCTTGTGAAGAAATAAAGTGGGAAGGTGAAACAGTTGGGAAAACACCATCTAGAGAAGCTCTGTACAGAAGTGTGAGAGTTGGAGATCTCAGTGTTGATGTTGGTGGGGCACTCACATTGGAAGTTGATTGAGAAAAAGCCATCATGTGATTCGTGCTAAACATTTTGATATATTATACGGGTTTTTTCGACATCGTATGCAAAAGATATAGTCGTTTTACTTTTTCATCACAATTTTTGCAAAACATGTCCAAATTTAAGTTTTCAAATTTTCCTAACTTGTTTTGAGGAGAAGGGTGAGAATCATGAGCAAAAGGTATTTGAGGAGGAACTGGAAGAAAATGAAGAAGATGATGTTGAGGGGGAGGTCGAAGTTTGCGAGAAACAAGTTTCAAGAACCTCGCCATCAACAAGGTCTAGAAATACATCATCAAATGCTTGTGAAGAAATAAAGTGAGAAGGTCAAAATGATGGGAAAACACCATCTGGAGAATCTCTGTACAGAAGTGTGAGAGTTGGAGATCTCAGTGTTCATGTTGGTGGGGCACTCACATTGGAAGGAGATTGAGAAGAAGCCATCATGTGTTTCGCGCTCAACATTTGGATATATTATATGTTTTTTTGACATCATATGCAAAAGATATAGTCGTTTTACTTTTTTATCACAATTTTTTGCAAAACATGTCCATATTTAAGTTTTTAAATATTCCTAACTTGTTTGAGGAGGCGGGTGAGAATCATGAGCAAAAGGTATTTGAGGAGGAACAGGAAGAAAATGAAGAAGATGATGTTGAGGGGGAGGTCAAAGTTGGCGTGGAACATGTTTCAAGGACCTCGCCATCAACAAGGTCTAGAAATACATCATCAAATTCTTGTGAAGAAATAAAGTGGGAAGGTCAAACAGTTTGGAAAACACCATCTGGAGAAGTTCCGTACAGAAGTGTGAGAGTTGGAGATCTCAGTGTTGATGTTGGTGGGGCACTCACATTCGAACGTGATTGAGAAGAAGTCATCATGTCTTTCGTGCTGAACATTTTGACATATTATACATTTTTTTGACATCGTATGCAAAAGATATAGTCGTTTTACTTTTTTGTCACATTTTTTTGCAAAACACGTCTAAATTTAAGTTTTTATATTTTCTTTAACTTGTTTGAGGAGGCGGGTGATAATCATGAGCAAAAGGTATTTGAGGAGGAACAAGAAGAAAATGAAGAAGATGATGTTGAGGGGGAGGTCGAAGTTGGCGAGGAACATGTTTCAAGGACCTCGCCATCAACAAGGTCTAGAAATACATCATCAAGTGCTTGTGAAGAAATAAAGTGGGAAGGTGAAACAGTTGGGAAAACACCATCTGGAGAAGCTCTGTACAGAAGTGTGAGAGTTGGAGATCTCAGTGTTGATGTTGGTGGGGCACTCACATTGGATGTTGATTGAGAAGAAGCCATCATGTGATTCGTGCTAAACATTTTGATATATTATACAGTTTTTTCGACATCGTATGCAAAAGATATAGTCGTTTTACTTTTTCATCACAATTTTTTGCAAAACATGTCCAAATTTAAGTTTTTAAATTTTCCTAACTTGTTTTGAGGAGAAGGGTGAGAATCATGAGCAAAAGGTATTTGAGGAGGAACTGGAAGAAAATGAAGAAGATGATGTTGAGGGGGAGGTCGAAGTTTGCGAGGAACAAGTTTCAAGAACCTCGCCATCAACAAGGTCTTGAAATACATCATCAAATGCTTGTGAAGAAATAAAGTGAGAAGGTCAAAATGATGGGAAAACACCATCTGGAGAATCTCTGTACAGAAGTGTGAGAGTTGGAGATCTCAGTGTTGATGTTGGTGGGGCACTCACATTGGAATGAGATTGAGAAGAAGCCATCAAGTGTTTCGTGCTGAACATTTTTATATATTATACGTTTTTCGACATCGTATGCAAAAGATATAGTCGTTTTACTTTTTTATCACAATTTTTTGCAAAACATGTCCATATTTAAGTTTTTAAATATTCCTAACTTGTTTGAGGAGGCAGGTGAGAATCATGAGCAAAAGGTATTTGAGGAGGAACAGGAAGAAAATGAAGAAGATGATGTTGAGGGGGAGGTCGAAGTTGGCGAGGAACATGTTTCAAGGACCTCGCCATCAACAAGGTCTACAAATACATCATCAAATTCTTGTAAGAACTAAAGTGGGAAGGTCAAACAGTTTGGAAAACACCATCTGGAGAAGCTCCGTACAGAAGTGTGAGAGTTGGAGATCTCAGTGTTGATGTTGGTGGGGCACTCACATTGGAACGTGATTGAGAAGAAGCCATCATGTGTTTCGTGCTGAACATTTTGACATATTATACATTTTTTCGACATCGTATGCGAAAGATATAGTCGTTGTACTTTTTTATCACATTTTTTTGCAAAACATGTCCAAATTTAAGTTTTTATATTTTCTTTAACTTGTTTGACGAGGCGGGTGATAATCATGAGCAAAAGGTATTTGAGGAGGAACAGGAAGAAAATGAAGAATATGATGTTGAGGGGGACGTCGAAGTTGGCGTGGAACATGTTTCAAGGACCTCGCCATCAACAAGGTCTAGAAATACATCATCAAATGCTTGTGAAGAAATAAAGTGGGAAGGTCAAACAGTTGTGAAAACACCATCTGGAGAAGCTCTGTACAGAAGTGTGAGAGTTGGAGATCTCGGTGTTGATGTTGGTGGGGCACTCACATTTGAACGTGATTGAGAAGAATCCATCATGTGTTTCGTGCTGAACATTTTGACATATTATACATTTTTTTCGACATCGTATGCGAAAGATATAGTCGTTTTACTTTTTCATCACAATTTTTTGCAAAACAAGTCCAAATTTAAGTTTTCAAATTTTCCTAACTTGTTTTGAGGAGAAGGGTGAGAATCATGAGCAAAAGGTATTTGAGGAGGAACATGAAGAAAATGAAGAAGATGATGTTGAGGGGGAGGTCAAAGTTGGCGTGGAACATATTTCAAGGACCTCGCCATCAACAAGGTCTAGAAATACATTATCAAATGCTTGTGAAGAAATAAAGTGGGAAGGTCAAACAGTTGTGAAAACACCATCTGGAGAAGCTCTGTACAGAAGTGTGAGAGTTGGAGATCTCGGTGTTGATGTTGGTGGGCTACTCACATTGGAACGTGATTGAGAAGAAGCCATCATGTGTTTCGTGCTGAACATTTTGACATATTATACATTTTTTTCGACATTGTATGCAAAAGATATAGTCGTTTTACTTTTTTGTCACATTTTTTTGCAAAACATGTCCAAATTTAAGTTTTTATATTTTCTTTAACTTGTTTGAGGAGGCGGGTGATAATCAAGAGCAAAAGGTATTTGAGGAGGAACAGGAAGAAAATGAAGAAGATGATGTTGAGGGGGAGGTCGAAGTTGACCAGGAACATGTTTCAAGGATGTCGGGGGAAACTGTCCGCCGCGAACACCTATGGGACCGGAGCCCCTTGTCTGTGCGGTACGAGGGCGGAGGGAGCACAAAGAGCAGATCGTAGCGAGCACGCGGGCAGTTTTACCCAGGTTCGGGCCGCGATAGACGCGTAAAACCCTACTCCTGCTTGGTTGCGTATTGAGTTTGAGCGCTCGGCAGCTTGAAGAAGCAGCTACACCGAGCGTGAGAGTGATCTAGGTTCCGAACCCCCTCCACGTTGTGCATGGGCCTCCTTTTATAGTGCAAGGGGTCACTGACAGGTGTCAACGTAGGAGAAAGGGGTAAAAATGTAAAAGAGGTGGTAGTTGTAACAGTGCGGGAACAGTGGAGCTACAGTACAGAACAGTGGTCTATACCTACTTTAACAGTGGGGGACAAGGGCTTTTAATGCCCGTCGCCGTCGACCCCAAAAGCTCCCGCCTTAGCGTCTCCGTCTGCCACGGCGATGGATCCACCACCGTGGAGTGCCACCGTGTACCCCAGGCTGCACAGCCATCCGCCACGCGTCCCTGGATAGGCCCCAGGGCGACGCGTGGGCCGATGAGCTGGAGCGCGGGCACACAGCGCAGCCTTCCCGGCAAGCACCTTGCCGGGGCCTCGATCTTGCCGCTCCCCGGGCCCCTTGCCGGGGCGCATATAGCGCCGAGGCGTTGTCTTCTAGTCTTCCTGGTAAGCTCCTCTTCCCAGGGCCTTGTGTTAGCGGGGCAGTCTTGAGCCTGGTACAGCCTTCCCGGCAAGCTCCTCTTACCGGGGTCTTGATCTTATGCCTTGTATACTTTGTTTTTGGATGGTTTAATAAGGAGCAGGAAGGTCTCCGGCTAGCCCGCAGTAAACCTTGCCGCGGGAAGCTGCAACTGCCCATGCACAAGTTGGGGTACTGAGGTACCCCTACCTTAGTACACCGACAGGAGCCCCCGGGCCTGGGCCACACACGGTGCCGAGCGCTGTTGGGCCAGGCCCAAAACAGTGCATGGGCACCCGCGGCCCGCGGCGCGCCGAATCCACTTCCATATCCGCCGCACCCCACGGTAACGGCACGCGTCGATCGCGGCGCCGTGGGATGGGACGTGCCCACGATCTCTTAATGGAAAGGGCGAAACGCCCCCCACTCCCCCATAAAAGCAGAGGAAACGGGCGCGGTTCCCCTCCTTGCGCTCTCATTGCATTGTCTTCCTCCTCCAAAGATTCTCTCTTGCGCTCTGCCTCCACATCTCCGCCGCCGCCGAGCTCTTCGTTCCCCTCCTTCCGCCGCGTCCGCCATGGCCCCAAAGACCGACAAGGCGAAGGCGGAGAAGTCCAAGCTGGAGAAATCGGAGCAAGCGGCCAAGCTCATCGCGTACCGGAAGCGACATGTCGTCTTCCCGCCGAAGCTCGGCGTGCGGGAGCTCTGGAACAAGTATTACTTGTTCTGGTCCAAGGAAACCGACGCGCATCCCCGCACGCGAGCGTATCCGGCCGCCGCCAAGGACAGCTATCCCGGCGGGTACTAGTTCTTTGCTGCCTTCTTTCATTGTGGTCTCTGTCCTCCTTTCTCAAACTTCTTCTGCGATGTCATGAACACATATGGCCTCCATCTGCTTGACTTCACCCCCAACGCCATTCTCACCATGGCTGTTTTCGCACACATGTGCGAAAACTTCATAGGAGTCCACCCCAATGTAGCACTCTTTAGACACTTCTTCACCCCTAGAGCCGAGGCAGATGCCCCCCTCTCCGGAGGAATTTCTTGGGTCTTTCGTCTGAATAAAAAAGGGTCGTACTTGCCGGGGGAGCTCCGCGGCAAGTGGGAGGAATGGCGAGCGGAGTGGTGCTGGATCGTAGAAGACCAGCCGCAAGCCTTCACCGCGCCGCGCACAACGCCCATCGTGCGCGGCAGGGACTGGAGTGAGCTGGACTCGGACGATATCAAGCTCGATATCGCCCTTGTCCGGATTCTTCGTCTTCGGATGGCCAAGCTGTCGGTTGCTGAGGTGGGCGCAGATTTCCTCCGCCGGCGCATCGCCCCTCTCCAAGACCGGAAGAGGCCGGCCTGGGAGTACGGCGGCCCGGCAGACATCATGAGGCTGCGCCCCGGGCTCAACTTCAACTTCACCACGCTGGAGCTGAGGGGAATGGTCCGGGAACTTTTCAAGTACGACCCGGCACACCCCAAGTGGTTCAGGACTCCCCGGGAAGTGGTGCCGCTCTGCAACAACATCGTCAGGGATCGGATCCTCGCCATGATGCCCATGTGTGACTCACACGGCTTGGACCGCACGTGGATCGCCCCGAAGCCCATCGACGTCCTGAACTTCTACGACAACCTCGCAGAGGTGGCGAAGAACAAGGACGACCTCAAGCTGCACACGCGGGACACCACCGAGCAGGAGATCGCCTACATAGCTTCCCGGGCTGAAGAGGCCGCCGCAGCCGCGGCGGCAGGAGTTTTCGGATACTCGCCGGAACAGGCGGAGGCTGCGGACGCGTCCACCCAGGCGGAGGAGGCGGAGATCCGCAGGTTGCTGAAGCTTCCTCCCGACGCGCTCGCCGGAGTTCCCTCGCTGAGGCACTCCGGGATCCACGGGATTGCGGCTGAGGCCGCGGCAATGGAGGGTACCGCCGGAGGGAGCAGAGGCGCCGCGAGGGGCGGAGGCGCCAAGGGAAAGGGGGCCGCAGCGCAGGACGCTGGGCCCAGTGAGCCGGCCGGGGAAGAGGAGGAGGAGGAGGAGGAGGCCGAGGACTCCGGCGGATCCACGGAGTTGTACGCCGACGACCTCTCCTCGTCGGAGAGCTCCCCGCCCCCGGCAAGCCCGAGGCAGTCCCCGGCGAAACGTCTCCGCAAGGCGGCGACGGGGGAAAGGGCGCAGGCGCCCCGGCAACAGCCAGCTCGCCGGGCAGCTCCCCGGGGGAGCCAAGCCGCGCCAAGGCCGTCCGGCGCACCAGCCGCAGCGGAGGCGGCCCGTGCGCGGACCACGACGGAGGCGCCTCGCAGGCCGGCAGCGAGCCGGCAGGGGTCTTCTCGGAGCGGAGCAGCGGCTCCGCCCGCCCCTCGGGCGCCGGCTACCACAGGGGCTGGGTCTTCGCAGCCCCCAGCCCCGGTGAACACCAAGCGCGCGAGGGAGTCTTCGTCTTCCGCTCCTCGCGCCGACGCGCCAACGGTGGAGTATGATTTCTCCGCCCTGAGCGAGGACGACGAGGAGGACCAGGAGTAAGAATCCAAGACCTTACATCTTTTCGATTTCTGTCTTGATCTTTTTGTTGATGTTGACTCTGTTTATTGCTCTGATTTCAGGACCCTGGCCCATCGCGCGGCGAAGAAGGCCAAGGCGCCCGAGGTCGTGGTCGCGGAAGACCCGGCAGCTGCGGCAACAGGGGGTGTGCCGGAGCCGAGCCTGCCGGACCCGAGCGCTGCTCCGAGGAGCAGCCCCCAGCGCAGCCCGCAGCGCAGCCCCCAGCGTAAGTCTGGGGTTTTCTCTTTTCGCTTGTCGGGGTACGCCTGAGGATTTGGTTTTGTCTTCACGTCTTGACGTTTCTTGTTTTGTTCTGTGCAGAGGCGGAGCCACAGCGGGAAGAGCGCCCGGAGACTGTCGTTGAGGAGCCGCAGGCCCCGCCGTCCCCGCCAAGGCAGAACTCTCCGGCAAGGGAGAGTGCTCCGCCAAGGGCGGGTACTCCGCCGAGGCAGAGTACCCCGCCAAGGGCGAGCAGCCCGGCGAGGGTGACCACCCCGACAAGGCCGAGCTCCCCGGCGAGGGAGTCCGCCGCTGAGGACGTCCGCCAAGGTAAGTTTTGTGACTTGTCTTCTTGGCTTGCCTCTTTTTTGATATTTGCTTGAATCTTGAACTTCTTTTTCTTCTTCTTCTTTTCAGATCTTCCTCATCCTGAGCCCATGGAGACGGAGGTTATCAACCTCGAGGAGGAGGGCGCGCAGGGCGGCGGCGACGACGCTCCTGTCGTCGAGGAGATAGTCGAGGCCGCCGAGCCTGCCGCGCAGGAGACTACCCCGGCTGCGGACGCAGCGGCTGGGGAGGAGGACGGCGACCGCACCGCCGGCCCGGAGGCGGCGGGAGCATCGGATGCTGCACCGGCCGCCGGCTCCTCCGCCAGCAAGGAGCAGGGGTATTATCTCGAGGCCCCCAACGGCGTCTTCATCCAGATGCCTTGGGGGTCTTCATCGCGAGCTCCTGCGGAGGGCGAGGCGTTCGACGGAGAAGTCCTCGCCTCCGCAGGTCTGAAGATTGTCGAGGCGCCCGGCGGGAGTGAGGGGCCCGAGGAGGAGAGGTTGCTCCACCAGCTCCTGGCCCTTTACCGGGCCAGGCAGGCGAAGCTCGCCTCCCGGGAAGCTCTTGCCGCCAAGGCCGCGGCGGAAATGGAGAAGCGTGCGGCGGAGCTCAGCGCCGCCAATCAGGAAGCCCTCCGCGAGGTGGCGGAGGAGCGGGAGCGTCTCGCCGGCGAGTACCAGGAGTGGGTGCTCGAGAAGGCTGAAGCCGATGAACAGCAGCGTCTCGCCGGGGTGGAGATGTCCCGGCGAGAGGGAGAGCTCGCGCAGCGGAAGGTCGAGCTGGACTCCCACGAGGAGGACCTTGCCGCCCGCGAGGCTGCCCTTGGCGGGGAGCTGAAGGAGGCAAAAGCCGCCGCGGTTGCCGCGGAAGACGCCAAGAAGGAGCTTGCCGCCAAGGTTGAACAGTTGGAGAAAGCGCTGAAGGTGAGCGCAGAGAAGGTTGCCGCGCTCATCTTGGAGCGCGAGAAGGATGCTCACACAAACTCCGAGCTTCAAGTGAGTCTCTCCAAGAGGGGCGACGAGTTGAAGGCCGCCAAGGACTCCATTGAAGACTTGGAACTGAAGGTCACCACTCTTAAGGAATCGCTCGACGCTGCCCGGGTTCAGGAGAACAAGTTGAAGGAGGAGCTCCGCAAGGAGCGGACCTTGGTGGACAGCGTCAACAAGGCATCCGAGCTCTTCCGCCAGACCATCGAGGTATGGACCGAAGACTTGGTTTCTTCTGCGTCCAACATTGACCAGGAGCTGCTGGCGCTGAAGGTCGAACACCTCATCTACTCGCCGGATCCGGACCTCCCGCACAGCGCCAAGCTCAGCCTCTTCTTCAGAGGGATCGCGCCGGCCCTTGCAGGTCTCCGGAACCGCATCCCCGCGCAGCTGGCCGAGGAGTCGCGCCTGCTCTGCGCGGGAACTCTGGAGCGGGTGCTGACGAAGATCGTGTACCGCAACCCGGGAATCAATCTCACCAACGTTCTTCGCAGCTTGCCGGCTGATGCAGACACGGAGGCCCTGAAGGAGCAGGTCGGCCACATTATCGCTAAGGTGGCAAAGCTTGGCAGGAAGGAAGGCAACCGCGTAGACTAGGGCCCCATTATCTTTGTCTTTCTCTCATATGTTGCTGCACATTATGTCATGAACTTATTAGTCCATTGCGACAAGTTATCCTTTGTAAGATATTTGCTTTATTTTGATCAATCAGTGCAATGTTATCTTCCTTGTCTCAATCTTTGACTTTGTATGTTTTTCACCCTACGCTCCCGGGGAGCTTGCCGGCAAGGGGCCTTTGCCGCGAGCGCTGAGTGCTGGACTCTGAGCAGCCTGCTGGCCAAGGTCGTCGCCGGCAAGCAACCGTGCCGCAGCTAGTCGCAACGCACTTAGCTTGCTGAGCGTACTCGGAAACGAAGCAAGGGCGCGACACTTGTCGCAGCTCACTTAAATCGTTGAGTGAACTCGAAAACAAGATAAGGGTGCGGCAAGCTACGCGTAGGTTCCTCCGCGCACAGGTTTTCCATACAAAGTGTGAATGTTCAAGGAAGACAACTAAAATTTAAAATTTGAACTGGTCAAATTCTAACAACTTATCTCTCATATGTTGCTTGCTTTCCGGTAAGACTTTTCTTTCTTGAACAGCACTTGGTTCGTCCTCCACCTCCTTCCCCCCTGGCAAACTTGTGCGCGAGGAACGTTCCTTCTGCTTAAGAGGAAAGAAAAAGGGAGAGGGAAACAAGCATATGGCCTTCCGGCGTGCTAATGCTTACCGTATATTTGAGTGTTGCACCAAATGCCAAACAAAACATGCAAATAGCAAAGAGAAGCATGCAAAAGGCAATCGATGCGAGAAACACAAAAACTTTACTGATGCACGGGGTCTGCGCCCGGCTTTGTACAAAGGGTTACATGCAACAGCGGCAAAGCTTGTACAAAAGGTGGTTGCCGGAGCGGATCACGGCAACCGCGCCTTAGGGGTGAAACTTGCGAAGATGCTCTATGTTCCAGGAGTTGCTCACCGGTAAGCCTTCTTCGGTCTCGAGGCGGACAGCGCCGGGCCTCGTAACTTGTCTCACCCGATAAGGGCCTTCCCACTTCGGCGTCAACTTGTTGGAATTCTTGGCGGACTGAACACGCCGAAGAACAAGGTCGCCTTCCTCGAGACTCCTGGCCTTGACTTTGCGGCTATGGTAGCGGCGCAAAGCTTGCTGATATCGAGCAGCTCGTACAGCAGCCTGGAGACGTCCCTCCTCAAGGAGCAATGCGTCATCTTGCCGCAGTTGCTCTTGCTCGAGCTCATCATAAGCGAGCACTCGAGGAGATCCGTATACGAGTTCCGTGGGGAGAACTGCCTCTGCTCCATAGACTAGAGCAAAGGGTGTCTGTCCGGTGGCTCGACTTGGTGTCGTTCTGATTGACCAAAGAGCCGCCGGGAGCTCCTCTATCCAATTCCTTCCGCACTTGCGCAGCCTGTCAAAGGTCCTTGTCTTGAGCCCGCGCAGCACTTCAGCATTTGCCCTCTCCGCTTGACCGTTGCTCCTTGGGTGAGCAACAGAAGCGAAACAGACCTTGGCGCCAAGGTCTTGGACGTACTGCATGAAGGTGCGACTAGTGAATTGCGTACCGTTGTCGGTGATGATCCTGTTAGGGATCCCGAAACGGCAAACAATCGACCTGAAGAACCTGACTGCTGACTGTGCTGTCACCTTCCTCACTGGCTCCACTTCTGGCCACTTTGTGAACTTGTCGATTGCAACGTACAAGTACTCAAAGCCCCCGACAGCACGAGGGAAAGGGCCGAGGATATCGAGCCCCCAGACCGAGAAGGGCCATGACAAAGGGATTGTTTGGAGAGCTTGAGTTGGCTGATGGATTTGCTTCGCATGGAACTGGCACGCTTCACACTTGGTTACTAGTGCAGTTGCATCTTGGAGGGCTTCTTGCCAAAAGAACCCTTGCCGGAAAGCTTTCCCGGCAAGCGCCCTTGCGCCAATGTGGTGGCCGCATATGCCTCCGTGTATTTCCGCCAACAGCTTCTGTCCATCTTCTCTAGAGATGCACTTCAACCTGACACCGTTGAGTCTTCTTCTGTACAGCTCGTTATCCACGAACTGATACATACTTGACTGCCTGGTTATCTTCTCTATCTCTTGAGGGTCGTCGGGAAGTTCTCCAGTTTGCAGAAAACGGACGATCTGCTGCGCCCATGCCGGAGCCCGAGGCTCGACGGCAAGGACTAAAGGCTCGAGGGCCGCTGCGGGAACCTCAGCTTCTACGGCAAGGACCTCTGGTTCTGCCGGAGCTGACGGTCCCCCGGCAAGCTCGCCGGGGCGAGGCTTGCCGGGAACGTTTGCTTCAACTGTACAAGCCCGAGGACTTGCAGGAGCAAACTGTTCCTCAGCGTTCTGGTTGTTGATCTTGGGGACCTTGGCGGCGGTTTCAGGAAGATCCGCCGGCAAGTAGTCGCCGGAGACCAACTTTCTCTTCTTGGACTGCCCAATTGATGGTGTAACGGATGGCTGAGTCAGCTTGAGCAAGAAGGTCCCTGGTTCCACAGGTAACTTCATCGCAGCGCACTTCGAAAGGCCATCTGCAATTTCATTTTGAGCTCTCGGGACGTGCTCCATCTGCAAACCTTCAAAGTGCTCTTCAAGCTTTCTCACTTCATCGACATATGCTTCCATCAAAGGGCTCTGATAGCTCTTGTTAACTTGTCGGACCACCAACTGAGAATCTCCCCGCACAATCAGCTTTCTGATCCCAAGTTCGGCCGCAATCCTGAGGCCGGCAAGCAAGCCTTCATATTCTGCAGTGTTGTTTGTCGCTTGCTCCCTGGGAAAGTGCATCTGGATAACATATTTGAGGTGCTCTCCGGTGGGCGCGATGAGTACCACGCCGGCACCGGCGCCTTGCAGCGAGAAGGCACCGTCAAAATACATTACCCATTCACTTGTCGCTTCTTGTACGGGTGTGCTTGTTTCTTGAACTTCTTCATCTGGTGTTGGGGTCCACTCAGCTATGAATTCTGCCAAAGCTCGGCTCTGTATGGTTGAAGTACTTTCAAACTTGAGTCCAAAGCTCGACAGCTCCAGTGCCCACTCAACGATCCTGCCTGTTGCTTCTGGATTGTGCAATATCCTCTTCAACGGAAAGCGAGTGACCACTGTTATCTCATGGGCTTGGAAGTAATGGCGCAGCTTTCTCGAGGCCATGAGGAGGCCAAAAAGCAACTTTTGCACACCAGAGTACCTTGATCTAGCCCCCTGGAGAAGGGAACTTTCAAAATACACTGGGCGCTGCACCATCTTCTTCCGCACCTCTCCTTGCTCCTGCGCAGAGTCATCCTTGTCGGGGCCAGAGCTTGTCGGAGCAGCCCCCTGCTTGTCGCTGGATTCGCTTGCCGGTGGTGCTGACTCCTCGTCGGACTCCCTCTCCGCTACTAACGCAGCACTAACCACTTGGTTGGTTGCCGCTAAGTATAGCAACAACTTTTCCTGTGGTCTAGGTGCGACAAGTATAGGAGTGGAGGACAGGTACCGTTTCAAATCCTGCAACGCCGCCTCCGCTTCCGGAGTCCACTTCATGGGACCTGCCTTCTTCAAGATTTTGAAGAAAGGTAGGGCGCGTTCTGCAGATTTTGAAATGAACCTACTGAGGGCAGCAACACAACCTGCAAGCCTTCTGACATCCTTGACGCGCTTCGGGGCCTCTATCTGCTCAATGGCTTTGATCTTGTCGGGGTTGGCTTCAATCCCCCTCTCCGATACAAAGAACCCGAGAAGCTTGCCGGAGGGGACTCCAAAGACGCACTTCTCGGGGTTCAACTTGAGCTGTATCCTGCGCAGGTTCTGAAACGTTTCTTCCAAGTCTTGAATCAGGGTTTCCTTGCTCTTGCTCTTCACCACGATGTCATCCATGTAAGCTTCTACATTTCTGTGAATCTGTGGCTCAAAAGCAGTGTACACTACCCTTGCAAAGGTTGAGCCCGCATTCTTCAATCCAAATGGCATCCGTATAAAGCAATAAGTGCCACATGGAGTGATAAATGCAGTCTTTTCTTCATCTTCCTTGGCCATGAAAATCTGATGATAGCCTGAGTATGCATCAAGAAAACAGAGTAGCTCACATCCGGCAGTGGAGTCAACGATCTGGTCAATGCGCGGCAAAGGGAATGGATCCTTGGGACATGCTTTATTGACATCGGTGAAGTCTATACACAGTCTCCACTTCCCGTTGGCCTTGCGCACGACGACTGGGTTTGCCAACCACGTCGGATGGATCACACCTCTAACTAGGCCTGCTGCTTCTAGCTTCTTGATTTCCTCGTTGATGAACTCTTGGCGCTCCACGGCTTGCTTCCTCACTTTCTGCTTGATAGGCCGCGCATGAGGACAGACAGCAAGCTTGTGCTCAATCACCTTCCTGGGAACACCGGGGATGTCAGATGGTTGCCAGGCAAACACATTGACATTCGCCCGCAGGAAGGCGACGAGCGCGCTTTCCTATTTGCTGTCAAGGGTGGCACTGATGGTGAAGGTACCACCAGTGCCGTCCTCCTTTGCCGACACTTTCTTGGTTGCCGGAGGAGCAGCCATTCCTTTCTTACTCTTGCCAGTGGAGCTCGACGGAACGTCCTCGACGGCAGCGCAGCACTCCGAAGAGGTGCGGTTGCCGGAGTGGGTCCCAGAGCACTTGCCGGACTTGGTCTTCGTCTTCTTCCCCCCGGGAGCTTCAGCGGCAAGAGTATCCTTCTCGGCCGCAGCTGCTGCATCCCGGTAAATCTTGTCGGCGCAAATAAGCGCATCCTTCTTGTCGCTGTGGACAGTGATGACGCTTATCGGCCCCGGCATCTTCAATACGTTGTAGGCATAATGGGAAGCTGCCATGAAATTGGCGAGGGCAGGACGGCCAAGTATTCCATTGTAGGGCAATGGAATATCGGCGACGTCGAAAGTGATGCGCTCAGTCCTGAAGTTGAGCTCCCCGCCAAAGGTCACCGGCAGAGTGATTTTTCCCTTGGGCTTGCTCCTTCCCGGGTTGATTCCTTGGAATGAACCCGTCTCTTCGAGCTCGCCATCTTGTATCTGGAGTTTCTTGATCATAGCAGAGGAGATCAAGTTCAGCCCGGCCCCGCCGTCAACCAACATTTTGGTGACCTTGAGGTTGCGGATGGTGGGAGAAACCAGCATCGGCAAGCACCCGACCGCTGTGGTGCGGTCAGGGTGATCCTCAAGATCAAAAACGATGGGCGTGCTGGACCATTTGAGGAGCCTGCGTGACTCCACGGGCGGCTCCGCTGCGTTTACCTCACGCACCCACTGCTTGAGTTGGCGGTGGGAGGTATGCAGGGAGGCGCCACCGTCGACGCACAGGACCTCCGTGGCCTTCTGGAACTCCTGCTCGCTGTTCTCCTCGTCCTCCATGTCTTCATCGTCGTCTTCTTCGTCGTTGTCGCGGCACCGGGGAGGTCGATCTCCTTGCCGCTGCTTAGCCTTGCCGCGGCGTCCTCCCCGGCCGTTGAACGGCCGCTTCTTGCTGGGCTCTTCCCCGCCACCTTGGGCCTTCTCCTTGTCGCGCCTCTCGTACTCAGCTTTCTGCTGCTCGACGAGGTACTCGACGCGCTTGCAGTTGGAGAGATCGTGACCCTTGGTGCGGTGGATCTTACAGTATTGCTTGTCGGAGCTACCCGGCTTGTCGGCCGCCGCTGCAGGGGCAGGCTCCTTGCCGGAGCCGCCAGCCTGCGCTTGCTTGGCGGGGGCCTCCTTGCCGGACTTCTCGACGGCAAGCACCTCCTTCTTGCCCTTCTTCCTGTTGTTCCGCCGCCGGCTCTTCTTTGCCGGGGCGGCGTCGTCGCTGTCGCTTCCTCCCGCGCCAGTATCCTCCCCGGGGAGTCTCCTCCCCTCTTCTGCGCGTGCGCACTTGTCAGCAAGAGCATAGAGCTCGCTGACATCCCGAATCTTCGTCATCGCCATCTCCTCACGCATGCGGCGATTACGCACGTTCTGATGGAACGCGCTGATAACCGCGGCAGGGTGAACGTCAGGGATGTTGTGCTGCACCCGGCTGAAGCGTTGGATGTACTTGCGCAGGGTCTCGCCTTCCTTCTGGGCCAAAATATGGAGATCGCTCTCCTGGCCATGGGGTTTGTGGCCGCCGGTGAAGGCGCCGACAAACTGGTGGCAAAGGTCGGCCCAAGAAGAGATGGAACCTTCCGGCAAGTGCATGAGCCATGAACGGACGTTCGGCTTTAGCACGAGCGGGAAGTAGTTCTCCAAGATCTTCTCGTCGCGCCCCCCGGCAGCTTGCACTGCGATAGTGTAGACGCTGAGAAACTCCGAGGGGTGCGTCTTGCCGTCGTACTTCTCCGGTACGTCGGGCTTGAAATTCTTCATGCTGGGCCACTGGACGCGCCGCAGCTCGCGGGTGAACGCAGGGCAGCCTGCCGCGTACGGCAAGTCGCCTGGTTCACCGGGCGCGTGCGCGTCGACAGTGTTCCCAGCTCTCTTGTCGGATTGTCGCCGAGCTTCTCGGCGGCGCTCGATTGTGGTCCGAGCGTCTTCTTCTCGCCGGTCGTCGAGGACCTGGCGCTGGTCCCGACGGGCCCGCGGGTCCGACGAGGCTGTGGAGCCGTCGTCGGGGTTGTTCCGGCGGGGCGGCGTCTTCTGCTTCTGCGGCGGGGAGTGCACACTTGTCGCACCCCCGGCAGTCTTGTCGCCGATAGCCTTCGTCTTCTCAGCTTGCCGCGGCCGTGAGGTCGACGGCTGCTGTGGAGAATCGTTGTTGGCGAAGTCTATCAGGCTCCGGATGGTGGCCCTCCATTCCTCGGCCTTGTCGGCCGCTGGAGGAAAGTCGAGGAGCAGCTGCGCCCTTGCGAGCGCTTCTGCTGGAGTGGAGGGGAACGCGGGTGAGCGGTGCGAGGAGCGGGATACGCTCGGACTTCTAACAACGTTAGAAGGAGCGGGGTCCCGCGCCGGCGCCTTCGCTTTGCTTGTGCCCGGACGGGGGTCCGGGGCGTCCCGCGAGCCTCCGGTTTGGCCTTGTCCCAGCAAGCGGATACCACCTCCCGAGGTATGGCGCTGCTGGGTTGTCGTGTGCTGAGATGGACGCGGCGCGTCCACGGAGACCGAGGTTCGGTCGTCCGTTCTGTTCTTGGATCTGGTGGCGCCGTGAGTGTCCTCACCGGCGGTCACCCTTCCGACGGCATCTCCCCCGCCCACCGTTGGCTCTGGTGGCGGCGGGTGAGACGCAGACGGGCCTCCGACCTCCGAAGCCTTCTTCTTCGGGGCCATGGAGTTGTCGCTGATGAGGTTGCTGATGAAGCTGGAGAGGTTGATGAAGAATGCGCCCGCGCGAACGCCGGATCAGGTTCGCACAACCTCGACGCCCCCTACCTGGCGCGCCAAAGATGTCGGGGGAAACTGTCCGCCGCGAACACCTATGGGACCGGAGCCCCTTGTCTGTGCGGTACGAGGGCGGAGGGAGCACAAAGAGCAGATCGTAGCGAGCACGCGGGCAGTTTTACCCAGGTTCGGGCCGCGATAGACGCGTAAAACCCTACTCCTGCTTGGTTGTGTATTGAGTTTGAGCGCTCGGGAGCTTGAAGAAGCAGCTACACCGAGCGTGAGAGTGATCTAGGTTCCGAACCCCCTCCACGTTGTGCATGGGCCTCCTTTTATAGTGCAAGGGGTCACCGACAGGTGTCAACGTAGGAGAAAGGGGTAAAAATGTAAAAGAGGTGGTAGTTGTAACAGTGCGGGAACAGTGGAGCTACAGTACAGAACAGTGGTCTATACCTACTTTAACAGTGGGGGACAAGGGCTTTTAATGCCCGTCGCCGTCGACCCCAAAAGCTCCCGCCTTAGCGTCTCCGTCTGCCACGGCGATGGATCCACCACCGTGGAGTGCCACCGTGTACCCCAGGCTGCACAGCCATCCGCCACGCGTCCCTGGATAGGCCCCAGGGCGACGCGTGGGCCGATGAGCTGGAGCGCGGGCACACAGCGCAGCCTTCCCGGCAAGCACCTTGCCGGGGCCTCCATCTTGCCGGGCCCGGGAGCTTGCCGCTCCCCGGGCCCCTTGCCGGGGCGCATATAGCGCCGAGGCGTTGTCTTCTAGTCTTCCTGGTAAGCTCCTCTTGCCAGGGCCTTGTGTTAGCGGGGCAGTCTTGAGCCTGGTACGGCCTTCCCGGCAAGCTCCTCTTACCGGGGTCTTGATCTTATGCCTTGTATACTTTGTTTTTGGATGGTTTAATAAGGAGCAGGAAGGTCTCCGGCGAGCCCGCAGTAAACCTTGCCGCGGGAAGCTGCAACTGCCCGTGCACAAGTTGGGGTACTGAGGTACCCCTACCATAGTACACCGACAAAGGACCTCGCCATCAACAAGGTCTAGAAATACATCATCAAGTGCTTGTGAAGAAATAAAGTGGAAAGGTCAAACAGTTGGGAAAACACAATCTGGAGAAGCTCTGTACAGAAGTGTGAGGGTTGGAGATCTCAGTGTTGATGTTGGTGGGGCACTCACATTGGAAGTTGATTGAGAAAAAGCCATCATGTGTTTCGTGCTAAACATTTTGATATATTATACGGGTTTTTTCGACATCGTATGCAAAAGATATAATCGTTTTACTTTTTCATCACAATTTTTTGCAAAACATGTCCAAATTTAAGTTTTCAAATTTTCCTAACTTGTTTTGAGGAGAAGGGTGGGAATCATGAGCATAAGGTATTTGAGGAGGAACTGGAAGAAAATGAATAAGATGATGTTGAGGGGGAGGTCGAAGTTTGCGAGGAACATGTTTCAAGGACCTCGCCATCAACAAGGTCTAGAAATACATCATCAAATGCTTGTGAAGAAATAAAGTGAGAAGGTCAAAATCATGGGAAAACACCATCTGGAGAATCTCTGTACAGAAGTGAGAGAGTTGGAGATCTCAATGTTGATGTTGGTGGGGGCACTCACATTGGAAGGAGAAAGAGAAGAAGCCATCATGTGTTTCATGCTGAACATTTTGATATATTATACGTTTTTTCGACATCATATGCAAAAGATATAGTCGTTTTACTTTTTTATCACATTTTTTTGCAAAACATGTCCATATTTAAGTTTTTAAATTTTCCTAACTTGTTTGAGGAGGCGGGTGAGAATCATGAGCAAAAGGTATTTGAGGAGGAACAGGAAGAAAATGAAGAAGAGGATGTTGAGGGGGAGGTCGAAGTTGGCGAGGAACATGTTTCAAGGACCTCGCCATCAACAAGGTCTAGAAATACATCATCAAATGCTTGTGAAAAAATAAAGTGGGAAGGTCAAACAGTTGTGAAAAAACCATCTGGAGAAGCTCTGTACAGAAGTGTGAGAGTTGGAGATCTCGGTGTTGATGTTGGTGGGGCACTCACATTGGAACGTGATTGAGAAAAAGCCATCATGTGTTTCGTGCTGAATATTTTGATATAGTATACATTTTTATCGGCATCGTATGCGAAAGATATAATCATTTTACTTTTTTATCACATTTTTTTGCAAAACATATCCAAATTTAACTTTTTATATTTTCTTTAACTTGTTTGAGGAGGCGGGTGATAATCATGAGCAAAAGGTATTTGAGGAGGAACAGGAAAAAATGAAGAAGATGATGTTGAGGTGGAGGTCGAAGTTGGCGAGGAACATATTTCAAGGACCTCACCATCAACAAGGTCTAGAAATACATCATCAAATGCTTGTGAAGAAATAAAGTGGGAAGGTCAAACAGTTGTGAAAACACCATCTGGAGAAGCTCTGTACAGAAGTGTGAGAGTTGGAGATCTCGGTGTTGATGTTGGTGGGGCACTCACATTGGAAGTTGATTGAGAAGAAGCCATCATGTGATTCGTGCTAAACATTTTGATATATTATACGGGTTTTTTCGACATCGTATGCGAAAGATATAGTCGTTTTACTTTTTCATCACAATTTTTTGGAAAACATGTCCAAATTTAAGTTTTCAAAATTTCCTAACTTGTTTGAGGAGGCGGATGATAATCATGAGCAAAAGGTATTTGAGGAGGAACAGGAAGAAAATGAAGAAGATGATGTTGAGGGGTAGGTCGAAGTTGGCGTGGAACATATTTCAAGGACCTCGCCATCAACAAGGTCTAGAAATACATCATCAAGTGCTTGTGAAGAAATAAAGTGGGAAGGTCAAACAGATGGGAAAACACCATCTGGAGAAGCTCTGTACAGAAGTGTGAGAGTTGGAGATCTCAGTGTTGATATTGGTGGGGCACTCACATTGGAAGTTGATTGAGAAGAAGCCATCATGTGATTCGTGCTAAACATTTTGATATATTATACCTTTTTTCGACATCGTATGCAAAAGATATAGTCGTTTTACTTTTTCATCACAAATTTTATGCAAAACATGTCCAAATTTAAGTTTTCAAATTTTCCTAACTTGTATTGAGGTGAAGGGTGAGAATCATGAGCAAAAGGTATTTGAGGAGGAACTGGAAGGAAATGAATAAGATGATGTTGAGGGGGAGGTCGAAGTTTGCGAGGAACATGTTTCAAGGACCTCGCCATCAACAAGGTCTAGAAATACATCATCAAATGCTTGTGAAAAAATAAAGTGGGAAGGTCAAACAGTTGTGAAAAAACCATCTGGAGAAGCTCTGTACAGAAGTGTGAGAGTTGGAGATCTCGGTGTTGATGTTGGTGGGGCACTCACATTGGAACGTGATTGAGAAAAAGCCATCATGTGTTTCGTGCTGAATATTTTGATATAGTACACATTTTTTTCGACATCGTATGCGAAAGATATAATCATTTTACTTTTTTATCACATTTTTTTGCAAAACATGTCCAAATTTAACTTTTTATATTTTCTTTAACTTGTTTGAGGAGGCGGGTGATAATCATGATCAAAAGGTATTTGAGGAGGAACAGGAAGAAAATGAAGAAGGTGATGTTGAGGGGGAGGTCGAAGTTGGCGTGGAACATATTTCAACGACCTCGCCATCAACAAGGTCTAGAAATACATCATCAAATGCTTGTGAAGAAATAAAGTGGGAAGGTCAAACAGTTGTGAAAACACCATCTGGAGAAGCTCTGTACAGAAGTGTGAGAGTTGGAGATCTCGGTGTTGATGTTGGTGGGGCACTCACATTGGAAGTTGATTGAGAAGAAGCCATCATGTGATTCGTGCTAAACATTTTGATATATTATACGGTTTTTTTCGACATAGTATGCGAAAGATATAGTCGTTTTACTTTTTCATCACAATTTTTTGGAAAACATGTCCAAATTTAAGTTTTCAAATTTTCCTAACTTGTTTGAGGAGGCGGGTGATAATCATGAGCAAAAGGTATTTGAGGAGGAACAGGAAGAAAATGAAGAAGATGATGTTGAGGGGTAGGTCGAAGTTGGCGTGGAACATATTTCAAGGACCTCGCCATCAACAAGGTCTAGAAATACATCATCAAGTGCTTGTGAAGACAAAAGTGGGAAGGTCAAACAGATGGGAAAACACCATCTGGAGAAGCTCTGTACAGAAGTGTGAGAGTTGGAGATCTCAGTGTTGATATTGGTGGGGCACTCACATTGGAAGTTGATTGAGAAGAAGCCATCATGTGATTCGTGCTAAACATTTTGATATATTATACCTTTTTTTCGACATCGTATGCAAAAGATATAGTCGTTTTACTTTTTCATCACAAATTTTATGCAAAACATGTCCAAATTTAAGTTTTCAAATTTTCCTAACTTGTGTTGAGGTGAAGGGTGAGAATCATGAGCAAAAGGTATTTGAGGAGGAACTGGAAGAAAATGAATAAGATGATGTTGAGGGGGAGGTCGAAGTTTGCGAGGAACATGTTTCAAGGACCTCGCCATCAACAAGGTCTAGAAATACATCATCAAATGCTTGTGAAGAAATAAAGTGAGAAGGTCAAAATCATGTGAAAACACCATCTGGAGAATCTCTGTACAGAAGTGAGAGAGTTGGAGATCTCAATGTTGATGTTGGTGGGGGCACTCACATTGGAAGGAGAATGAGAAGAAGCCATCATGTGTTTCATGCTGAACATTTTGATATATTATACGTTTTTTCGACATCATATGCAAAAGATATAGTCGTTTTACTTTTTTATCACAATTTTTTGCAAAACATGTCCATATTTAAGTTTTTAAATTTTCCTAACTTGTTTGAGGAGGCGGGTGAGAATCATGAGCAAAAGGTATTTGAGGAGGAACAGGAAGAAAATGAAGAAGAGGATGTTGAGGGGGAGGTCGAAGTTGGCGAGGAACATGTTTCAAGGACCTCGCCATCAACAAGGTCTAGAAATACATCATCAAATGCTTGTGAAAAAATAAAGTGGGAAGGTCAAACAGTTGTGAAAAAACCATCTGGAGAAGCTCTGTACAGAAGTGTGAGAGTTGGAGATCTCGGTGTTGATGTTGGTGGGGCACTCACATTGGAACGTGATTGAGAAAAAGCCATCATGTGTTTCGTGCTGAATATTTTGATATAGTATACATTTTTTTCGACATCGTATGCGAAAGATATAATCATTCTACTTTTTTATCACATTTTTTTGCAAAACATGTCCAGATTTAAGTTTTTATATTTCCTTTAACTTGTTTGAGGAGGCGGGTGATAATCATGAGCAAACGGTATTTGAGGAGGAACAGGAAAAAAATGAAGAAGATGATGTTGAGGGGGAGGTCGAAGTTGGCGAGGAACATGTTTCAAGGACCTCGCCATCAACAAGGTCTAGAAATACATCATCAAGTGCTTGTGAAGAAATAAAGTGGGAAGGTCAAACAGTTGGGAAAACACCATCTGGAGAAGCTTTGTACAGAAGTGTGAGAGTTGGAGATCTCAGTGTTGATGTTGGTGGGGCACTCACATTGGAAGTTGATTGAGAAGAAGCCATCATGTGATTCGTGCTAAACATTTTGATATATTATACGGGTTTTTTCGACATCGTATGCAAAAGATATAGTCGTTTTACTTTTTCATCACAATTTTTTGCAAAACATGTCCAAATTTAAGTTTTCAAATTTTCCTAACTTGTTTTGAGGAGAAGGGTGAGAATCATGAGCAAAAGGTATTTGTGGAGGAACTGGAAGAAAATGAATAAGATGATGTCTCGGGGGAGGTCGAAGTTTGCGAGGAACATGTTTCAAGGACCTCGCCATCAACAAGGTCTAGAAATACATCATCAAATGCTTGTGAAGAAATAAAGTGAGAAGGTCAAAATGATGGGAAAACACCATCTGGAGAATCTTTTTACAGAAGTGTGAGAGTTGGAGATCTCAGTGTTGATGTTGGTGGGGCACTCACATTGGAAGGAGATTGAGAAGAAGCCATCATGTGTTTCGTGCTGAACATTTTGATATATTATACGTTTTTCGACATCATATGCAAAAGATATAGTCGTTTTACTTTTTTATCACAATTTTTTGCAAAACATGTCCAGATTTAAGTTTTTATATTTCCTTTAACTTGTTTGAGGAGGCGGGTGATAATCATGAGCAAAAGGTATTTGAGGAGGAACAGGAAAAAAATGAAGAAGATGATGTTAAGGGGGAGGTCGAAGTTGGCGAGGAACATGTTTCATGGACCTCGCCATCAACAAGGTCTAGAAGTACATCATCAAGTGCTTGTGAAGAAATAAAGTGGGAAGGTCAAACAGTTGGGAAAACACCATCTGGAGAAGCTCTGTACAGAAGTGTGAGAGTTGGAGATCTCGGTGTTGATGTTGGTGGGGCACTCAGATTGGAAGTTGATTGTGAAGAAGCCATCATGTGATTCGTGCTAAACATTTTGATATATTATACGGGTTTTTTCGACATCGTATGCGAAAGATATAGTCGTTTTACTTTTTCATCACAATTTTTTGCAAAACATGTCCAAATTAAGTTTTCAAATTTTCCTAACTTGTTTGAGGAGGCGGGTGATAATCATGAGCAAAAGGTATTTGAGGAGGAACAGGTAGAAAATGAAGAAGATGATGTTGAGGGGGAGGTCGAAGTTGGCGAGGAACATATTTCAAGGACCTCGCCATCAACAAGGTCTAGAAATACATCATCAAATGCTTGTGAAGTAATAAAGTGGGAAGGTCAAACAGTTGTGAAAACACCATCTGGAGAAGCTCTGTACAGAAGTGTGAGAGTTGGAGATCTGGGTGTTGATGTTGGTGGGGCACTCACATTGGAAGTTGATTGAGAAGAAGCCATCATGTGATTCGTGCTCAACATTTTGATATATTATACGGTTTTTTCGACATCGTATGCGAAAGATATAGTCGTTTTACTTTTTCATCACAATTTTTTGGAAAACATGTCCAAATTTAAGTTTTCAAATTTTCCTAACTTGTGTTGAGGTGAAGGGTGAGAATCATGAGCAAAAGGTATTTGAGGAGGAACTGGAAGAAAATGAATAAGATGATGTTGAGGGGTAGGTCGAAGTTTGTGAGGAACATGTTTCAAGGACCTCGCCATCAACAAGGTCTAGAATTACATCATCAAGTGCTTGTGAAGAAATAAAGTGGGAAGGTCAAACAGATGGGAAAACACCATCTGGAGAAGCTCTGTACAGAAGTGTGAGAGTTGGAGATCTCAATGTTGATATTGGTGGGGCACTCACATTGGAAGTTGATTGAGAAGAAGCCATCATGTGATTCGTGCTAAACATTTTGATATATTATACCTTTTTTTCGACATCGTATGCAAAAGATATAGTCGTTTTACTATTTCATCACAAATTTTATGCAAAACATGTCCAAATTTAAGTTTTCAAATTTTCCTAACTTGTGTTGAGGTGAAGGGTGAGAATCATGAGCAAAAGGTATTTGAGGAGGAACTGGAAGAAAATGAATAAGATGATGTTGAGGGGGAGGTCGAAGTTTGCGAGGAACATGTTTCAAGGACCTCGCCATCAACAAGGTCTAGAAATACATCATCAAATGCTTGTGAAGAAATAAAGTGAGAAGGTCAAAATCATGGGAAAACACCATCTGGAGAATCTCTGTACAGAAGTGAGAGAGTTGGAGATCTCAATGTTGATGTTGGTGGGGGCACTCACATTGGAAGGAGAATGAGAAGAAGCCATCATGTGTTTCATGTTGAACATTTTGATATATTATACGTTTTTTCGACATCATATGCAAAAGATATAGTCGTTTTACTTTTTTATCACAATTTTTTACAAAACATGTCCATATTTAAGTTTTTAAATTTTCTTAACTTGTTTGAGGAGGCGGGTGAGAATCATGAGCAAAAGGTATTTGAGGAGGAACAGGAAGAAAATGAAGAAGAGGATGTTGAGGGGGAGGTCGAAGTTGGCGAGGAACATGTTTCAAGGACCTCGCCATCAACAAGGTCTACAAATACATCATCAAATGCTTGTGAAAAAATAAAGTGGGAAGGTCAAACAGTTGTGAAAAAACCATCTGGAGAAGCTCTGTACAGAAGTGTGAGAGTTGGAGATCTCGGTGTTGATGTTGGTGGGGCACTCACATTGGAAGGTGATTGAGAAGAAGCCATCATGTGATTCGTGCTAAACATTTTGATATATTATACGGGTTTTTTCGACATCGTATGCGAAAGATATAGTCGTTTTACTTTTTCATCACAATTTTTTGGAAAACATGTCCAAATTTAAGTTTTCAAATTTTCCTAACTTGTTTGAGGAGGCGGGTGATAATCATGAGAAAAAGGTATTTGAGGAGGAACAGGAAGAAAATGAAGAAGATGATGTTGAGGGGTAGGTCGAAGTTGGCGTGGAACATATTTCAAGGACCTCGCCATCAACAAGGTCTAGAAATACATCATCAAGTGCTTGTGAAGAAATAAAGTGGGAAGGTCAAACAGATGGGAAAACACCATCTGGAGAAGCTCTGTACAGAAGTGTGAGAGTTGGAGATCTCAGTGTTGATATTGGTGGGGCACTCACATTGGAAGTTGATTGAGAAGAAGCCATCATGTGATTTGTGCTAAACATTTTGATATATTATACCTTTTTTTCGACATCGTATGCAAAAGATATAGTCGTTTTACTGGTTCATCACAAATTTTATGCAAAACATGTCCAAATTTAAGTTTTCAAATTTTCCTAACTTGTGTTGAGGTGAAGGGTGAGAATCATGAGCAAAAGGTATTTGAGGAGGAACTGGAAGAAAATGAATAAGATGATGTTGAGGGGGAGGTCGAAGTTTCCGAGGAACATGTTTCAAGGACCTCGGCATCAACAAGGTCTAGAAATACATCATCAAATGCTTGTGAAGAAATAAAGTGAGAAGGTCAAAATCATGGGAAAACACCATCTGGAGAATCTCTGTACAGAAGTGAGAGAGTTGGAGATCTCAATGTTGATGTTGGTGGGGGCACTCACATTGGAAGGAGAATGAGAAGAAGCCATCATGTGTTTCATGCTGAACATTTTGATATATTATACGTTTTTTCGACATCATATGCAAAAGATATAGTCGTTTTACTTTTTTATCACAATTTTTTGCAAAACATGTCCATATTTAAGTTTTTAAATTTTCCTAACTTGTTTGAGGAGGCGGGTGAGAATCATGAGCAAAAGGTATTTGAGGAGGAACACGAAGAAAATGAAGAAGAGGATGTTGAGGGGGAGGTCGAAGTTGGCGAGGAACATGTTTCAAGGACCTCGCCATCAACAAGGTCTAGAAATACATCATCAAATGCTTGTGAAAAAATAAAGTGGGAAGGTCAAACAGTTGTGAAAAAACCATCTGGAGAAGCTCTGTACAGAAGTGTGAGAGTTGGAGATCTCGGTGTTGATGTCGATGGGGCACTCACATTGGAACGTGATTGAGAAGAAGCCATCATGTGTTTCGTGTTGAACATTTTGACATATTATACATTTTTTTCGACATCGTATGCAAAAGATATAGTCGTTTTACTTTTTATCACATTTTTTTGCAAAACATGTCCAGATTTAAGTTTTTATATTTCCTTTAACTTGTTTGAGGAGGCGGGTGATAATCATGAGCAAAAGGTATTTGAGGAGGAACAGGAAAAAAAATGAAGAAGATGATGTTGAGGGGGAGGTCGAAGTTGGCGAGGAACATGTTTCAAGGACCTCGCCATCAACAAGGTCTAGAAATACATCATCAAGTGCTTGTGAAGAAATAAAGTGGGAAGGTCAAACAGTTGGGAAAACACCATCTGGAGAAGCTTTGTACAGAAGTGTGAGAGTTGGAGATCTCAGTGTTGATGTTGGTGGGGCACAAACATTGGAAGTTGATTGAGAAGAAGCCATCACGTGATTCGTGCTAAACATTTTGATATATTATACGGGTTTTTTCGACATCGTATGCAAAAGATATAGTCGTTTTACTTTTTCATCACAATTTTTTGCAAAACATGTCCAAATTTAAGTTTTCAAATTTTCCTAACTTGTTTTGAGGAGAAGGGTGAGAATCATGAGCAAAAGGTATTTGTGGATGAACTGGAAGAAAATGAATAAGATGATGTCTCGGGGGAGGTCGAAGTTTGCGAGGAACATGTTTCAAGGACCTCGCCATCAACAAGGTCTAGAAATACATCATCAAATGCTTGTGAAGAAATAAAGTGAGAAGGTCAAAATGATGGGAAAACACCATCTGGAGAATCTTTGTACAGAAGTGTGAGAGTTGGAGATCTCAGTGTTGATGTTGGTGGGGCACTCACATTGGAAGGAGATTGAGAAGAAGCCATCATGTGTTTCGTGCTGAACATTTTGATATATTATACGTTTTTTCGACATCATATGCAAAAGATATAGTCGTTTTACTTTTTTATCACAATTTTTTGCAAAACATGTCCAGATTTAAGTTTTTATATTTCCTTTAACTTGTCTGAGGAGGCGGGTGATACTCATGAGCAAAAGGTATTTGAGGAGGAACATGAAAAAAATGAAGAAGATGATGTTGAGGGGGAGGTCGAAGTTGGCGAGGAACATGTTTCAAGGACCTCGCCATCAACAAGGTCTAGAAATACATCATCAAGTGCTTGTGAAGAAATAAAGTGGGAAGGTCAAACAATTGGGAAAACACCATCTGGAGAAGCTCTGTACAGAAGTGTGAGAGTTGGAGATCTCGGTGTTGATGTTGGTGGGGCACTCACATTGGAAGTTGATTGAGAAGAAGCCATCATGTGATTCGTGCTAAACATTTTGATATATTTTACGGGTTTTTTCGACATCGTATGCGAAAGATATAGTCGTTTTACTTTTTCATCACAATTTTTTGCAAAACACGTCCAAATTAAGTTTTCAAATTTTCCTAACTTGTTTGAGGAGGCGGGGTGATAATCATGAGCAAAAGGTATTTGAGGAGGAACAGGAAGAAAATGAAGAAGATGATGTTGAGGGGGAGGTCGAAGTTGGCGTGGAACATATTTCAAGGACCTCGCCATCAACAAGGTCTAGAAATACATCATCAAGTGCTTGTGAAGAAATATAGTGGGAAGGTCAAACAGTTGGGAAAACACCATCTGGAGAAGCTCTGTACAGAAGTGTGAGAGTTGGAGATCTCAGAGTTGATGTTGGTGGGGGCACCCACATTGGAAGGAGATTGAGAAGAAGCCATCATGTGTTTCGTGCTGAACATTTTGATATATTATACGTTTTTTCGACATCATATGCAAAAGATATAGTTGTTTTACCTTTTTTACACAATTTTTTGCAAAACATGTCCATATTTAAGTTTTTAAATTTTCCTAACTTGTTTGAGGAGGCAGGTGAGAATCATGAGCAAAAGGTATTTGAGGAGGAACAGGAAGAAAATGAAGAAGAGGATGTTGAGGGGGAGGTCGAAGTTGGCGAGGAACATGTTTCAAGGACCTCGCCATCAACAAGGTCTACGAATACATCACCAAATGCTTGTGAAAAATAAAGTGGGAAGGTCAAACAGTTGTGAAAACACCATCTGGAGAAGCTCTGTACAGAAGTGTGAGAGTTGGAGATCTCGGTGTTGATGTTGGTGGGGCACTCACATTGGAACGTGATTGAGAAGAAGCCATCATGTGTTTCGTGCTGAACATTTTGACATATTATACATTTTTTTCGACATCGTATGCAAAAGATATAGTCGTTTTACTTTTTTATCACATTTTTTTGCAAAACATGTCCAAATTTAAGTTTTTATATTTTCTTTAACTTGTTTGAGGAGGCGGGTGATAATCATGAGCAAAAGGTATTTGCGGAGGAACAGGAAGAAAATGAAGAAGATGATGTTGAAGGGGGAGGTCGAAGTTGGCGAGGAACATATTTCAAGGACCTCGCCATCAACAAGGTCTAGAAATACATCATCAAATGCTTGTGAAGAAATAAAGTGGGAAGGTCGAACAGTTGTGAAAACACCATCTGGAGAAGCTCTGTACAGAAGTGTGATAGTTGGAGATCTCGGTGTTGATGTTGGTGGGGCACTCACATTGGAACGGGATTGAGAAGAAGCCATCATGTGTTTCGTGCTGAACATTTTGACATATTATACATTTTTTTCGACATCGTATGCAAAAGATATAGTCGTTTTACTTTTTTATCACATTTTTTTGCAAAACATGTCCAGATTTAAGTTTTTATATTTCCTTTAACTTGTTTGAGGAGGCGGGTGAGAATCATGAGCAAAAGGTATTTGAGGAGGAACATGAAGAAAATGAAGAAGATGATGTTGAGGGGGAGGTCGAAGTTGGCGAGGAACATGTTTCAACGACCTCGCCATCAACAAGGTCTAGAAATACATCATCAAATGCTTGTGAAGAAATAAAGTGGGAAGGTCGAACAGTTGTGAAAACACCATCTGGAGAAGCTTTGTACATAAGTGTGAGAGTTGGAGATCTCGGTGTTGATGTTGGTGGGGCACTCACATTGGAACGTGATTGAGAAGAAGCCATCATGTGTTTCGTGCTCAACATTTTGACATATTATACATTTTTTTCGACATCGTATGCAAAAAATATAGTCGTTTTACTTTTTTATCACATTTTTTTGCAAAACATGTCCAAATTTAAGTTTTTATATTTTCTTTAACTTGTTTGAGGAGGCGGGTGACAATCATGAGCAAAAGGTATTTGAGGAGGAACTTGAAGAAAATGAAGAAGATGATGTTGCGGGGGAGGTCAAGGTTGACGAGGAACATGTTTCAAGGACCTCACCATCAATAAGGTCTAGAAATACATCATCAAGTGCTTCTAAAGAAATAAATTGGGAAGGTCAAACAGTTGGGAAAACACCATCTGGAGAAGCTTTGTATGGAAGTGTGAGAGTTGGAGATCTCAGTGTTGATGTTGGTGGGGCACTCACATTGGAAGTTTATTGAGAAGAAACCATCATGTGATTCGTGCTAAACATTTTGATATATTATACGGGTTTTTTCAACATCGTATGCAAAAGATATAGTCATTTTACTTTTTCATCACAATTTTTTGCAAAACATGTCCAAATTTAAGTTTTTAAATTTTCCTAACTTGTTTTGAGGAGAAGGGTGCGAATCATGAGCAAAAGGTATTTGAGGAGGAACTAGAAGAAAATGAAGAAGATGATGTTGAGGGGGAGGTCGAAGTTTGCGAGGAACATGTTTCAAGGACCTCGCCATCAACAAGGTCTAGAAATACATCATCAAATGCTTGTGAAGAAATAAAGTGAGAAGGTCAAAATGATGGGAAAACACCATCTGGAGAATCTCTGTACAGAAGTGTGAGAGTTGGAGATCTCAGTGTTGATGTTGGTGGGGCACTCACATTGGAAGGAGACTGAGAAGATGCCATCATGTGTTTCGTGCTGAACATTTTGATATATTATAGGTTTTTTCGACATCGTATGCAAAAGATATAGTCGTTTTACCTTTTCATCACAATTTTTTGCTAAACATGTCCAAATTTAAGTTTTTAAATTTTCCTAACTTGTTTTGAGGAGAAGGGTGAGAATCATGAGCAAAAGGTATTTGAGGAGGAACTAGAAGAAAATGAATAAGATAATGTTGAGGGGGAGGTCGAAGTTTGTGAGGAACATGTTTCAAGGACCTCGCCATCAACAAAGTCTTGAAATACATCATCAAATGCTTGTGAAGAAATAAAGTGAGAAGGTCAAAATGATGGGAAAACACCATCTGGAGAATCTCTGTACAGAAGAGTGAGAGTTGGAGATCTTAGTGTTGATGTTGGTGGGGCACTCACATTGGAAGGAGATTGAGAAGAAGCCATCATGTGTTTTCGTGTTGAACATTTTGATATATTATACGTTTTTTCGACATCATATGCAAAAGATATAGTCGTTTTACTTTTTCATCACAATTTTTTGCAAAACATGTCCAAATTAAGTTTTCAAATTTTCCTAACTTGTTTGAGGAGGCGGGTGAGAATCATGAGCAAAAGGTATTTGAGGAGGAACAGGAAGAATATGAAGAAGAGGATGTTGAGGGGGAGGTCGAAGTTGGCGAGGAACATGTTTCAAGGACCTCGCCATCAACAAGGTCTAGAAATACATCATCAAATGCTTGTGAAGAAATAAAGTGGGAAGGTCAAACAGTTGTGAAAACGCCATCTGGAGAAGCTCTGTACAGAAGTGTGAGAGTTGGAGATCTCGGTGTTGATGTTGGTGGTGCACTCACATTGGAACGTGATTGAGAAGAAGCCATCATGTGTTTCGTGCTGAACATTTTGACACATTATACATTTTTTTCGACATCGTATGCAAAAGATATAGTCGATTTACTTTTTTAGCACATTTTTTTGCAAAACATGTCCAAATTTATGTTTTTATATTTTCTTTAACTTGTTTGAGGAGGCGGGTGATAATCATGAGCAAAAGGTATTTGAGGAGGAACAGGAAGAAAATGAAGAAGATGATTTTGAGGGGGAGGTCGAAGTTGGCGAGGAACATGTTTCAAGGACCTCGCCAAAAACAAGGTCTAGAAATACATCATCAAATGCTTGTGAAGAAATAAAGTGGGAAGGTCAAACAATTGTGAAAACACCATCTGGAGAAGCTCTATACAGAAGTGTGAGAGTTGGAGATCTCAGTGTTGATGTTGGTGGGGCACTCACCTTGGAAGGTGATTGAGAACAAGCCATCATGTGTTTCGTGCTCAACATTTTGACATATTATACTCTTTTTTCGACATCGTATGCAAAAGATATAGTCGTTTTACTTTTTCATCATAGTTTTTTGCAAAACATGTCCAAATTTAAGTTTTTAAATTTTCCTTACTTGTTTGGGGAGGCGGGTGAGAATCATGAGCAAATGAAGACAATGATGTTGAAGGGGAGGTCAAAGTTGGCAAGGAACATGTTTCAAGGACCTCGCCATCAACAAGGTCTAGAAATACATCATCAAATGCTTGTAAAGAAATAAAGTGGAAAGGTCAAACAATTGGGAAAACACCATCTACACATGCTCTGTACATAAATGTGAGAGTTGCACATTTCAGTGTTGATGTTGGTGGGGCACTCACATTGGAAGGTGATTGAGAAGAAGCCATCATGTGTTTCCTGCTGAACATTTAGATATATTATACGCTTTTTCGACATCGTATGCAAAAGATATAGTCGTTTTACTTTTTCATCACAATTTTTTGCAAAACATGTCCAAATTTAAGTTTTTAAATTTTCCTAACTTGTTTTGAGGAGGCGGGTGAGAATTATGAGCCAAAGGTATTTGAGGAGGAACGGGAAGAAAATGAAGAAGAGGATGTTGAGGGGGAGGTCGAAGTTGGCGAGGAACATGTTTCAAGGACCTCGCCATCAACAAGGTCTAGAAATACATCATCAAATGCTTGTGAAGAAATAAAGTGAGAAGGTCAAACAGTTGGGAAAACAGCATCTGGACAATCTCTGTACGGAAGTGTGAGAGTTGGAGATCGCAGTGTTGATTTTGGTGGGGCACTCACATTGGAAGGAAATTGAGAAGAAGCCATCATGTGTTTCGTGCAAAAGATATAGTCGTTTTACTTTTTCATCACAAATTTTTGCAAAACATGTCCAAATTTAAGTTTTTAAATTTTCCTAAATTGTTTGAGGAGGCGGGAGAGAATCATGAGCAAAAAGGTACTTGAGAAGGAACAAGAGGAAAATGAAGACGATGACGTTGAGGGGGAGGTCGAAGTTGGAGAGGAACATGTTTCAAGGACGTCGCCATCAACAAGGTCTAGAAATATATCAACAAATGCTTGTGAAGTAATAAAGTGGGAAGGTCGAACAGTTGAGAAAACACCATCTGGAGAAGCTCTGTACAGAAGTGTGAGTGTTGGAGAGGTCAGTGTTGATGTTGGTGGGGCACTCATATTGGAAGGTGATTGACAAGAAGCCATCATGTGTTTTGTGCTGAACATTTTGACATATTATACGTTTTTTTGACATTGTATGCAAAAGATATAGTCGTTTTACTTTTTCATCACAGTTTTTTGCAAAACATGTCCAAATTTAAGTTTTTAAATTTTCCTAACTTGTTTGGCGAGGCGGGTGAGAATCATGAGCAAAAGGTATTTGAGGAGGAATAGGAAGAAAATGAAGACAATGATGTTGAAGGGGAGGTCGAAGTTGGCAAGGAACATGTTTCAAGGATCTCGCCATCAACAAGGTCTAGAAATACATCATCAAATGCTTGTGAAGAAATAAAGTGGGAAGGTCAAACAGTTGTGAAAACACCAACTGGAGAAGCTCTGTACAGAAGTGTGAGAGTTGGAGATCTCAGTGTTGATGTTGGTGGGGCACTCACATTGGAAGGTGATTGAGAAGAAGCCATCATGTGTTTCGTGCTGAACATTTTGACATATTATACTCTTTTTCGACATCGTATGCAAAAGATATAGTCGTTTTACTTTTTCATCACAGTTTTTGCAAAACATGTCCAAATTTAATTTTTTAAATTTTCCTTACTTGTTTGGGGAGGCGGGTGAGAATCATGAGCAAAAGATATTTGAGGATGAACAGGAAGAAAATGAAGACAACGATGTTGAAGGGGAGGTCAAAGTTGGCGAGGAACATGTTTCAAGGACCTCGCCATCAACAAGGTCTAGAAATACATCATCAAATGCTTGTGAAGAAATAAAGTGGAAAGGTCAAACAATTGGGAAAACACCATCTACACATGCTCTGTACATAAATGTGAGAGTTGGACATTTCAGTGTTGATGTTGATGGGGCACTCACATTGGAAGGTGATTGAGAAGAAGCCATCATGTGTTTCGTGCTGAACATTTAGATATATTATACGCTTTTTCGACATCGTATGCAAAAGATATAGTAGTTTTACTTTTTCATCACAATTTTTTGCAAAACATGTCCAAATTTAAGTTTTTAAATTTTCCTAAATTGTTTTGAGGAGGCGGGTGAGAATCGTGAGCCAAAGGTATTTGAGGAGGAACAGGAAGAAAATGAAGAAGAGGATGTTGAGGGGGAGGTCGAAGTTGGCGAGGAACTTGTTTCAAGGACCTCGCCATCAAGAAGGTCTAGAAATACATCATCAAATGCTTGTGGAGAAATAAAGTGTGAAGGTCAAACAGTTGGGAAAACACCATCTGGAGAATCTCTGTACGGAAGTGTGAGAGTTGGAGATCTCAGTGTTGATTTTGGTGGGGCACTCACATTGGAAGGAAATTGAGAAGAAGCCAGCATGTGTTTCGTGCAAAAGATATAGTCGTTTTACTTTTTCATCACAAATTTTTGCAAAACATGTCCAAATTTAAGTTTTTAAATTTTCCTAAATTGTTTCAGGAGGCGGGAGAGAATCTTGAGCAAAAAGGTATTTGAGAAGGAACAAGAGGAAAATGAAGACGATGACGTTGAGGGGGAGGTCGAAGTTGGAGAGGAACATGTTTCAAGGACCTCGCCATTAACAAGGTCTAGAAATACATCAACAAATGCTTGTGAAGAAATAAAGTGGGAAGGTCGAACAATTGAGAAAACACCATCTAGAGAAGCTCTGTACAGAAGTGTGAGTGTTGGAGAGGTCAGTGTTGATGTTGGTGGGGCACTCACATTGGAAGGTGATTGACAAGAAGCAATCATGTGTTTCGTGCTGAACATTTTGACATATTATACGGTTTTTTTCGACATTGTATGCAAAAGATATAATCGTTTTACTTTTTCATCACTGTTTTTTGCAAAACATGTTCAAATTTAAGTTTATAAATTTTCCTAACTTGTTTGGGGAGGCGGGTTAGAATCATGAGCAAAAGGTATTTGAGGAGGAACAGGAAGAAAATGAAGACAATGATGTTGAACGGGAGGACGAAGTTGGCAAGGAACATGTTTCAAGGACCTCGCCGTCAACAAGGTCTAGAAATACCTCATCAAATGCTTGTGAAGAAATAAAGTGGGAAGGTCAAACAGTTATGAAAACACCATCTGGAGAAGCTCTGTACAGAAGTGTGAGAGTTGGAGATCTCAGTGTTGATGTTGGTGGGGCACTCACATTGGAAGGTGATTGAGAAGAAGCCATCATGTGTTTCGTGCTAAATATTTTGACATATTATACTCTTTTTTCGACATCGTATGCAAAAGATATAGTCGTTTTACTTTTTCATCACAGTTTTTTGCAAAACATGTCCAAATGTAAGTTTTTAAATTTTCCTTACTTGTTTGGGGAGGCGGGTGAGAATCTTGAGCAAAAGGTATTTGAGGACGAACAGGAAGAAAATGAAGACAATGATGTTGAAGGGGAGGTCAAAGTTGGCGAGGAACATGTTTCAAGGACCTCGCCATCAACAAGGTCTAGAAATACATCATCAAATGCTTGCGAAGAAATAAAGTGGAAAGGTCAAACAATTGGAAAAACACCATCTACACATGCTCTGTACATAAATGTGAGAGTTGGACATTTCAGTGTTGATGTGGGTGGGGCACTCACATTGGAAGGTGATTGAGAAGAAGCCATCATGTGTTTCGTGCTGAAAATTTAGATATATTATACGCTTTTTCGACATCGTATGCAAAAGATATAGTCGTTTTACTTTTTCATCACAATTTTTTGCAAAACATGTCCAAATTTAAGTTTTTAAATTTTCCTAACTTGTTTTGTGGAGGCGGGTGAGAATCATGAGCCAAAGGTATTTGAGGAGGAACAGGAAGAAAATGAAGAAGAGGATGTTGAGGGGGAGGTCGAAGTTGGCGAGGAACATGTTTCAAGGACCTCGCCATCAACAATGTCTAGAAATACATCATCAAACGGTTGTGAAGAAATAAAGTGAGAATGTCAAACAGTTGGGAAAACACCATTTGGAGAATCTCTGTACGGAAGTGTGAGAGTTGGAGATCTCAGTGTTGATTTTGGTGGGGCACTCACATTGGAAGGAAACTGAGAAGAAGCCATCATGTGTTTCGTGCAAAAGATATAGTCGTTTTACTTTTTCATCACAAATTTTTGCAAAACATGTCCAAATTTAAGTTTTTAAATTTTCCTAAATTGTTTGAGGAGGCGGGAGAGCATCATGAGCAAAAAGGTATTTGAGAAGGAACAAGAGGAAAATGAAGACGATGACGTTGAGGGGGAGGTCGAAGTTGGAGAGGAATATGTTTCAAGGACCTCGCCATCAACAAGGTCTAGATATACATCAACAAATGCTTGTGAAGAAATAAAGTGGGAAGGTCGAACAGTTGAGAAAACACCATCTGGAGAAGCTTTGTACAGAAGTGTGAGTGTTGGAGAGGTCAGTGTTGATGTTGGTGGGGCACTCACATTGGAAGGTGATTGACAAGAAGCCATCATGTGTTTTGTGTTGAACATTTTGACATATTATTTGTTTTTTTTCGACATTGTATGCAAAAGATATAGTCGTTTTACTTTTTCATCACAGTTTTTTGCAAAACATGTCCAAATTTAAGTTTTTAAATTTTCCTAACTTGTTTGGGGAGGCGGGTGAGAATCATGAGCAAAAGGTATTTGAGGAGGAACAGGAAGAAAATGAAGACAATGATGTTGAAGGGGAGGTCGAAGTTGGCAAGGAACATGTTTCGAGGAGCTCGCCATCAACAAGGTCTAGAAATACATCATCACATGCTTGTGAAGAAATAAAGTGGAAAGGTCAAACAGTTGGGAAAACACTATCTACAGATGCTCTGTACATAAATGTGAGAGTTGGAGTTCTCAGTGTTGATGTTGGTGGGGCACTCACATTGGAAAGTGATTGAGAAGAAGCCATCATGTGTTTCGTGCTGAACATTTAGATATATTATACGCTTTTTCGACATCGTATGCAAAAGATATTGTCGTTTTACTTTTTCATCACAATTTTTTGCAAAACGTGTCCAAATTTAAGTTTTTAAATTTTCCTAACTTGTTTTGTGGAGGCGGGTGAGAATCATGAGCAAAAGGTATTTGAGGAGGAACGGGACGAAAATGAAGAAGATCATGTAGAGGGGGAGGTCGAAGTTGGCGAGTAACATGTTTCAAGGACCTCCCTGTCGGTGTACTAAGGTAGGGGTACCTCAGTACCCCAACTTGTGCACGGGCAGTAGCAGCTTCCCGCGGCAGGGCCTACTACGTGCTTGCCGGAGACCTTTCTGATCCATATGAAGCCATTCAAAAACAAAGTATACAAAACAGAAGATCAAGGCCCCGGCAAATGGAGCTTGCCGGGAACGCCGTCCCAGGCTCAAGATTACCTCACTAGCACAAGACCCTGGCAAGAGGAACTTGCCAGGAAGACTAGAAGATTACGTTTCAGAAGACACGCCTCGGCGCACCCTGCGCCCCGACAAGACCCGGGGAGCGACAAGCTTCCCGGCCCGACAAGATCAAGCCCCCGGCAAGGTGCTTGCCGGGGGAAGCCTGCGCTGTGTACCTGCGCTCCAGCTCATCGGCCCACGCGTCGCCCTGGGGCCCGTCCAGGGACGCGTGGCGGATGGGTGTGCAGCCTGGGGGGCACGGTGGCACTCCACGGTGACGAGGCTATCGCCGTGGCAAACGGAGACGCAAGGGCGGGCGCTTTTGGGGTCGACGGCGACGGGCATTTAATGCTCTTGTCCCCCACTGTCAAAGTAGGTGATGACCACTGTTCATGCACTGTTCGTCCACTGTTTCCGCACTGTTACAACTACCACCACAATTACATTTTTACCCCTTCCTCTACGTTGACACCTGTCGGTGACCCCTTGAGCTATAAAAGGAGGCCCATGCACAACGTAGAGGGGGTTCGAAATCTAGATCGCTCATTCGCTTGGTGTAGCTAGTTCTTCAAGCTCCCGAGCTCCAACACTCAATAACAAACCAAGCAGGAGTAGGGTTTCACGCGTCCTTCGCGGCCCGAACCTGGGTAAACTGCCCGCGTGCTCTCCACGATCTGCTCTTTGTGCTCCCTCCGCTCCCTTACCGCACGAACAAGGGGCTCCGGTCCCATAGGTGCTCGTGGTGGACAGTTTCCCCCGACATCTTTGGCGCGCCAGGTAGGGGGCGTCGAGGTTGTGCGAACCTGATCCAGCGTTCACGCGGGCGCATTCTTCATCAACCTCTCCAGACACATCCACTTCATCAGCAACAACAGCATGGCCCCGAAGAAGAAGGCTTCGGAGGTCGGAGGCCCGTCTGCGTCTGTTCCACCGCCACCAGAACCAACGGTGGGTGGAGGAGACGCCGTCGGAAGGGTGGTCGCCGGCGAGGAAACTCATGGCGCCACCAAATCCAAGGACAAGACGGACGACCGAGCCTCGGTCTCCGTGGACGCGCCACGTCCATCTCAGCAAACAACGACCCAGCAGCGCCGTGGTACAGGAGGTACCATCCGCTTGCTGGGGCAAGGGCAAGCCGGAGGTTCGCGGGATGCTCCGGACCACCATCCGGGCACGAGCAAGGTGCGGTCACCGGGGCGGGAAACTGCTCCTTCTAACCCCGTTAGGAGTCCGAGCATATCCCGCTCCTCGCACCGCTCGCCCCCGCTCCCCTCCTCTCCAGCAGAAGCGCTCGCAAGAGCGCAACTACTCCTCGACTTCCCTCCAGCGGCAGACAAGGCCGAAGACTGGAGGGCAACAATCCAAAGCCTCATCGCCTTCGCCAACAACGACACGCCGCAACAGCCGGCGACGTCACAGCCGCGGCAAGTCGAGAAGACGAAGGCCGATGGCGACAAGACCGCCGGGGGTGCAACCACCGTGCACTCCCCGCCGCGGAAGCAGAAGACGCCGCCCCGCCGGATCAACGTCGACGACGACTCCACGACGTCGTCGGATCCGCGGGCTCGTCGGGACCAGCGCCAAGTCCTTGACGACCGGTGACAAGAAGACGCTCGAACGACGATCGAGCTCCGTCGAGAAGCTCGGCGACAATCAGATCAGCGGGCTGGGACCGCTGTTGACACATACTCGCCCGGTGAGCCAGGCGACTTGCCGTACGCGGCAGGTTGCCCTGCGTTTACCCGTGAGCTGTGGCGTGTCCAGTGGCCCAGCATGAAGAACTTCAAGCCCGACGTACCGGAGAAGTACGACGGCAAGACGCACCCCTCGGAATTCCTCAGCATTTACACCATCGCGGTGCAGGCTGCCGGGGGGGCGCGACGAGAAGATACTGGCGAACTACTTCCCGCTGGTGCTTAAGCCAAATGTCCGTTCTTGGCTTATGCACTTGCCGGAAGGCTCCATTTCTTCTTGGGTGGATCTTTGCCACCAGTTTGTTGGCGCCTTCACGGGCGGCCACAAACCCCACGGCCAGGAGAGTGATCTCCACATCCTGGCCCAGAAGGAAGGAGAACCTCTGCGCAAGTACATCCAGCGCTTCAGCCGCGTGCAGCACAACATCCCCGACGTCCACCCTGCTGCGGTTATCAGTGCGTTTCACCAGAACGTACGTAACCGCCGCATGCGTGAGGAGATGGCCATGACCAAGATACGGGATGTCAGCGAGCTTTATGCTCCAGCTGATAAGTGCGCGCGCGCCGAAGAGGGGAGGAGACTCCCCGGGGAGGATGCTGGCGTAGGAGGAAGCGACAGTGAGGATGCCGCCCCGGCAAAGAAGAGCCGGCGGCGGAACAATAGAAGAAAGAACAAGAAGGAAGTGCTTGCCGTCGAGAAGTCCGGCAAGGAGGCTCCCGCCAAGCAAGCACAGGCTGGCGGCTCCGGCAAGGAGCCTGCCCCTGTAGCGGCAGCCGACAAGCAGGACGGCTCCGACAAGCAATACTGCAAGATCCACCGCACCAAGGGCCACGACCTCTGCAACTGCAAACGCGTCGAATACCTCGTCGAGCAGCAGAAAGCTGAGTACGAGCGGCGCGACAAGGAGAAGGCCCAAGGTGGCGGAGGAGAGCCAAGCAAGAAGCGGCCGTTCAACGGCCGGGGAGGACGCCGCGGCAAGGCCAAACAGCGGCAAGGTGATCGACCTCCCCGGGGCCGCGACAAGGATGAAGAAGACGACGACGATGACATGGAGGAAGAAGATAACAGCGAGCAGGAGTTCCAGAAGGCCACGGAAGTCCTGTGCGTCGACGGCGGCGCCTCTCTGCATACTTCCCACCGCCAACTCAAGCAGTGGGTGCGGGAAGTAAATGCAGCGGAGCCGCCCGTGGAGTCGCGCAGGCTCCTCAAATGGTCCAGCACGCCCATCATTTTTGATCTTGAGGATCACCCTGACCGCACCACTGCGGTCGGGTGCTTGCCGATGTTAGTCTCACCAACCATCCACAACCTCAAGGTCAATAAAATGTTGGTTGACGGCGGGGCCGGGCTGAACTCCAAATCCCAGACGGCGAGCTCGAAGAGACCGGTTCGTTCCAAGGAATAAACCCGGGGAGGAGCAAGCCCAAGGGGAAGATTACTCTGCCAGTGACCTTTGGCGGGGAGCTGAACTTCAGGACGGAGAGGATAACCTTCGATGTTGCCGATATCCCATTGCCATACAATGGGATACTTGGAAGTCCTGCCCTCGCCAAGTTCATGGCAGCTTCCCACTACGCTTACAACGTACTCAAGATGCCGGGGCCGATAAGCGTCATCTCAGTCCATGGCGACAAGAAGGACGCGCTTATCTGCGCCGACAAGATCTACCGGGACGCAGCAGCCGCGGCGGAGAGCAGTACACTTGCCGCTGAAGCTCCTGGGGGGAAGAAGACCAAGACCAAGTCCGGCAAGTGCTCTGGGACCCACTCCGGCAACCGCACCTCTTCGGAGTGCTGCGCTGCCGCCGAGGACGTTCCGTCGTGCTCCACCGGCAAGTGCAAGAAGGGAATGGCCGCTCCACCGGCAACCAAGAAGGTGTCCGCCAAGGAGGACGGCACTGGTGGTACCTTCACCATCAGTGCCACACTTGACAGCAAATAGGAAAGCACGCTCGTTGCCTTCCTGCGGGCGAATGTCGATGTGTTTGCTTGGCAACCATCTGACATCCCCGGTGTTCCCAGGAAGGTAATTGAGCACAAGCTTGCTGTTTGTTCTCATGCGCGGCCCGTCAAGCAGAAGGTCAGAAAGCAAGCCGTGGAGCGCCAAGAATTCATTGCCGAAGAAATCAAGAAACTAGAAGCAGCGGGCCTGGTTAGAGGCGTGATCCATCCCACGTGGTTAGCAAATCCAGTTGTCGTGCGTAAGGCCAACGGGAAGTGGAGACTGTGTATAGACTTCACCGATGTGAATAAAGCATGTCCCAAGGATCCATTTCCCTTGCCGCGCATTGACCAGATTGTTGACTCCACTGCCGGATGTGAGCTGCTCTCTTTCCTTGATGCATATTCAGGCTACCACCAGATTTTCATGGCAAAGGAAGATGAAGAGAAGACTGCATTCATCACTCCATGCGGCACATATTGCTTCATACGCATGCCCTTTGGATTGAAGAATGCAGGCTCAACATTTGCAAGGGTAGTGCACACTGCTTTTGAGCCACAGATCCACAGGAATGTAGAAGCCTACATGGATGACATAGTGGTGGAGAGCAAGAGCAAAGATACCTTGATCCAAGACTTGGAAGAAACATTCGAGAACCTGCGCAAGATCCAGCTTAAGTTGAACCCCGAGAAGTGCGTCTTTGGAGTCCCCTCCTGCAAGCTTCTCGGGTTTTTTGTGTCACGGAGGGGGATTGAAGCCAACCCCGACAAGATTAAAGCCATCGAGCAGATAGAAGCCCCGAAGCGCGTCAAGGATGTCAGGAGGCTTGCAGGTTGTGTAGCTGCCCTCAGTAGGTTCATTTCGAAGTCTGCAGAACGCGCCCTACCTTTCTTCAAAATCTTGAAAAAGGCAGGTCCTATGAAATGGACTCCGGAAGCGGAGGCAGCGCTGCAAGACTTGAAACGGTACCTATCCTCCACTCCAATACTTGTCGCACCTAGGCCACAAGAGAAGTTGCTACTGTACTTGGCGGCAACCAATCAAGTGGTTAGTGCTGCGTTAGTAGTGGAGAGGGAGGCTGACGAGGAGTCTACACCACCGGCAAGCGAATCCAGCGACAAGCAGGGGGCTACTCCGGCAAGCTCTGGCCCCGACAAGGACAACTCTGCGCAGAAGGAAGGAGAAGTGCGGAGAAAAATGATGCAGCGCCTAGTGTATTTTGTGAGTTCCCTCTTGCAGGGAGCTAGATCAAGATACTCCGGGGGTGCAAAAGTTGCTTTTCGGCCTCCTCATGGCCTCGAGAAAACTGCGCCATTACTTCCAAGCACACGAGATAACAATGGTCACTCGCTTTCCGCTGAAGAGGATATTGCACAATCCAGAGGCAACAGGCAGGATCGTCGAGTGGGCACTGGAGCTGTCAAGCTTTGGTCTCAAGTTTGAGAGTCCTTCAACTATCCAGAGCCGAGCTTTGGCAGAATTCATAGCTGAATGGACCCCAACGCCCAATGAGGAAGTTCCAGAAACAAGTGTACCCGTACAAGAAGCGACAAGTGAATGGGTAATGTACTTCGATGGTGCCTTCTCGCTGCAAGGCGCCGGTGCCTGCGTGGTACTCATCGCGCCCACCGGAGAGCACCTCAAGTATGTTATCCAGATGCACTTTCCCAGGGAGCAAGCGACAAACAATACTGCTGAGTACGAAGGCTTGCTTGCCGGCCTCAGGATTGCGGCCGAACTTGGGATCAGAAAGCTAATTGTGCGGGGAGATTCTCTGTTGGTGGTCCGGCAAGTCAACAAGAGTTACCAGAGCCCTTTGATGGAAGCTTACGTAGATGAAGTGAGGAAGCTTGAAGAACACTTTGAGGGCCTGCAAATGGAGCACGTTCCAAGTGCTCAGAATGACATTGCAGATGGCCTCTCAAAGTGTGCTGCGATGAAGTTACCTGTGGAACCAGGGACCTTTTTGCTCAAGCTGACTCAGCCATCCGTAACACCATCTATTGGGCAGCACAAGAAGAGAAAGTTGGCCTCCGGCGACTACTTGCCGGCGGATCTCCCCGAGGCCGCCGCCAAGGTACCCAAGATCAACGATCAGAATGCTGAGGAACAGTTTGCTCCTGCGGATCCCCGGATCTGTACAATTGAAGAAAGCGTTCCCGACAAGCCTCGCCCCGGCGAGCTTGCCGGGGGACCATCCGCTCCGGCAGAACCAGCGGTTCTTGCCGTGGAAGCTGGGGTTCCCGCAGCGGTGCTCATGCCTTTAGTCCTTGCCGTTGAGCCTCGGGCTCCGGCATGGGCGCAGCAGATCGTCCGTTTTCTGCAAACTGGAGAACTTCCCGACGACCTAGAAGAGATAGAGAAGATAACCTGGCAGTCAAGTATGTACCAGTTCGTGGATAACGAGCTATACAGAAGAAGACTCAATGGAGTCAGGTTGAAGTGCATTTCCAGAGAAGATGGACAGAAGCTGTTGGCAGAGATACATGGAGGCATATGTGGCCACCACATTGGCGCAAGGGCACTTGCCGGGAAGGCATTCCGGCAAGGGTTCTTCTGGCCAGAAGCCCTCCAAGATGCAACTGCACAAGTAACTAAGTGTGAAGCGTGCCAGTTCCATGCCAAACAAATTCATCAGCCAGCTCAAGCTCTCCAGACGATCCCTTTGTCCTGGCCCTTCTCGGTCTGGGGGCTCGATATCCTCGGCCCCTTCCCCCGTGCTGTCGGGGGCTTTGAGTACTTGTACGTTGCAATCGACAAGTTCACAAAGTGGCCAGAAGTGGAACCAGTGAGAAAGGTGACAGCACAGTCAGCGGTCAGGTTCTTCAGGTCGATTGTTTGCCGTTTCGGGATCCCTAACAGGATCATCACCGACAACGGCACACAATTCACTAGTCGCACCTTCATGCAGTACGTCCAAGACCTTGGCGCCAAGGTCTGCTTCACTTCTGTTGCCCACCCGAGGAGCAACGGTCAAGCGGAGAGGGCAAATGTTGAAGTGCTGCGCGGACTCAAGACAAGGACCTTTGACAGGCTGCGCAAGTGCGAAAAAACTGGATAGAGGAGTTACCGACGGCTCTTTGGTCAATCAGAACGACACCAAGTCGAGCCACCGGACAGACACCCTTTGCTCTAGTCTACGGAGCAGAGGCAGTTCTCCCCACGGAACTCGTATACGGATCTCCTTGAGTGCTCGCTTATGATGAGCTCGAGCAAGAGCAACTGCGACAAGATGATGCATTGCTCCTCGAGGAGGAACGTCTCCAGGCTGCTGTACGAGCTGCTCGATACCAGCAAGCCTTGCGCCGCTACCATAGCCGCAAGGTTAAAGCCAGGAGTCTCGAGGAAGGCGACCTTGTTCTTCGGCGTGTTCAGTCCGGCAAGAATTCCAACAAGTTGACGCCGAAGTGGGAAGGCCCTTATCGGGTGAGACAAGTCACAAGGCCCGGCGCTGTCCGCCTTGAGACCGAAGAAGGCTTACCGGTGAGCAACTCCTGGAACATAGAGCATCTTCGCAAGTTTCACCCATGAGGCGCGGTTGCCGTGATCCGCTCCGGCAACCACCTTTTGTACAAGCCTTGCCGCTGTTGCATGTAACCCTTTGTACAAAGCCGGGCGCAGATCCCGCGCATCAGTAAAGTTTTTATGTTTTGCACTATTTGCCTTTTCCATGCTCTTCCTCGCTATTTGCATGCATCATTTGGCATCTTGTGCAACACACGAGTCCGGTAAGCATTAGCACGCCGAAGGGCCCTATACTTGTTTTCCCTCTTCTTTTTTCTTTCCCTCTTAAACAGAAGGAATGTTCCTCGCGCACAAGTTTGCCGGGGGGGAAGGAGATGGAAGATGAACCGAGTGCTGTTCAAGAAAGAGGAGCCTCGTCGGGGAGACAAGCAATATATGAAAGCTAAGTTACCAGAATTTGAGCAGTTCAAATTTTTAAATTTTAAGTTATCTTCCTTGAACAACCACACTTTGTATGGAAAACCTGTGCGCGGAGGAACCTACCCGTGGCTAGCCGCACCCTTATCTTGTTTTCGAGTACGCTCAACGACTTAAGTGAGCTGCGAGAAGTGTCGCGCCCTTGTTTCGTTTTCGAGCTCACTCAGCAAGCTAAGTGCGTTGCGACTAGCTGCGGCAAGGTTGCTTGCCGGTAATACCTTGGCCAGCAGGCTGCTCAGGGTCCAGCACTCGGCGCTCGCGGCAAGGGCCCTTTGCCGGCAAGTTCCCTAGAAGCGTAGGGTTGAAAGCATACAAAGTAGAGGACCAAAACAAGGGAGATAACACTGCATCGATTGCTCAAAATAAGATAATATCTTACAAGGGATAACTTGTCACAAATCACTAACAGATTCGTGTCCATGGCACACTTTGCAGTAACAAAGGAAATAAAAAGGAAGAGGCCTAATCTACGCGGTCGCCCTCACGCCTGGAGATCTTGTTCACCTTGGCGATAATGTGGGCGACCTGCGCCTTCAGCGCCTCCATATCCGCGTCGGCCGGCAAGCTGCGGAGAACGTTGACGAGGTTTATACCAGGATTGCGGTACACTATCTTCGTCAGAACGCGCTCCAAAGTTCCCGCGCAGAGCTGGCGTGACTCCTCGGCCAGTTGTGCGGGGAGCTTCTTCTGTAGATTTGCGAGAGCCGGCGCGACTCCTCTGAAGAAGAGACTGAGCTTGGCGCTGTGGGGGAGATTTGGATCCGGAGAGTATATGAGATGCTCAACCCTCAGCGCCATCAGCTCCTTGTCGATGCTAGCTGCAGAAGCCACCAGATCTTCAGTCCATACCTCGACGGTCTGGCGGAAGTTGTTGGCTGCAGTGGTGGCACTCTCCACCAGGCCCCGCTCTTTGCGGAGCTCGTCCTTCAGTTTGGTTTCACAGTCCCGGACGGCGTCGAGTGAATCCATCAGCGTGGAGACCTTCAGCTCCAGATCTGCAATTGAGTCCTTGGCGGCCTTCAGCTCGTCGCCCTGCTTGGAGAGGCGTACCTGGAGTTCTGAGTTGGTATGGGCATCCTTCTCGCGCTCTATGTTGAGCGCGGTGACCCTCTCCGTGCTCGCCTTCAGGTACTCCTCCAGCTGCACCACCTTAGCCTCGAGGTCCTTCTTGGCGGTATCCGCGGTGGCTGCGGCGGCCTTTGCTTCCTTCAGCTCTCCGCCAAGGGCCTGCTCCCGGGCGGCAAGGTCTTCCTCATGAGAGTCGAGTTCGACCTTCCGCTGGTTGAGCGCTCCTTCTCGCTGGGACAGCGCTTCTCCGTGAGTCGTTGCTGCTCCTCGGCTTCGGCCTTCTCCAGGAGCCACTCTTGGTACTCTCCAGCAAGCCTCTCGCGCTCCTCCGCCAAGTCGCGGAGGGCCGCTTGCTCCGCGCCGCGCTTCTCCATATCTGCTGCGGCCTTGGCGGTGAGGGCTTCCCGAGACTCGAGCTTCGCCTGCCTGGCCCGGTAAAGGGCCAGGAGCCGATGGAGCAACTTCTCCTCCTCGGGCTCGTCGCTCCCGCCAGGCGCCTCGACGATGTTCAGCCCCGCGGAGGCGAGAACCTCCCCATCGAAGGTCTCTCCCTCCTCGGGGACTCGCGACGAGGATCCCCACGGCACTTGAATGAAGACGCCGTTGGGAGCCTCAAGGTAGAAGGCGGGCTGCTCCTTCTCGGTGGAGGGGTCGGCGGCCGGCGCAGCGCTTGACGCTCCTGCCGCCTCCGGGCCGGCAGTATGGCCGCCGTCCCCCTCCCCGGCCGCTGCGTCTGCGGTCGGGGCAGTCTCCTCCGCGGCGGGCTCGTCGGCTCCCGCCATGTCTTCAACGACAGGGGCGTTGCCGCCGTCGCCTTGCGCGCCCTCCTCCTCGACGACGACCTCCGTGTCCATCCTCTCTGGGGGAGGAGGATCTAGAAGAAGAAGAAAAAGAAAAAGTTCAAGCAAATATCCAAAAAAGACAAGTCCAAGAAGACGAGGTTACAAGACTTACCTTGGCGGACTTCGTCGGCGACAGGCTCCCTCGCCGGGGAGCTCTCCCTTGGCGGGGTGGCCGCCCTCGCCGGGCTGCTCGCCCTTGGCGGGGTACTCGCCCTTGGCGGGGTACTCGCCCTTGGCGGAGTACCCGCCCTTGGCGGAGCGCTCTCCCTCGCCGGAGAGTTCGTCCTTGGCGGGGACGGCGGGGCCTGAGGCTCCTCGGGAGTGGTCTCCGGGCGCTCCTGCGGCTGCGGCTCCATTTCTGCACAAGACAATCAAGACAAAACAGAGTAACAAGATATTAGTACAAGACAAAAACTTCAGGCGCGCCCGACGAGCGGAAAGTTCAAAACCAGACTTACGCTGGGGGCTGCGCTGGGGGCTGCTCCTCGGAGCAGCACTTAGGTCCGGCAAGCTCGTCGCCGGCGCGTCCCCTGTTGCCGCGACGGGCGAGTCGTCCTCAACCTCGACCACGGGGACCTTGGCCTTCTTCGCCGCTCGCTGGGCCAGGGTCCTGGAATCAAAGCAAGAAGCAAAGTCAGAATCATCAAAGAAAGAATCAAGACAAAATTAAAGAAGATACAAAACTTCAAGCACTTACTCCTCTTCCTCGTCGTCGTCGCTAAGGGCGGAGAAATCAAACTCCACCTGAGGCGCGTCCGCGCGAGGAGCAGGAGGAGAAGGCTCTCTCGGGCGCTTGGCGGTCCCCGGGGCTGGGGGCTGCGAAGACCCGGCCCCTGTGGACGCCGAGGCCCGGGGAGCAGGCGGAGCAGCCGCTCTGCTCTGAGAAGACCCTCCCCCACTTGGCACTGACGTACGGGGCGCCTCCGCCGTAGCCTGTGTGCGGGGCGCCTCCGCCGCGGTTGGTGCGCCGGGCGCTCCCGTCGCGGCTTGGCTCCCCCGGGTAGCTCGCGCCGCCCGGCGAGCAGGTTGTTGTCGGGGAGCCTGCGCCCTCGTCGTCGTCGTCGCCTTGCGGAGGCGCTTCAACGGAGATCGCCTGGGACTTGCCCGTGGCGGGGAGGTCTCCGATGACGAGGAGGTGTCGTCGTTGAGCCCCAGAGACCCACCGGAGTCCTCGCCGGCCCCGGCGTCCTCCTCCTCCTCCTCGGCCGGCTCGCTGGGCCCAGCGCCCTGCCCTACGGCCGTGCTCCCTCTAGCGCCTCCGCTCCCTCCAGCACCTCTGCTTCCTCCGGCAACGTCGCCCCTCGCGGCGGCCTCGCTCACGATCCCGGGGATCCCAGCATACCTCAGAGAGGGGACCCCGGCGAGCTCGTCGGGCGGAAGCTTAAGCAGCCTGCGGATCTCCGCCTCCTCTGCTTGGCACGACGCTTCCGCGGCCTCTGCCTCTTCAACTGTAAACCCGAACTCTCCTGCCGCTGCCGCTGCGGCGGCCTCTTCTACCCGGATAGCAATATAAGCAATCTCCCGCTCAGTGGTGGCCCGGGTGAGCCCCTTGATCTCCTCCTTGATCTTCGGCACCTCCACCAAGTTGTCGAAGAAGCTCATGATGGCATCCGGCGTGGGCACTATCCATGTGGGGTCGACGCCGTGCGAGTCACATGCGGGCATCATCGCGCGCAAGGAGTCCCGGGCCGTGCTGTTGCATAGGGGCACCACTCCCCGGGGAGCTCTAAACCACTCCGGGTGGGCCGGGTCATGCTTAAAAAGCTCCCGGACCATCCCCTTCAGCTCCAGCGACGTGAAGTTGAAGTTCAGTCCTTGGCGCAGTCTCATAATGTCCGCCGCATTGCCGTACTCCCATGCTGGCCTTTTCCTCTCCTGTAAAGGGGCAATGCGACGGCGGAGGAAGTCTGCCCCTACTTCTCCGATGGTCAACTTGGCTACCCGGAGACGAAGAATTCTGACAAGGGCGACGTTGAGCTTGATGTCGTTCGAGTCCAGTTCGCTCCAGTCCCTGCCGCGCACTATGGCTATTGTGCGCGGCGCAGTGAAGGGCTGCGGCTCGTCCTCTACTATCCAGCACCAATCCGCGCGCCACTCCTCCCACTTGCCACGGAGCTCCCCTTGCAGATAGGATTCCTTCTTGTTCAAGCGGAAGACCCAAGAGATACCCCCGGAGAGGGGAGCGCCGGCCTCTACTCTAGGCGTAAATAAATGCCTAAAAAGCGCTACGTTTGGATAGATCCATATGTAGTTTTCGCACAGATGTGCGAAAACCGCCATCGTGAGGATGGCGTTGGGGGTGAAGTCTAAAAGATGGAGGTTGTAGGTGTTCATGATATCGCAGAAAAATTCAGAGAAGGGAGGACAAAGGCCGCAGTGGAAGAAGACAGCGAAGAAGAAATACCCGCCGGGGTACAGATCCTTGGCGGCGGCGGGATAAACTCTGGTCCGAGGATGCGCCTTGGTCTTCTTGGCCCAGAACAGGTAGTACTTGTTCCAGAGCTCCCGCGCGCCGAGCCTTGGCGCGAAGACGACATTCCTCTTCCGCAGGAGAGCAAGCTTCGCCGCCTGCTCGGATTTCTCTTTCTTGGCCTTCTCCGCCTTCGCCTTCTCGGTCTTCGGGGCCATGGCGGAGGCGGCGAGGGAAGGGGGGCGAGGAGTCCGGCGGCGCCGCAGATGCGAGAGACGGCGGAGGAGGTGTGGAGGCGGAGCGCAGAGGGGAATTTCTGGAGATGGAAGAAGCAATGAAGACGAAGTAAGGTAACGGCCCCTGCTTCCTCTGCTTTTAAGGGGGAAGTGGGGGACGCTCCGCATTTCCGATTAAAGAACGTGGCCACGTTCTCTCCCACGACGCCGCAATCGACGCGTGCTGTTACAGGGGGACGCGGCGGATGCGGAAGAGGATTCGGCGTGCTGTGGGCCGCGAGTGCCCGTGCACTGTTTTGGGCCTGGCCCAACAGCGCTCGGCACCGTGTGTGGCCCAGGCCCGGGGGCTCCTGTCGGTGTACTAAGGTAGGGGTACCTCAGTACCCCAACTTGTGCACGGGCAGTAGCAGCTTCCCGCGGCAGGGCCTACCACGTGCTTGCCGGAGACCTTTCTGATCCATATGAAGCCATTCAAAAACAAAGTATACAAAACAGAAGATCAAGGCCCCGGCAAGTGGAGCTTGCCGGGAAGGCCGTCCCAGGCTCAAGATTACCTCACTAGCACAAGACCCTGGCAAGAGGAACTTGCCAGGAAGACTAGAAGATTACGTTTCAGAAGACACGCCTCGGCGCACCCTGCGCCCCGACAAGACCCGGGGAGCGACAAGCTTCCCGGCCCGACAAGATCAAGCCCCCGGCAAGGTGCTTGCCGGGGGAAGCCTGCGCTGTGTACCTGCGCTCCAGCTCATCGGCCCACGCGTCGCCCTGGGGCCCGTCCAGGGACGCGTGGCGGATGGCTGTGCAGCCTGGGGGGCACGGTGGCACTCCACGGTGACGAGGCTATCGCCGTGGCGAACGGAGACGCAAGGGCGGGCGCTTTTGGGGTCGACGGCGACGGGCATTTAATGCTCTTGTCCCCCACTGTCAAAGTAGGCGATGACCACTGTTCATGCACTGTTCGTCCACTGTTTCCGCACTGTTACAACTACCACCACAATTACATTTTTACCCCTTCTTCTACGTTGACACCTGTCGATGACCCCTTGAGCTATAAAAGGAGGCCCATGCACAACGTAGAGGGGGTTCGAAATCTAGATCGCTCATTCGCTTGGTGTAGCTAGTTCTTCAAGCTCCCGAGCTCCAACACTCAATAACAAACCAAGCAGGAGTAGGGTTTCACGCGTCCATCGCAGCCCGAACCTGGGTAAACTGCCCGCGTGCTCTCCACGATCTGCTCTTTGTGCTCCCTCCGCTCCCTTACCGCACGAACAAGGGGCTCCGGTCCCATAGGTGCTCGTGGTGGACAGTTTGCCCCGACACTCTCCATCAACAAGGTCTAGAAATACATCATCAAATGCTTGTGAAGAAATAAAGTGAGAAGGTCAAACAGTTGGGAAAACACCATTTGGAGAATCTATGTACAGAAGTGTGAGAGTTGGAGATCTCAGTGTTGATTTTGGTGGGGCACTCACATTGGAAGGAGATCGAGAAGAAGCCATCATGTGTTTCGTGCAAAAGATATAGTCATTTTACTTTTTCATCACAATTTTTTTGCAAAAGATGTCCAAATTTAAGTTTTTAAATTTTCCTAACTTGTTTGAGGAGGCGGGAGAGAATCATGAGCAAAAGGTATATGAGAAGGAACAGGAGGAAAATGAAGACAATGATGTTGAGGGGGAGGTCGAAGTTGGCGAGGAATATGTTTCAAGGACCTCGCCACACTATTAGGAAAAGGCCTACTAATGGCGCACCTATTTTGGCCATTAATGGCGCATTAGTGGTGCGCCATTAGTGCCACGCCATTAGTATATTTTACTAATGGCGCACCTCTGGTGCACCATTAGTATCTGGTATACTAACGGCGCACCTCAAATGCGCCATTAATATATACAGCGGTGCGCCATTAGTATGCCTCCCAGGGGGCCATGTATAGCCAGGTGCTTTGGCATACTAATGGCACACAACTGCAAGATGCGCCATTAGTAACTTTGGCATACTAATGGCGCACTATTTAATGATGCGCCATTAGTATCCTTTGGCATACTAATGGCGCACTGTGATGTGATGCGCCATTAGTATGAATATTAGGTTTTTTATTAATTTTTTAATTTTCTGTTTTTTGCACAGGCTACAAAATGTATTATTGGACAAAATATAGACAGCACACATCAACAACAGATTCATCGAATACAATAGAAGATTAGTCTCCAAATACAATTCATCATATTAGTCTCCGAATACAATTCATCATATCAGTCTCCGAATTGAAAAGACCGAACAAAGATAGAACATTATATTACAAGTCTCGAGACCGCGAGTAGCGAGTTTGTCTTCACATTACAAGTCGATATCGATCATCTAAACTACCGTCACATAGAAGAGAGCTGCGGTCATCACGATGAGCATCATCACGATGAAACTCGTCTTCATCCGGTTCCTCCAACCCTCCCTCCCCTCTCCCGCTAGATAGCGGGCGTATCTAGATTCCGCCTCGGCCCTAGTGGTGTACCCTTTGTAACTGTTACCGCTGAATCGGTGAACCTGTCTCCGACACTCCTCCCAGTCATCGTAGACAACAGGAACCTTACCCTTGTACATGACATACGACATCATCGCTATGCACTAGCCAAACGAAACATTAGTACCAATTCACAGACAATACATAAGCAATATATAAGTATGCAACAGAACGATCGGAAGAGAAAAGCAAGACATTAATAGCATCGATTACATCTAAGTTGAACGACAGTCCAAACCAAAGAGACATACTACAAGTTCATTAATGTTTAATTAGAACATGTGCCATTCGATGTTTCAGAACTAGACACAGCATCACTACTTTCGACTCGACTCAAGGGACCGGAGCGTGGATGAAGCCGCCGTCTATCGTGGGAGTCATGAAATAGCGGGCGTTGTCAGCCTGCATTTGTAGCATTGTGTCGATGTCACTGTTGGACGGTTGATTTCTTAGGTAGAACTGCCCCGAGGTACGAAGGACATCTTGATGGATGATTTCCGCAAACTCCGACTGGATGGGAAAGAATTCTTGTCTGATGTCCGCGTCTTGGATTGCCGACACGCTCGCGGCCCAATCTTTGAGTTTACTCGGTAGCAGAAGTTGGTGATGGTCCCGTACGATCGCCCGCATGTGATGGATGGCGTAGTAGGCACCCTTCTGACCGCCAGGCGGCTGCTTGACGCAGCAGAACGTCGTATTGTGGGAGAACACGTGCTTGACGTACTTACGAATAGGCCTGGTGAAGGTGCCTCCAGATTTGGCGTAGCCGGGGAGAACATCATCAAGAACCTTCTTGACATTTGTGTAGTCTACGTTGGACTGATGGTCTGAGTCAAAATACGTGGCCATGGAATATTTGGGGCTTAGGAGGATCAGCGTGCAATGTGTGTCACTGCAGAAAACACGGAATGTTAAAAGAAAAACGATCGAAATCTAAGAATTCATATGTTACGGGGCGGTTGAGGGGAGGACTTACTCGGGAAAGTAAGGCAAGAGGAAGTTATCCTTATCTCGGTTTGCCAGAATGACGCCTTCGAGGTAAGAACTCGCGACTTGCCGGTCCCCAGCGCTACCCAAGATCTTGGCACGCATGTAGAAGGGGTCGACTATCACGATGTCCGGGGTCTTGTCGCGAATGATCCGCATCTCCATACTCCGCGAAAATAGCCGAACGAAGGTGTAGTGCAGCGGATGAAGATTCAACATAGCGTAGATGTCATCAAACAGCAGGATGATCGTACCCCCGATGGAATTATCCACAAAGCCCTTGCCCTCTGGCACCTTGGCCGCGAAAACCGGGTATGCCACATCCTTCTCTCTGAGACGCCACTTCACCAAAGAAAGAATACTATCATGCAGACTCCGCATAGCACCGGTTGCAGCATCGAGCATATTTCTCGGTACCATCGGCCTACCCGCCACATGCACCCTCCTCATTACATCCTCAGGTGAAGGTGGCCCGTCCTGAGCACGGATCGTACTCGGTGCCGGCTGGCTCGCACCATTGTTAGTCTTTATTTTGCGTGACTTCTTCTTCTCCTGTAATGGGACCGAGTTCTGCTCACAAACCGCCTTCTTGAGTGTGTTGGGGCTGATAATATTTCGCACCTCGCCTATCTGAGGCTCGATGAAGTCGGCAGCTAGAGGCGTCTCCTGAGAGCTGAACGGCAGACGGCGCCTGTTGCAACTTGGTTTCTCCGCGGTACCAGCTAGATCGCGCACGTCTTTTGTAGGGTTGGGTTCTTGAGAAGGAGGCCCCATGAAGTCGCCACCGTAGCCATGATCGGCAAAGTACTGATCGACGTTGGCAAATGTATCGTCGTCGTCGTCGTCGTTCTGATCCTGTGCCATATGCATGTTTGGATCGAGTGGCATAGGGATGTCCGGCACCGTTGCGGCGGTCTTGCCATGGGGCCGACTTGGCGCCGGCACGACTGGCGGTGTTGTCTTTGGGGTGGTGTCCCCCGCCCCCAAACGAATCTGGCTCTTCGGTCAAAGCAGGGGCCAGCTCAGGCAGGCGCTGAGGGTCATCACGTCAACATCGTCGGCCCCGATGGGTCGAATCAGAGGTAACAACTCATCGCAGCCTGGCAACACCCGAACCAGTTGAACCCTAAACAAGTTGGGTGGCATCTGGGTATCGTGGAACACGAGGTTGCCCGGTTGAACGATTTTTCCCTTGGCGACATCGACCAACTCGTTGTTCACGAAGTGGAGGAGAGTGCACGGAACATCGGCGGCGCCCTGCGAAAACATGTAGGGCGTCAGGGATGCCCAGTCAAAGGCAAGGAGATGAAGTCCTCGGCAGAGAGAGGCTTAATTAGATACCGTGATGATGGCGTCGAGCTCGGCTAATGTCGAGGCACCACCAACGGTAGGCGTGCAGTTGACGGAGGGGCAGCTTGCTGCAGAGGTGTCGGCCGGCGTACACCCGGGTGCATTAAGCTCCCATGCCAGCGTCGGAGACACCAATGCCGCCTCTGCCGGACACACCAATGGCCCTGCCATCGCGTTCTGCGAGTTGCTGGCCGTGAAGCTAGGAATCGGGGGCGGCACCTGTTGGCCGCCCGCAATCCACGCGTGCAACCGCTCGATCAAGGTAGGCACAATGGCGGTGATCGTCGCTCCGAGTTGTTGTTGCACTTTCTCTTGGACAATCTCCGGAATCAGCGCCAACTGTGCCTTGAGTTCTTGAACCTCGCGCGCCTGGCTTTCCGAGCTGGTCTTTTTCTCCTTTCGCCCACCAGCGTTATAGTATGACGACCATTTTGTCGACAAGCCTTTGCCGGGCACACGACCAGCTGACGTCGGTTTACTGAGCTTATCCTTTTTCTTCATTACATATAACGCCCTATTTAGAGTGGTGTCCCAAGGGTTGCTCTTAGTCGACCCCGCGCTACTGCTTTCAGTCGCCTGCAGAAGGAATGTGAACCATTTAGAAATTTGGCTTCATTAATTAGAATGCAACCATATGGAGCTAATTACGCGGCGGTGTATTCCTTACCAGAACAAGCTCAAGCGCCCTGGTCTTCGGATCCGTGGTAAGCTCCTTTGATTTTGGGTCCTTCTTGTACCGGGCCCTGACAAAGTTCCTGGTCTGCTTGTCACCGTTTATATCGAAGAGGGGCGGTAGGCCTTGCTCGGCACGGTCCGCCTCCTCCTTGTCCCATAGAGGATCCGCCACTCTGTAACCACCGGGACCGAGTGTGTGTTCCCCTAAGTTCAGCTCCCGCATTTCTTTCCCCCACTAACTTGATTCGGAGGTTGCGGTGCTCGAGCACTTGATCTTGAAGTCGTTGTAGTCATCTTCGGTGATCGAAGGATTTTTTTTGCTTGATCTTCTCATAACTCTCACCTTTCTCGATCATTCTCTTCACCGTGCTTTTCCAGGTAGACAGGGCCGTGCTCATCCTCGTGAGGGCGGTATTGTTCACTTTATTCCCTTTGAGTCATGTGTTTTCAAATTCAGCGGGGAACTTCTATCGTTCGTGCAGCTTCGTGAAGAGGAGGTTGCGCAAATTCCCTCGGTCAGGATGCCTCAGGTTCTCGGTGTTGATCGAGACGGTGCTCCGGAGAATGCACCCGAGCTGAAGCGAGTAGCCCTTGACTATTCCTTCGGGCGTCGTTGGATTCCCGGTGCAGTCCACTTCCGTAAATTCCTCCTTGACGGTGCGGAGCATGGTCGGGCGCCGATCCTTCCGTTGCCTCTTCGGTTGGCTGCCATCTGTGCGTGCGCCGCCATCATCAGTGGTGGCATCCTCGGCGGCACCATCAGTGGTGGCATCCTTGGCGGCACCATCAGTGGGGTCATCCTCGGCGGTACCATCAGTGGTCTCAGGATCGGTGGGGAAGACGGCGTCGTCATACAAGTGAGGTTGTTCCTCCATCTCCTGGGACAGCTCCCAGAATGCCTAGCCGCCCGAACCCCCGGCCTAATCGTTGTTGGCCATGTTTCTCTCTAAATAGGAAAAAAGTTTGGTCAAAAAGTTGGTTATTGTCAAGGAACAAGATCATGGTCTCATCACTTAGGGTTTGTCGACACCGAGGTATCCTAAAAGCTAAGCTTTTATCATTGAGGGTTTTTCGACGCCGAGGCACCCTAAAAGCCTAAGCTTTCATCATTTCGGTTTTTATCGACACCGAGGCACCCTAAAAGCCAAGGTTTTATAATTAATGGTTTGTCGACACCGAGGCATCCTAAAAGCTAAGCTCGGAAGGAGAATTGTAAGTTGGGCCTAATCACTTGGCTCTATTGCCGCCTATGGTTTAATGCAGCTAGAATAAAGGGGCACTTGATCCTACTTAATTAACTACTAAGATACCCCGACCCATGCATTAGTCACAAGTACCCCATATGTCCTATTTTTAGCAAAGTCATGCTAAAATTCACGGAAAATTTCAGCATGACCTTTGCTGAAAATAGGACATATGGAGTACCAAAATTTGCCGGAACAGAAGTTAATCGACATTCCAGCAAACTCAAGGGCCTCTCGGGTGGACAAGGCAAAATAATTATCCCAGGTGGACAAGGCAATGTACTACTTGCTTAAATCTCTGTCCAATGCTATTTACAAGAGAAACAACAGGTGGCAAAGCCCAGTGTTAAAAAAAGGCCTCCATCACAACATGGATAATACATTGGCAGTTACATCAACAACTTTTTGTGTCTTTTGATGGTACCAAATTGATAGAAGTATCATTGTCAGAAGAAGGGGGTTTTAGTTTGAACCAAAGACAAAAATTCAAGCCAACTGTTGTAGCTCTGTTCATCTACACATCTCATAAATAATAGCTTTTAAACAACACCAACCCAGACCTAGGCAACAGTGGCATCTTGTTCATTTACAGATCCCAAAACAGAAGGCAATGTTTTGCCATTATCTAGTTTCCACTTATAAAAATTCTTAGCAGCAGCAAAAGCCTAAGGCTCTGTTTGATAGCAAAGTATTAAAAAAACTGCAGTATCAACAAACTACGGTAATTTAGCCTGTAGGCATAACATACCATGGTTTTAACATAATAGAGTATTTTTAGAGTATTGACAATACAGAGCATCTGTTTGGCTGTGGCCTGCGCAGTGCTGTAAGTGTAGATGGCTCCATGGTTTTAACATAACAGAGCAAAGTATTAAAAAACCGCGGTATCAAAAAAGAGGTCCATGGTTCTGTCGGGGGAAACTGTCCACCACGAGCACCTATGGGACCGGAGACCCTTGTTCGTGCGGTAAGGGAGCGGAGGGAGCACAAAGAGCAGATCGTAGTGAGCACGCGGACAGCTTACCCAGGTTTGGGCCGCGACGGACGCGTAAAACCCTACTCCTGCTTAGATTGTATTGAAGTGGGGAGCTCGGGAGCTTGAAGAACTAGCTACACCGAGCGAATGAGTGATCTAGGTTCCGAACCCTTTCTACGTTGTGCATGGCCCTCCTTTTATAGCTCAAGGGGTCACCGACAGGTGTCAACGTAGGAGAAAGGGGTAAAAAGGTAACTTTGGTGGTAGTTGTAACAGTGCGGGAACAGTGGATGAACAATGGATGAACAGTGGTCATCACCTACTTTGACAGTGGGGGACAAGGGCATTAAATGCCCGTCACCGTCGACCCCAAAAGCGCCCGCCATTGCGTCTCCGTTTGCCACGGCGATAGCTTTATCACCGTGGAGTGCCACCGTGTCCCCCAGGCTACACAGCCATCTGCCACGCGTCCCTGGAATGGCCCCAGGGCGACGCGTGGTTCGATGAGCTGAAGCACCTTGCCGGGCTCTGAAGCTTGTCGCTCCCCGGGCCCTGCCGGGGCGCAGGCAGCGCCGAGGTATGTCTTCTGTAATGTAGTCTTCTGGTCTTCCTGGCAATCTCCTCTTGCCAGGGTCTTGTGCTAGTGAGGTGATCTTGAGCCTGGGACGGCCTTCCCGGCAAGCCTCGCTTGCCGGGGCATTGATCTTCTGTCTTCCATACTTTGTTTTTGAATGGCTTTATATGGAGCAGGAAGGTCTCCGGCAAGCACGTGGTGAGCCCCGCCGCGGGAAGCTGCTACTGCCCGTGCACAAGTTGGGGTACTGAGGTACCCCTACCTTAGTACACCGACAGGAGCCCCCGGGCCTGGGCCACACACGGTGCCGAGCGCTGTTGGGCCAGGCCCAAAACAGTGCACGGGCACGCGCGGCCCGCGGCACGCCGAATCCACTTCCGCATCCGCCGCGTCCCTCCGTAACGGCACGCGTCGATTGCGGCGTCGTGGGAGGGAACGTGGCCACGTTCTTTTAATGGAAAGAGCGAAACGTCCCCCACTTCCCCATAAAAGCAGAGGAAGCAGGAGCGGTTCCCCTCCTACGCTTTCATTGCTTCTTCTTCCATCTCCAGAAATTCCCCTTTGCGCTCCGTCTCCACACCTCCTCCGCCGTCTTCCGCATCCGCGGCGCCGCCGGACTCTTCGCCCTCCTTCCCCCGCCGCCTCCGCCATGGCCCCGAAGACCGAGAAGGCGAAGGCGGAGAAGACCAAGAAGGAGAAATCTGAGCAGGCGGCGAGGCTTGCTCTTCTGCGGAAGAGGAATGTCGTCTTCGCGCCAAGGCTCAGCGCGCGGGAGCTCTGGAACAAGTATTACTTGTTCTGGGCCAAGGAGACCAAGGCGCACCCCCGAACCAGAGCCTATCCCGCCGCCGCCAAGGACATCTACCCCGGCGGGTACTACTTCTTCGCTGTTTTCTTCCACTGCGGCCTTTGTCCCCCCCTTTTCTGAATTCTTCTGCGACATCATGAACACCTACAACCTCCACCTTCTATACTTCACCCCCAACGCCATCCTCACGATGCCGGTTTTTGCACATCTGTGCGAAAACTATATTGGGATCTATCCGAATGTAGCGCTGTTTAGGCATTTCTTTACGCCTAGAGTAGAGGCCGGCGCTCCCCTCTCCGGAGGAATCTCTTGGGTCTTCCGCTTGAACAAGAAGGAGTCCTATCTGCAAGGGGAGCTCCGCGGCAAGTGGGAGGAGTGGCGCGCGGACTGGTGCTGGATAGTAGAGGACGAGCCGCAGCCCTTCACCGCGCCACGCACAACTGCCATAGTGCGCGGCAGAGACTGGAGCGAGCTGGACTCGGACGATATCAAGCGCAACGTTGCCCTTGTCAGAATCCTTCGTCTCCGAGTAGCCAAGCTGACCATGGGAGAAGTGGGAGCAGACTTCCTCCGCCGCCGCATCGCCCCTCTACAGGATAGGAAGAGGCCAGCATGGGAGTACGGCAACGCGGCGGACATAATGAGACTGCGCCCAGGGCTAAACTTCAACTTCACGTCGCTGGAGCTGAAGGGGATGGTCCGGGAACTTTTTAAGCACGACCCGGCCCATCCTGAGTGGTTCAGAGCTGCCCGGGGAGTGGTGCCCCTCTGCAACAGCACGGCTCGGGATCCCCTACGCGCAATGATGCCCGCATGCGACTCGCATGGCGTGGACCGCACATGGATACCGCCCAAGCCAGACGCCATCATGAGCTTCTTCGACAACCTGGTGGAGGTGCCGAAGAACAAGGATGAGATCAAGGGGCTCACCCGGGACACCACTGACCGGGAGATTGCTTATATAGCTTCTCGGGTAGAAGAGGCCGCCGCAGCCGCAGCGGCAGGGGAGTTTGGCTTCACAGTTGAAGAGGCAGAGGCTGCGGAAGCATCCTGCCAAGCAGAGGAGGCGGAGATCCGCAGGCTGCTGAAGCTTCCGCCCGACGAGCTCGCCGGGGTCCCTTCTTTGAGACACGCCGGGATCCCCGGAGTTGTGACCGAGGCCGCGGCAAGGGGCGAGGTTGCCGGATGAAACAGAGGCGCCGGAAGGAGCGGTGGCGCCGGAGGGAGCGGAGGCGCCAGAGGGAGCACGGCTGCAGGGCAGGGCGCTGGGCCCAGCGAGCCGGCCGAGGAGGAGGAGGAGGAGGAGGACGCCGGGGCCGGCGAGGACTCCGATGGGTCTCTGGGGGTCTACAACGACGACGTCTCCTCGTCATCGGAGACCTCCCCGCCTCGGGCAAGTCCCAGGCGGTCTCCGCTGAAGCGCCTCCGCAAGGCGACGACGGCGACGAGGGCGCAGGCTCCCCGACAACAACCAGCTCGCCGGGCGGCGCGAGCTACCCGGGGGAGCCAAGCTGCGACGGGAGCGCCCGGCGCACCAACCACGGCGGGGGCGACCCGTACACAAGCCACGGTGGAGGCGCCCCGCACGTCAGTGCCAAGCGGAGGAGGGTCTTCACAGAGCGGAGCAGCTGCTCCGACCGCTCCCCGGGCCTCGGCGTCCACAGAGGCGGGGTCTTCACAGCCCCCAGCCCCGGGGACCGCCAAGCGCCCGTGGGAGCCTTCTCCTCCTGCTCCTCGTGCGGACGCGCCTCAGGTGGCGTTCGACTTCTCCGCCCTGAGCGATGACGACGGCGACGAGGAACAAGAGTAAGAACTTGAAGTTTTTGCATCTTCTTTAGCTTTGTCTTGATTCTTTCTTCGATGATTCTGATTCTGGCTTCTTGCTTTGATTTCAGGACCCTGGCCCAGCGAGCGGCGAAGAAGGCCAAGGTTCCCGTCGTCGAGGTCGAGGACGACTCGCCCGTCGCAGCGACAGGGGATACGCCAGCGACGAGCTTGCCGGACCCGAGCGCTGCTCCGAGGAGCAGCCCCCAGCGCAGCCCCCAGCGTAAGTCTGGGTTCGATATCTCCACTTGTCGGGCGCGCTTGAGGAACTTGTTTATATTAACATCTTGTTGTTCTTGTTTTGTTTTGATTGTCTTGTGTAGAGGTGGAGCCGCAGCCACAGGGGCGTCCGGAGACCACTCCCGAGGAGCCGCAGGCCCCGCCGTCCCCGCCAAGGACGAACTCTCCGGCAAGGGAGAGCACTCCGCCAAGGGCGGGTACTCCGCCAAGGGTGAGTACCCCGCCAAGGGCGAGCAGCCCGGCGAGGGCGGCCACCCCGCCAAGGCAGAGCTCCCCGGAGAGGGAGCCTGCCGTCGACGAAGTCCGCCAAGGTAGGTCTTGTAACTCCGTTTTCTCGGACTTGTCTTTTTTTGGATATTTGCTTGAACTTTTTCCTTTCTTTTCCTTCTTCTTCTATCAGATCCTCCTCCCCCGGAGCGGATGGAGACGGAGGTCCTCGTCGAGGAGGAGGGCGCGCAGGGCGACGGCGGCGACGCCCCCGTCGTTGAAGACGTGGCGGGAGCCGCCGAGCCTGACGCGGAGGAGACTGCTCCGACCGTAGACGCAGTGGCCGGGGAGGGGGATGGCGGCCATACTGCCGGCCCGGAGGCGGCAGGAGCGTCGAGCGCTGCGCCGGCCGCCGACCCCTCCACCGAGAAGGAGCAGTCTGCCTACTACCTTGAGGCCCCCAACGGCGTCTTCATCCAAGTGCCGTGGGGGTCCTCGTCGCGAGCCCCCGCGGAGGGAGAGGCCTTTGATGGAGAGGTCCTCGCCTCCGCAGGGCTGAAGATTGTCGAGGCGCCTGGCGGGAGTGACGGGCCCGAGGAGGAGAAGTTGCTTCATCGGCTCCTGGCCCTTTACCGGGCCAGGCAGGCGAAACTTGAATCTCGGGAGGCCCTCACCGCCAAGGCCGCAGCTGACATGGAGAAGCGCGCGGCGGAGCTCCGCGCCGCCAACCAGGCTGCCCTCCGCGACGTGGCGGAGGAGCGCGAGAGGCTCGCCGGGGAGTACCAGGAGTGGCTCTTGGAGAAGGCCAAGGCCGAGGAGCAGCAGCGACTCGCCGGAGAAGAGCTGTCCCGGCGAGAAGGAGAGCTCACCCAACGAAAGGTCAACCTCGACGCCCACGAGGAAGACCTTACCGCCCGGGAGCAAGCCCTTGGCGGAGAGCTGAAGGAGGCGAAGGCTGCCGCCGCCACAGCAGAGACCGCCAAGAAAGACCTCGAGGCCAAGGTTGCGCAGCTGGAGGAGTTCCTGAGGGCGAGTACGGGGAGGGTCACCGCGCTCAACACAGAGCGCGAGAAGGATGCCCACACTAACTCTGAGCTCCAGGTGCGCCTTTCCAAGCAAGGCGACGAGCTGAAGGCCGCCAAGGATTCGATTGCAGATCTGGAGCTGAAGGTTTCCACGCTGAAGGACTCTCTTGACGCCGTCCGGGACCGGGAAACTAAGCTGACGGACGAGCTCCGCAAGGAGCGAGTCTTGGTGGAGAGCGCCACCACTGCGGCCAACAACTTCCGCCAAACCGTCGAGGTATGGACCGAAGACCTGGTGGCCTCCGCAGCTAGCATTCACAAGGAGCTGATGGCGCTGAGGGTTGAGCATCACATATACTCTCCGGATCCAAACCTCCCCCACAGCGCCAAGCTCAGCCTCTTCTTCAGAGGGATCGCGCCGGCTCTTGCAAATCTTCAGAAGAATCTCCCCGCGCAACTGGCCGAGTGTAACACCCCAAAAATTTAATTACTTTTTCATGAATTAAAAATTTGGCTAGAAATAAAATTTTGAATTATAATAGGCCCTTTTATAATTATCAGAACCTTTTCTATTCCTGCCTTAGAAAATCTTCTCTTCGTATAGTAAATTTTTTTTGGAAATACTTTTGTGGGCTCTGGTTGTATCTTGGGACTTTTCATTATTTGTTTGATAACATTAGAAAATTATTTTCATAATAAAATTTTGCCTTAGAAATTTCTTTTAATAGCTTTTGCAGTGTTTTAAATGCTTCTGTTGCACTACTTCTACTTTAAATAATTCTCTAAAAATTCCACCATAATTCTGGGAGGTCATGTGATGCCTATATGTCACATTGGTGCAAAAACCCAACTTGGTGTTTTGCAAAATTTGAGTGAACCATCCTCTTTTTCAGTTCTGTCCATCTTCTAGGTTTCTACTACAACCCTATTATTTCTTGCTCCAAAAATTCTGAGCCTTTGCCATCTTCTAGTTCCTCCTACCAAACCCTTAACTCCAGAAGATCAGATCCATTAGCATCTTTTAGACCCACCAAACACCTCTCTGTAGTTTCTGTCCAGAAACTAAATCCTTCAAAACTTGCACTATCAAGTTTTCCCTTTTGCCAAACCAACCCCACCATAATCTATGACCACTAAGGGGACACTACCCTGCCAAGTCCCAACCTCAACAAAGTTCCCTAGCTAGCCCTAGCATTATGTCGAACACTTTGAGGGCATGACCAAATTTGGCAAGGTTTTTATCTTGCACTACACACCTGCCCTCCTGGCCATTTTTAACTTGTCCACTAACCTTGCCATCTAGAGGAGCCCCACCCTGCTAAGTCCCCCTTGCAACCAACTCTCCTAGATGCCACTGGCATTGCGTCGAACACCTTATGAGCACGCACAGAGCGCGGCCAGAGCGTGCTAATTGCACGCGGTGGCATCAAGCTCCTGTCACTGCCGCGCTGCTTCCCCTGCTCGCCCGAGCCTCCCACCGGATCAACTCGACCATCAATAACTTCCCTGACACCTTCCCTTGGCCGTTTGCGCCGGCCACCACCGTCCACGCCGACCGGAGCCGCCGCCCGACGAGTCCCGCATCGCCACGTCGCACCGTCCGTCAACGCTCTGGACGCGTGGCTCACCCCCGAGCCAAACACGACGCCCGCCATCACTGCAAGCCACCACCGTCCTCACCGACCCTCACCGGCCTCGCCACCACCGCGTCTGCCATTAATGGACGCCGCCTATGTCCGCCCGTGGACGGCGCCGTCCAGGCTACCTGGCACCTCCCGAGCCAGCCAGCTCGCCTGGGAAGTAACTGCGGCCGGACCCCGCCCTCACCTAACCACGCCGGCCACGCCTACTCGCCACCGTCCGCGTTTTCCATGAATGCACGCCGCCGCCGTGTCCGTTCTCTGGAAGCCACGGGAACCGCCTTCCCCGCCTATAAAAGGCCCCCTCGAGCTCACTGCAGCACACCACGGCATCCCCTCTCATCCCTGTAAACCACCCCGAGCCACCAATTAAGCCGAGGTGGTCTTCTCCTTCCTCTCCGGCAGCTACTGCCGCCGCCCTCACCTCGCAGCTACCCACCTCTTCAGAGCTTCCCCCTCCCCAATTCCTTCTCCACTAGACTCCTCAAGATCCCGCAAACCCATCTTAGTCATCAATTTCACCGGAGCGAGCCCGTAGACAAAAGCCCTCTTCGGGACTCGCCGGAGTTCCGCGGTGGGACTCGACGCCGGCGACTCCGTCCACCCCGGCGACCAAAACGAATACCCACGGGTTCGTCTCGACCCCCTGAGCACACCCATATGCTCAGACCCCCGAGGGGTGCCGCCGTTCACCGGCGAACGTCGCCGGAGCGCCGCCACCGTTCGGCTGGAGGAGACGACGCGCGCGGTGACCGGTCAAACCTGACCAGTGGGCCAGGCGGGACCCACTGTCAGCGACCCTGGCTACGCCAGCGCGGCATAGGCGGAAGCGTACTTTCGGAGTGCGTCTTCGACGTGGACGTCTCCCGCACAGCTGAATGGATGGGCTCGGCCCAGTACCACCAGATGCCTACATCGCGCTCAGGGCGACTCTCTGCCTTTCTCTTTTTCTTTTCCAGTGGTTTTCAAATAATTCCACAGGACCCTTTTCAAATCCAAATCCATATATTCAAAATTCTGCAGGCTTCTAAAATCATTATTTATTTGTCTAAATTAGGTGAACATTTTTCTGTGCATAGTTTCTGTTTAATCTTTTAAATAATACTTTCAATCATGTTTTCTATCTTAGATATTCCATAACTAATTCATATGAACTCTAAATAAATTTATTCTGTTTCTGATATTCCTTAAATATCATCTAGTTTATTTTAGTATTTATTTCAAAAATATTTGAAATACTTTTAAATGCTGTTTTTGGATTATGTGGTGATTTAGATATTTTTGAAAATAGGAAATGAAGGGGGGGATGAATATTTCAAACTTTTGGAGTGCACCCAATATTTCTGCATGCTCAAGGCAAGCATTTTGAACACTTGATATGGCGTATGTTTTCATGCTATAATATTTTAGGGCATGTTTGATACTTTGATAGGCTTGGCATATGAGTAGAAATATTGCATGCATGCATGGTCATAATTATACTTTCTCTTGCATGCATCCCCTTCAAATTTGCAACATGCATAAGTTATGAAAATCCAGGAATGTGCTCCTGTTTTGGACGTGCCGGTGGGCATGGGCCATACTTGACACGGTGGTGTCATGAGATATGTGTGGAAGCAGGCAAGGGTTGTGGCCCTGTCCTGATGATATGGTTGAAAGAATGTTTTGTTGTGCTAATCACTGCAGGAAACATAAGCCTCCTGAGTCGACCGTAGATCGAGTCTTGTTCCAGTAACCCCCATACTTGAATCGTGCTGCCACTTGTCTCTACCACGGGTAGGGTATGGTTTAGTAAGTTGTTAACCCCTTTCCGTGCACACACCGTACAGAGAGGCCATGGTGGAAGATACCGGGTGCATCCGGTAGGCATGCCACATGGTCCGGGGGCATGGGTGTTTCCGGTTGTAGCCGAGAGGGAGTGTACCCTTGTAATCCGCGCGTTTGAATAGTGATCCCATGCTATTGGAGGTTGTAGCCTTCCCACTTAGAGTTTTACTTAACTGTTGTTTTGGGTGATCCCTGGCAGCAGAAAAGTTAAGCTGGTGTGTGCTGGTTAGGTGTGTTTTCAACCCAAAGACCGTAATAGGAATTAGTCAGTGTCCCGATACTGATTAAAGAAATCCTATACTTGCGGGTAAAGAGTACACCCTCTGCAGAGTTTGAAACCTATTCGAATAGCCGTGTCCGCGGTTAAGGATTACAGTCTGGGTTGGTCAAGTGTCGGTCTTAGAGTCGGTCTCCGGAGGAAATATTTAAAATTGAGCATGGTTGTTTTGCAGGATAATTATCGTTGCTACTGGTGTTACCATTAGTATATTTGATGATATGATTATATTTATGAACTAACCCCCTGCTCTTATTTTACGTTCCCGAGTGTCTCAGGGGCTGGCTAGACTACCCCGGACACTCGCCTTTATTTTCAAGTCCTTTCTGTGGCGTCCCTCGAGTGTCAGGCGGTTTATCACGCCACTACTCTTGTGGACACCCGACTGGCATTTCTTTTCAAGTCCTTTCGTGGCGTCGCCTGAGTTCTCGGATGGTATCGTCCGATATCTCTTTTAGACACCCGACTGGCAATTCTTTTCAAGACCGACCGTGGTGTCACTTGACACCCGATTGGCATTTCTTTTATATTTTATTGATGCTAATATTTATTTTCTGCACTAAATATTATTCATCATACCATGTTTTAATTCCTGTCAGCATGCAGTTAATATAAGTATATCATGAGCATGTGCATATAGTTTAATTCACCTTGACCATATGATTGTTTGCTACATTTGTTATATCATTTGTCCATGATGTTTGCGAGTACATTCAAACGTACTCACAGGCTTGTCCCTGGCTATTTACTTGGCCAGGTTAGGAGTTCTACGGGGAAGAACACAGCAACGTCCGTGCGAAGTCTAGGAGTGCAGCCACGCAGGATAGGAGTTATCCGGGTCAGCTGTTCCTGTTGGAATGGAGCCCCATCGATGTGGAGATCCACAAGCCAATTCCTTCATCCACCACCGAAGTCATTGTTATATCAGTAGACCTTTATGGTCTTGTATCAAATCCTTGTAAATACTTGGTAATCTGTAACAAGGATGTGTCTGCCAGTAACAGTAATCCTGGGCTGGTGATGACACTAGGGGTAAATTTCTGGAATATTATGTTCCCGAAATCCGGCCCCGACAGCCTTGGTATCAGAGCCAGGCTAACCATTGGCTAATCCTATCCTAGCCTGGTCACCATCCCTAGGTTGCCACACCATCCACATCTTTTCCTGTCCACGGTCAAGTCTATCCCATCCACAGTGGCAACCGACATCTTTTGATAGCCGGTGCCCAACCTATCAGTCTATCCATAGGCCGTGTGCCTGTGCCAACACCTGAGCTCTCCCATCCACAAGCGTGCGATGGAAGACTCGGCTGGCCTATAAAGGAAGCCATACCCCAAGCTCAACACATCACAGCCTCATTCCCAGTTTGATATCAAACCACCAAGATGACAGGCCCCCTCGTGCACAACGAGACCACCGCAGTCGAGCTTGAAGGCTTCGTAACCATCCTCGCCAATCTCACCCGTCGTGCTTTTAGCATCGACGAGCCACCGGAATATGTCGTGTACCAAGAGCACACGAGTAATTCCATCCATCACTTCTGGGCCACGGTGCACATCTACGGGAGGGGCACCACATCGGAGCGTCCCTACCGATTCACCGGGAGGACAACCTCCGACGAGCCCCAGTCCATCCAACTTGCAGCCCGAGAGGCTATAGTTCAACTCCGGCACCTGTCACCGAGGGTTAACTGCCGCTCATTCTACTACTACCCTAGTCGCGAAGGCTATGGTAGCCCAACCCAGGTCGCCAGCGGAGACCATGAGTCGGATCCTGCCCTGGTGCATCTGGTGCGCTACCTGAGAGCGCAAGAGGCACTATTCGATCAGGTCACTCTTGACCTGATTGAGACCCGCAGGACGCTCGCTCTCCTGACCCCAGCAAGGAGTGAAGTCGCACCCGCCACCGACACCCCGTTAGTGCTGCTTGGAAGGCCGGTTGAGCCCCCAAGCTCTGACCATGTCACCTACCCGGGCAATGCCTTTGCCTCACCCGGAAATCTCCGTCGTCTCTTGGAGGCCTACTCCAATGGGACGGTGACCTCGACACCTCGCGAAGGCCACCACCACTACTCCAGCCCTGTAGCTCCCCATCCTACCCCAGCCAGCTCCGATGCGGAAGCACCCGGAGACGACTCGGCATCCGCAAGACGCGCCAAGATAGATATCAACCAGGTGGAATGAGTCCACCAGAATTGTTATCAACCCCTAGTGGCTCGGTTTTTCCTTTAATTCCGCAGTAGCTGGTGTGTGGCGTAGTGAGTTTGTAGACCCCCTGTGTGTCACCATCTAATAGTATGTGTGATCTGGCATGAATTGCTTGATGAGTGGTTGCAGAGTAAATTCTGGACGTGACCCTTAACCACACGCACAGTAACATGTCACTTTTCTTGTGGAGATTGAGGCCTGAGACTTTGACTCAGACAGCCCCGCGCCGGAGTCGGTGTCTCTGTCGTACCGGCACCATTTCATGTTTCATGACCCAGGCTCTCTATAAGAGGCCACGCTCATTTTTCCTCACCAGCAACCATCAGCATCAAGCACTGCCTTTTTCATTCATCCACCCATGTCTCACCCCGGAGCTTATCTGAGGACCCCCGATGCAAGACCTGGTAGTTTTGTTATGTTATTGTGGGATTTTACCCGCAATACTCTTGGCTCCACCCATCCACCCCTGTATGAGCCGTTCAAATCGAGAATCACTCCTGATCTCTCGAAATACTGGGCAGCTGTACATATTCCACCAGCAGATTTAAACCAAGGCCCTCCCTATGTGATTTTCATCGGGAGATCCATGCCAACGCCAGGCATGGCCATTGAGTCTGCTGCGTATGAAGCAGTCACCCGTCTTCGATTTGCGGTGCCCTGTGCCAACGCAAGGGAGTACTGTTATTTCCCAAGTCGCACTGCTTTTGGAGCAGAAGCTACGTTCCGCTGTGGACGTGCGGAGAGCGATCCAGACCTGGTCTATCACATTCAATATGTGATGGCCCAGGAGCATTTCACCCAGCAAATACTGGAGTATCTCCACTACCTTGCTGTTCTGAATCCCCGGATCGCCATTGGCGGACCCCCTCTGCCAACTCAGGAGGGACACGTTCTTCGTTTGCTCCCTCAACTTCCTCCACTCCCTCCGGAAGAAGAAGGAGGTGTTCCAGCACCGGGAAGCCTTCCGCTTGACCCCGTAGATCCCGCTTTCGGACCGTAGACGGTCGTAAAGGAGTTTGCGTAGCGTGTAGTGCCTGTTTGCATGATGTGATCTTGTTTTGTTTGGATGTCATGAATGTATTGCCCTGTTTGCTTTTTGCATATGAGTATTTTGTTTGTGTGGTATGCTTTTTAATTCTTCCACCCTTAACAAATCTCGAGGACGAGATTTTTCTTAAGGGGGTTAGAATTTGTAACACCCCAAAAATTTAATTACTTTTTCATGAATTAAAAATTTGGCTAGAAATAAAATTTTGAATTATAATAGGCCCTTTTATAATTTTCAGAACCTTTTCTATTCCTGCCTTAGAAAATCTTCTCTTCGTATAGTAAAATTTTTTTGGAAATACTTTTGTGGGCTCTGGTTGTATCTTGGGACTTTTCATTATTTGTTTGATAACATTAGAAATTATTTTCATAATAAAATTTTGCCTTAGAAATTTCTTTTAATAGCTTTTGCAGTGTTTTAAATGCTTCTGTTGCACTACTTCTACTTTAAATAATTCTCTAAAAATTCCACCATAATTCTGGGAGGTCATGTGATGCCTATATGTCACATTGGTGCAAAAACCCAACTTGGTGTTTTGCAAAATTTGAGTGAACCATCCTCTTTTTCAGTTCTGTCCATCTTCTAGGTTTCTACTACAACCCTATTATTTCTTGCTCCAAAAATTCTGAGCCTTTGCCATCTTCTAGTTCCTCCTACCAAACCCTTAACTCCAGAAGATCAGATCCATTAGCATCTTTTAGACCCACCAAACACCTCTCTGTAGTTTCTGTCCAGAAACTAAATCCTTCAAAACTTGCACTATCAAGTTTTCCCTTTTGCCAAACCAACCCCACCATAATCTATGACCACTAAGGGGACACTACCCTGCCAAGTCCCAACCTCAACAAAGTTCCCTAGCTAGCCCTAGCATTATGTCGAACACTTTGAGGGCATGACCAAATTTGGCAAGGTTTTTATCTTGCACTACACACCTGCCCTCCTGGCCATTTTTAACTTGTCCACTAACCTTGCCATCTAGAGGAGCCCCACCCTGCTAAGTCCCCCTTGCAACCAACTCTCCTAGATGCCACTGGCATTGCGTCGAACACCTTATGAGCATGCACAGAGCACGGCCAGAGCGTGCTAATTGCACGCGGTGGCATCAAGCTCCTGTCACTGCCCCGCTGCTTCCCCTGCTCGCCCGAGCCTCCCACCGGATCAACTCGACCATCAATAACTTCCCTGACACCTTCCCTTGGCCGTTTGCGCCGGCCACCACCGTCCACGCCGACCGGAGCCGCCGCCCGACGAGTCCCGCATCGCCACGTCGCACCGTCCGTCAACGCTCTGGACGCGTGGCTCACCCCCGAGCCAAACACGACGCCCGCCATCACTGCAAGCCACCACCGTCCTCACCGACCCTCACCGGCCTCGCCACCACCGCGTCTGCCATTAATGGACGCCGCCTCTGTCCGCCCGTGGACGGCGCCGTCCAGGCTACCTGGCACCTCCCGAGCCAGCCAGCTCGCCTGGGAAGTAACTGCGGCCGGACCCCGCCCTCACCTAACCACGCCGGCCACGCCTACTCGCCACCGTCCGCGTTTTCCATGAATGCACGCCGCCGCCGTGTCCGTTCTCTGGAAGCCACGGGAACCGCCTTCCCCGCCTATAAAAGGCCCCCTCGAGCTCACCGCAGCACACCACGGCATCCCCTCTCATCCCTGTAAACCACCCCGAGCCACCAATTAAGCCGAGGTGGTCTTCTCCTTCCTCTCCGGCAGCTACTGCCGCCGCCCTCACCTCGCAGCTACCCACCTCTTCAGAGCTTCCCCCTCCCCAATTCCTTCTCCACTAGACTCCTCAAGATCCCGCAAACCCATCTTAGTCATCAATTTCACCGGAGCGAGCCCGTAGACAAAAGCCCTCTTCGGGACTCGCCGGAGTTCCGCGGTGGGACTCGACGCCGGCGACTCCGTCCACCCCGGCGACCAAAACGAATACCCACGGGTTCGTCTCGACCCCCTGAGCACACCCATATGCTCAGACCCCCGAGGGGTGCCGCCGTTCACCGGCGAACATCGCCGGAGCGCCGCCACCGTTCGGCTGGAGGAGACGACGCGCGCGGTGACCGGTCAAACCTGACCAGTGGGCCAGGCGGGACCCACTGTCAGCGACCCTGGCTACGCCAGCGCGGCATAGGCGGAAGCGTACTTTCGGAGTGCGTCTTCGACGTGGACGTCTCCCGCACAGCTGAATGGATGGGCTCGGCCCAGTACCACCAGATGCCTACATCGCGCTCAGGGCGACTCTCTGCCTTTCTCTTTTTCTTTTCCAGTGGTTTTCAAATAATTCCACAGGACCCTTTTCAAATCCAAATCCATATATTCAAAATTCTGCAGGCTTCTAAAATCATTATTTATTTGTCTAAATTAGGTGAACATTTTTCTGTGCATAGTTTCTATTTAATCTTTTAAATAATACTTTCAATCATGTTTTCTATCTTAGATATTCCATAACTAATTCATATGAACTCTAAATAAATTTATTCTGTTTCTGATATTCCTTAAATATCATCTAGTTTATTTTAGTATTTATTTCAAAAATATTTGAAATACTTTTAAATGCTGTTTTTGGATTATGTGGTGATTTAGATATTTTTGAAAATAGGAAATGAAGGGGGGGATGAATATTTCAAACTTTTGGAGTGCACCCAATATTTCTGCATGCTCAAGGCAAGCATTTTGAACACTTGATATGGCGTATGTTTTCATGCTATAATATTTTAGGGCATGTTTGATACTTTGATAGGCTTGGCATATGAGTAGAAATATTGCATGCATGCATGGTCATAATTATACTTTCTCTTGCATGCATCCCCTTCAAATTTGCAACATGCATAAGTTATGAAAATCCAGGAATGTGCTCCTGTTTTGGACGTGCCGGTGGGCACGGGCCATACTTGACACGGTGGTGTCATGAGATATGTGTGGAAGCAGGCAAGGGTTGTGGCCCTGTCCTGATGATATGGTTGAAAGAATGTTTTGTTGTGCTAATCACTGCAGGAAACATAAGCCTCCTGAGTCGACCGTAGATCGAGTCTTGTTCCAGTAACCCCCATACTTGAATCGTGCTGCCACTTGTCTCTACCACGGGTAGGGTATGGTTTAGTAAGTTGTTAACCCCTTTCCGTGCACACACCGTACAGAGAGGCCATGGTGGAAGATACCGGGTGCATCCGGTAGGCATGCCACATGGTCCAGGGGCATGGGTGTTTCCGGTTGTAGCCGAGAGGGAGTGTACCCTTGTAATCCGCGCGTTTGAATAGTGATCCCATGCTATTGGAGGTTGTAGCCTTCCCACTTAGAGTTTTACTTAACTGTTGTTTTGGGTGATCCCTGGCAGCAGAAAAGTTAAGCTGGTGTGTGCTGGTTAGGTGTGTTTTCAACCCAAAGACCGTAATAGGAATTAGTCAGTGTCCCGATACTGATTAAAGAAATCCTATACTTGCGGGTAAAGAGTACACCCTCTGCAGAGTTTGAAACCTATTCGAATAGCCGTGTCCGCGGTTAAGGATTACAGTCTGGGTTGGTCAAGTGTCGGTCTTAGAGTCGGTCTCCGGAGGAAATATTTAAAATTGAGCATGGTTGTTTTGCACGATAATTATCGTTGCTACTGGTGTTACCATTAGTATATTTGATGATATGATTATATTTATGAACTAACCCCCTGCTCTTATTTTACGTTCCCGAGTGTCTCAGGGGCTGGCTAGACTACCCCGGACACTCGCCTTTATTTTCAAGTCCTTTCTGTGGCGTTCCTCGAGTGTCAGGCGGTTTATCACGCCACTACTCTTGTGGACACCCGACTGGCATTTCTTTTCAAGTCCTTTCGTGGCGTCGCCTGAGTTCTCGGATGGTATCGTCCGATATCTCTTTTAGACACCCGACTGGCAATTCTTTTCAAGACCGACCGTGGTGTCACTTGACACCCGATCGGCATTTCTTTTATATTTTATTGATGCTAATATTTATTTTCTGCACTAAATATTATTCATCATACCATGTTTTAATTCCTGTCAGCATGCAGTTAATATAAGTATATCATGAGCATGTGCATATAGTTTAATTCACCTTGACCATATGATTGTTTGCTACATTTGTTATATCATTTGTCCATGATGTTTGCGAGTACATTCAAACGTACTCACAGGCTTGTCCCAGGCTATTTACTTGGCCAGGTTAGGAGTTCTACGGGGAAGAACACAGCAACGTCCGTGCGAAGTCTAGGAGTGCAGCCACGCAGGATAGGAGTTATCCGGGTCAGCTGTTCCTGTTGGAATGGAGCCCCATCGATGTGGAGATCCACAAGCCAATTCCTTCATCCACCACCGAAGTCATTGTTATATCAGTAGACCTTTATGGTCTTGTATCAAATCCTTGTAAATACTTGGTAATCTGTAACAAGGATGTGTCTGCCAGTAACAGTAATCCTGGGCTGGTGATGACACTAGGGGTAAATTTCTGGAATATTATGTTCCCGAAATCCGGCCCCGACACCGAGGAGTCACGCCAGCTCTGCGCGGGAACTCTGGAGCACGTCTTGACGAAGATAGTGTACCGCAATCCTGGCATAAACCTCGCCAACGTCCTCCGCAGCTTGCCGGCCAACGCGGATATGGAGGCGATATCATCACCAAAGTGAACAAGATCTCTAGGATTGAAGGCGACCGCGTAGATTAGGCCTCCCTTTTCTTTATCTCTTTTGTTGCTGTAAAGGGTGCCATGGACACAAATCTGTTAGTGATTGCGACAAGTTATCCCTTGTAAGATATTATCTTATTTTGAGCAATCGATGCAGTGTTATCTCCCTTGCTTTGGTCTTTTACTTTGTATGCTTTTAACCCTACGCTTCTAGGGGACTTGCCGGCAAGGGGCCCTTGTCGCGAGCGCTGAGTGCTGGACTCTGAGCAGCCTGCTGGCTAAGGTCTTACCGGCAAGCAACCTTGCCGCAGCTAGTCGCAACGCACCTAGCTTGCTGAGCGGACTCGCAAACGAAACAAGGGCGCGACACTTGTCGCAGCTCACTCGAGTCGTTGAGCGTACTCGAAAACAAGATAAGGGTGCGGCTAGCCACGGGTAGGTTCCTCCGCGCACAGGTTTTCCATACAAAGTGTGGTTGTTTAAGGAAGATAACGGAAATTTAAAAATTTGAATTGCTTAAATTCTGGTAACTTAGCTTTCATATATTTGCTTGCTTCCCGGTAAGGCTTCTCTTTCTTGAACAGCACTCGGTTCATCTTCCATCTCCTTCCCCCCCGGCAAACTTGTGCGCGAGGAACATTCCTTCTGTTTAAGAGGAAAAGAGAAAGAAGAGGGAAACAAGTATATGGCCTTTCGGCGTGCTAATGTTTACCGGATACGTGTGTTGCACAAGATGCCAAATAGTGCATGCAAATAGCGAAGAAAAGCATGGGAAGGCAAATGGCGCAAAACACAAAAGCTTTACTGATGCATGGGATCTGCGCCCGGCTTTGTACAAAGGGTTACATGCAACAGCGGCAAAGCTTGTACAAAAGGTGGTTGCCGGAGCGGATCGCGGCAACCGCGCCTTATGGGTGAAACTTGCGAAGATGCACTATGTTCCAGGAGTTGCTCACCGGTAAGCCTTCTTCGGTCTCAAGGCGGACAGCGCCGGGCCTTGTGACTTGTCTCACCCGATAAGGGCCTTCCCACTTCGGCGTCAACTTGTTGGAATTCTTGGCGGACTGAACACGCCGAAGAACAAGGTCGCCTTCCTCGAGACTCCTGGCCTTAACCTTGCGGCTATGGTAGCGGCGCAAGGCTTGCTGGTATCGAGCAGCTCGTACAACAGCCTGGAGACGTTCCTCCTCGAGGAGCAATGCATCATCCTGTCGCAGTTGCTCTTGCTCGAGCTCATCATAAGCGAGCACTCGAGGAAATGCGTATACGAGTTCCGTGGGGAGAACTGCCTCTGCCCCATAGACTAGGGCAAAGGGTGTCTGTCCGGTGGCTCGACTTGGTGTCGTTCTGATTGACCAAAGAGCCGCCGGTAACTCCTCTATCCAGTTTCTTCCGCACTTGTGCAGCCTGTCAAAGGTCCTTGTCTTGAGTCCGCGCAGCACTTCAGCATTGGCCCTCTCCGCTTGACCGTTGCTCCTCGGGTGAGCAACAAAAGCGAAACAGACCTTGGCGTTAAGGTCTTGGACGTACTGCATGAAGGTGCGACTAGTAAATTGTGTACCGTTGTCGGTGATAATCCTGTTAGGGATTCCGAAACGGCAAACAATCGACCTGAAGAACCTGACGGCTGACTGTGTTGTCACCTTTCTCACTGGTTCCACTTCTGGCCACTTTGTGAACTTGTCGATTGCAACGTACAAGTACTCAAAGCCCCCGACAGCTCGGGGGAAGGGGCCGAGGATATCGAGCCCCCAGACCGAGAAGGGCCAGGACAAAGGAATCGTCTGGAGAGCTTGAGCTGGCTGATGAACTTGCTTTGCATGGAACTGGCACGCTTCACACTTGGTTACTAGTGCAGTTGCATCTTGGAGGGCTTCTTGCCAAAAGAACCCTTGCCGGAAAGCTTTCCCGGCAAGTGCCCTTGCGCCAATGTGGTGGCCACATATGCCTCCGTGTATCTCTGCCAACAGCTTCTGTCCATCTTCTCTGGAAATGCACTTCAACCTGACACCATTGAGTCTTCTTCTGTACAGCTCGTTATCCACGAACTGGTACATACTGGATTGCCTTGTTATCTTCTCTATCTCTTCTGGGTCGTCGGGAAGTTCTCCAGTTCGCAGAAAACGAACGATCTGCTGTGCCCATGCCGGAGCCTGAGGCTCAACGGCAAGGACTAAAGGCATGAGGGCCGCTGCGGGAACCTGAGCTTCTACGGCAAGAACCTCTCGTTCTGCCGGAGCTGATGGTCCCCCGGCAAGTTCGCCGGGGCGAGGCTTGTCGGGAACGCTTGCTTCAACTGTACAGATCCGAGGATCTGCAGGGGCAAACTGTTCCTCAGCGTTATGGTCGTTGATCTTGGGGACCTTGGCGGCGGCCTCGGGGAGATCCGCCGGCAAGTAGTCGCCGGAGACCAACTTTCTCTTCTTGGACTGCCCAATTGATGGTGTAACGGATTGCTGAGTCAGCTTGAGCAAGAAGGTCCCTGGTTCCACAGGTAACTTCATCGCAGCACACTTTGAAAGGCCATCTGCAATTTCATTCTGAGCTCTCGGGACGTGCTCCATCTGCAGACCTTCAAAGTGCTCTTCAAGCTTCCTCACTTCATCTACATAAGCTTCCATCAAAGGGCTCTGGTAACTCTTGTTGACTTGTCGGACCACCAACTGAGAATCTCCCCGGACAATCAGCTTCCTGATCCCAAGTTCGGCCGCAATCCTGAGGACGGCAAGCAAGCTTTCATACTCAGCAGTATTGTTTGTCGCTTGCTCCCTGGGAAAGTGCATCTGGATAACATACCACTACTAGAAAAAAGGCTATAGGTAATATCACTATTAGTGGCGCACCAGAGATGTGGTGCGCCACTACTATATAGCAGTGGCGCACCACAAACAGGTGCTCCACTAATAGTGACATTACTAGTGGCGCACCAGGTGTGGGGTGCGCCACTACTATGTTTTTGAACAGTAACCAGCCATGCCCAGCCTTACCAGTGGCGCACCAGGGCAAGGTGCGCCACTACTATTTTTGATAGTAGTGGCGCACCTTGCCCTGGTGCGCCACTGGTAAGGCTGGGCATGGTGGTCCAAAAAAAAAACATAGCAGTGGCGCACCCCTTCACTGGTGCGCCACTAGTATTCCTGGCTACTAGTGGCGCACCAGTGAAGGGGTGCGCCACTGGTAACCTGGGAGCAGTAGCTACTTAGGCAGCCACACCTACCACACACACTCAATTTCCCCCCTCCACCAAAACAAATCTGGTCGTCTTGCTCCTCCTCCTCACCTCATTTGCACCATTGATTCACCCAAATTAAGTGGTTAAATTTCCTTTTTTTGATAGGTAAGTAAGGGGAAAGCTTTCTTTATGTTCTAGATCTACTTTTCTCTCCGTCTCCAACAACGTACACACTTTTTATGGCCTAGAGATGTACGTATGTTTGTGGTGTTGCATATGTTTGTGTTTGCAGGTACCGGTATTTGAAATGCGATAGTTGCCAATATTTTGCCAGAATGTTGATTCATTTCCGTTTCGGCGAGAATTTGGCACTATGTGCATTCTTTTTTGTCCTATTTTTAGGCAAAGTCATGCCAAATTTTTTTTTGTTCTAAAATATCATTTTGCTCTACCCCGCAGGCGACCATGGTCCGCACGATGACCGAAGGCATCGTAAATAGGTTTTTGAGCTCCGCGAAGGCCGAGATGCTTCAAAAGAACGAGACGGAGATAAGATGTCCGTGTCGAAGATGCAAGCTGAAGAGCCTTATTGCGGACCCGGATTCCGGGCAGGTGCAGGACCACTTGCTCTTGCGTGGTTTCATGGATGGCTATCGGTGGCAAGGTGATGAAGATGACTATGAAGTCATCCATGGGGGCCGGGCAAGCAGAAAAAAGGAAGGGCAGCAAGACAATAGCGGCGAGGGCGGGCGAGAAGACGAAGAATCTCCAGGACATGATCACGAAGTAGATGCAGGACACGGTCATCATGTAGAAGATGCTGGACATGATGATGAGGAAGATCAAGACGAAGGGCATGATCATGAAGATGAAGATGCCGGAGCAGACGACGATGGACCATCGATGGGCTGGGTGCATGACCCTCATATTCAAGAGCTGCTTCGCAAGCAGACGGGTAACGCAAGAGCTGCCGCCCGAGAGAAAGCCAAGCTGGATCAACTGGAGACAGACGCGGTTACTCCATTGTATGAAGGATGCAGGCCCGAGGATACCCGCCTGAAAGTAACGCTCATGGCTCTGGAGATGAAGGTAAAACACAAAATGACCGACGCATGCTTCGACGAGAACATGTCATTCTGGCACGAACGTCTTCCGAAGGGGAACAAGTGCCCGACCAGTTTCGAGGAGGCGAAGAAAATCGTGTGTCCTCTGGATTTACCGCACGTGAAAAACCATGTGTGCATGAACGATTGCATCATTTATCGGGACGAGCACGCGGAGTCTACCATATGTCCGGTGTGCGGCGTCAGTCGATACAAGAAGAGGAAGAAAGCTCCTCGAAAAGTGGTGTGGTACTTTCCGATCACTCCTCGTCTGCAGCGGTATTTCGCGGACCCTAAGCTAGCAAAGCTCCTGCGTTGGCACGCGGATAGGGAGGAGAAGAAGCGAGAAGATGACGGAAATGATCCGGAGATAAATAAAAAAGACAAGATGCTGAGTCACCCTAAGGACGCGAGCCAGTGGCAAGCGTTGAACTTCGAAGACACAGAATTTGGGGACGATCCAAGGAACATCGTGCTGGGCGCGAGCACCGATGGAGTCAATCCGTTTGGCAGCCAGAGAAGCACACATAGCACCTGGCCTGTGTTTGTGTGGATGTACAACCTTCCCCCTGGATGTGCATGAAGAGGAAGTACATTCACATGAGTATGCTAATTGAAGGGCCGAAACAACCAGGGAACGACATCAATCTGTATCTGGGGCTGCTGAAAGAGGAGCTAGACACGCTGTGGAAAACGCCAGCCAATACGTGGGACGCCGCAGCGAAAGAATATTTCCCTATGAGAGCCGCACTGCTCACGACGGTGCACGACTATCTCGGTTACGGATATGTCGCGGGGCAGGTGGTCCACGGATTTTGTGCATGCGTCAGGTGCATGGATGACACAATGTATCGCCAGCTAGATAGAGATCCCGGGTCTTCGAAAACCGTGTTCATGGGACATCGAAGGTGGCTTCGCGACGATGACGCATGGAGAAAACGCAAGGATCTGTTCGATGGTGAAACCGAAACCCGAAGACCCCCACGTACGAGGAGCGGCGAGGAAATAGACGAGCTGTTGAAAAATTGGAAAGAGTGCCCACCGCCGGGAAAGAAGCGAAAGGCGCCAGAGCCGCTGCTGAAGGTATGGAAAACGAGGTCTGTTTTCTGGGACTTGCCGTACTGGAAGATCCTCCGTGTGCCTCACAGCCTTGATGTCATGCATATCACGAAGAACGTGTGCGAGAGTCTGCTTGGTACCCTGCTCAACATGCCAGAGAGGACCAAAGATGGGCCGAAAGCAAGGGCAGACTTGCAAAAAATGGGCATCAGGGAGGAGCTCTGGCGCCCTAATGATGATGAGGCGAAGGACACGGAAAGTCATCGCAAAGGCAAAAAGGCCAAGAAGATCGAATATGACTACCCTCCCGCGTGCTTCACTCTAAGTCAGAAGGAGATCGAGCAGTTTTTCACCTGCCTCGTAGGAGTAAAACTTCCTTACGGTTACGCGGGGAAGATAAGCAGATACCTAGACTCAGCGAAGCAGAAGTTCAGCGGGATGAAGTCTCACGACTGTCACGTGCTGATGACGCAGATACTTCCAGTTGCAATCCGTGGGATCATGGACGCGCACGTCCGTGACACGCTATTTGGCCTATGCAACTTTTTCGACGTCATCTCTTGGAAGTCTGTTGGCGTGAGGCAACTCAGAAGGCTACAGGAAGAGATCGTGGTGATACTATGCGAGCTTGAGATCTACTTCCCGCCCGCATTCTTCGACGTTATGGTGCATCTGCTGGTCCATATCGTGGAGGATATCATCCAACTCGGGCCGACGTTCCTGCACAGCATGATGCCGTTCGAAAGGATGAATGGTGTCATCAAAGGATACGTTCGCAACAGGGCACGTCCAGATGGAAGCATAGCAAAGGGCTTTCTGACCGAAGAGTGCATCTCCTTCTGCACGAATTATCTAGGCATCGAGAACCCCGTTGGTCTGCCCGTCAACAGGCACCTCGGCAGGCTCGCTGGATGGGGTCACCGCGAGGGTCGCCGCGAAATGCATGTCGACTTCATGGGTCGACTCGCCGACTTTGAAAGAGCAAACCTAGTCGCGCTACAACACATAGACGTGGTCGATCCTTGGGTGGTAGAAAACAAAATCTTTATTGAGAAGACGTACAATGACCGAGGCCAACAGAGGACGGAGGGAGCTATAATCAAAGAGCACAACTCATGTTTCACGCGTTGGTTCAAGGAGAAGCTTCTGTCGTACCCTTTACATGAGGATTCTTCCGCGGAAGAAAAACTCATATTCGCCTTGTCACAGGGCGCCGAGCACAACCTGATGATCTATGAGGCGTACGATATCAACGGCTACACATTCTACACCGAGGAAAAGGACATGAAGAGCGATTATCAGAACTCCGGGGTAACGATGGAATCCTACACCGGTAACGACAAGGATAGATACTACGGAAGGATCGAGGAGATCTGGGAGCTGAGCTACGCTGGAGAGAAGGTCCCGATGTTCCGTGTCAGATGGGCCAAGAGCGTCCTAAAAGAAGACCGGTATTTCACCACCATGGTTATACCAGAAGCCAAATCCAAGACCGCGGGCGCAAACGTCACCGCGAAAAATGAGCCATGGGTACTGGCTTCCAAAGTGGACCAATGCTTCTTCATTACCGACCCGTCAAAGCCCAGTCGTGTTGTCGTGAGGAGAGGCAAAAGGAACATCATCGGAATGGATGGAGTCGCCAATGAGCAAGACTTTGACAAGTACGGCGACCCGAAGATGGAAGATGACGACGACGATGAAGTACCATACACCACAAGAAGAAGCAGGACCACCCTACCTAAAGGACGTCCGTTCAAGAGAAGATCAATTCAAGGGGTTCCGGGGCTAAATTATTCAACCGCGAGGAAGAAGGGCAAGAAGATTGTGAAAAGATAGCTAAGATTGAATCACGACGTGTCGGCCGCGTGTGTGTGTGTGTCAGTGGCAAGCTCAATTATTACATGCAACTAAATTATTACATGTATCACTTGATTTCAACCATGTCATCTAATTCTAAATCTTTGCACAATGGTTTTATCACTCCAATTGCATTTTCCTATTCTTTTATCTCAAATCTTAAATTATCACAATGATTCAAATCTTAAATCTAAACACATAAGCCCACGTATATTGTCCTAAAAGATGTACATATATTTAATAGGAAATATTCAAATACATTAAAATGTATGTTGTTTAACAATATTTACATTCAAATGTATGTTGTTTAACAATATTTACATTCAAATACATTCAAATACTCAAATACATTCAAATATATTTAATAGAAAACTAAAAAAGAACTGACAAAAACAGTAAAGAAAAAACACAGAAAAAGGTAAAAAAATGTTTAAAGACCGGACTAGTGCAACCAATAGACATATATACATCAAAAACATTTTTTTAAAAGATTGAAAAAAATGGGAAATATTCAAATACATTAAAATGTATGTTGTTTAACAATATTTACATTCAAATGTATGTTGTTTAACAATATTTACATTCAAATACATTCAAATATTCAAATACATTCAAATATATTTAATAGAAAACTAAAAAAGAACTGACAAAAACAGTAAAGAAAAAACACCGAAAAAGGTAAAAAAATGTTTAAAGACCGGACTAGTGCAACCAATAGACATATATACATCAAAAACATTTTTTTTAAAGATTGAAAAAAATGGGGCCGCCAGGATTCGAACCCTGGCTGGCTGGGTTATGCATCAAGGGTCCAACCACTAGGCCATGGCAGTAGTTCTGTCCATAACACAGACGCGGACTCTTTTAACCTATTACTACGAGTAGTAATGGCGCACTACCAGAGATGTGCGCCATTGTTAGCGCTGCCATCCGCCTAGATCCCTCTCCTCGCTCCCCGCACTTGTACTTCCTCTCCTCTTCCCCTCCCCTGTCGCCGCCACAGCCCCCCATCCCCTGCGGCGCCGCCCCCTCCGACGCCACCGCCGGCCGCTGGGTCCCGACCCCTTCTCCCCCGCCGGCGCATTTCCTCCACCAACTGCAGCGCAGCGGCGCCGGCGCATCTTCCCTCCCCGCGCCGTCCCGTCCTTGCCAGGTTTGATCCCTTCGTCCTCCCTCCTAGGCCCTAGCTCGACGGCGGTCCAGGTTGGTTAGTAGGGGAACGGGAGGAGGTGGTGGGTGACGAGCGAGGAGGAGAGCTCGACCGCGCGTCCTCTCTCAGCCGGCCCGCCCACACCCTCGCCGGCGCCGGTGAGGCAGGGCCGGCCGATGGGGGGAGGCGCTGGTCGAGCGAGAGAGCTGGGACGCTGCTCGCTGCTCTGCTTCTTGTTCTGCTTGCTGCCGCTGCCGCTTGCTGCTCTGCTTCGTATTCTAGCCTAGTGTTGCAATCTGTACTGAAATTATTGTGGTGTATTGTCGTGTTGTATGGTATAGCCATTAGAGATGTTTTGGTAGAGCAGCCTCTCAAGTGATTTGAAAAATACTAGATCTTGATAGAAAATGAAACTTGTGCAGATCATGGACTAAAAATATTAGGTGCCGCAGGTTCGGACACTTGGGACTTCCGTGGGATATGCCTCTGATAAACACTAAACTGTTAGTTCACTGCATGTTTATAAGTTCTGAAGATCTACGAAACTGTCCAAATGCGCAATCCAACGCGATGGTAGTGTCCAACAACAACTTTCTCCTCCTGTCACTAGAATTACTGTAACAAGCACATGCTTCATGGCCTGTTGAGAGAAGATAAGGCTTGCACTAAGAATTTCTTAATAGCTGATGTTATTTATAGATTCATAGAAAGTAATGAGAATCATAAATGCATGACAGAATACCTGTGTGAGTTGCACATAATGTACGGGTTTATTTCACATCTGGTTCCTGGTATTTTTAGCATTGTTGTTTCTTTTGTTATATTTTCTGATGAACTCAAAGTAAGTTTAATTGCACTGATAAAATCATCGTGAGAGCAACACACATATTCTCTCTTTGTTAAGTCTGATTTACTATTACCTTTTGTTTTTCCTTTTCTGCTTACTTTCTTAGTGTTCGTTTGTTTACAGAGATCCTGCTTATATATACTGATGATGAGTCTTGTTGAAACCTTACATATGTTGGTTCCTGCTTATTTGCTCCAATTGCACAAACTTGAGCTGCTAGCATAAAAAGTGTTGCAGGCGACAGACAGTGAGGAGCTACTGTCAAAAACTTGAGCTACTGTCAAAAAATCCAGTTAGGTACAGTTAGCATCATGTAAGAAAATGGCCATAATGTGCACTGATAATGATGTATTTTGTCATAAAAATATATAGTGGACTGCCATGATAATGACATGCTGCTAGTAGTTACTTCCATGAGTTGTTTTATTGACATGGCACATTTGCAATGGAGTTTTATATATCTTTAGCCACTGTTCATTAACAGCAAGTCAGTTTTGTTTATAGTTGAAAGTAAGTGTGTTACTCACCTGGGATCTTAACTGTTGGGGGGTAGTATTGTAACTAGAAGACCATGTATTTTCAGAATTGAGCTAAAGATTTGGGGGGTAGTATTTCTGATTTTAGAGCACCTTTGCTGGATGTATTTTACAGCAGCTGTTGGAATCAAAACAATGCTTGTGGGTTGTCCTGTTAAGTTGAGTGAGTCATTAGAGGGCAGATAGAGTCACCCACACCAATTAATGTTTATGAAGAAGAAGAATAAACCTGCTGCTGCTGCTGTTGTGATCTTCTGAAATGACCCATTGGCGACTTCATTACGCGGGGATAATGATTTTGCAGGTACCCCGAGAGGCCCTTGAGTTTGCCGGAATGTCGATTAACTTCCGTTCCGGCAAGTTCGGGTACTCCATATGTCCTATTTTCAGCAAAGGTCATGCTGAAATTTTCCGTGAATTTTAGCATGACTTTGCTAAAAATAGGACATATGGGGTACTTGCGACTAATGCATGGGCCGGGGTATCTTTGTATGCCTCGGTGTCGACAAACCCTAAGTGATGAGACCGTAGCTTTTAGGATGCCTCGGTGTCGACAAACCCTAAGTGATGAGACCATGATAATTCCTCACAAACCCTAAATGATGAGATCTTGTTCCTTGACAATAACCAACTTTTTGACCAAACTTTTTTCCTATTTAGAGCGAACATGGCCGACAACGATGAGGCCGGCGGTTCGGGCGGCAAGCCATTCTGGGAGCTGTCCCAGGAGATGGAGGAATACCCTCACCGCTATGAGGACGCCGCGGAAGACACCGATCCCGACTACACAACCCCTAGTGGCGTCGGGGATGACACCACTGATGGTGCCGCCGGGGATGCCACCACTGATGATGGCAGCGAACGCACAGATGGCAGCCAACCGAAGAGGCAACGGAAGGACCGGCGCCCGAACGTGCTCGGCACCGTCAAGGAGGAATTTACTGAAGTGTCCTCCAGTGGGCATCCAACGGCGCCCAAAGAATTAGTCAGTGGGTACGCGGGACAACTCGGGTGCATTGTCCGGAGCACCGTCACGATCAACACCGAGAACCTAAGGCAACGTGAACGAGGGAATTTGCGGATCCTCCTCTTCACGAAGCTGCACGAACGATACAAGTTCCCCGGTGACTTCGCAAACACACGCCTCTTAGGGAATAAAGTGAACAGTGCCGCCCTCACGAAGATGAGCACGGCCCTGGCTTCTTGGAGAGCCCGGGTGAAGAAAATGATTGAAAGAGGTGATAGTTATGAGAAGATCAAGGAGAAAAATCCTTCGATCAGCAAAGCTGACTACCTGGAGTTCAAGACCAAGTGCAAGAGCAACGCATCCGTGGAATCAAGTCAGTGGGGGAAAGAAATGCGGGAATTGAACTTAGGGGTCCACACACTCGGTCCCTGCGGTTACAGAGTGGCGGAACCTAAATGGGACAAGGAGGACGCGGAGCGTGTCGAGCAAGGCCTACCGCCCCTCTTCGATAAATACCGCCATGAAAAGCAGACCAGGAACTTTATCAGAGCCCGGTACAAGGAGGACCCGGTAACAAAGGAGCTTACCACGGATCCGAAGGTGAAGGCGCTTGAGCTTGTTCTGGTAAGGAATACACCCCCGCGTATTTAGCTCCATATGGTTGCATTCTAATTAATGAAGCCAAATTTCTAAATGGTTCACGTTACTTCCGCAGGAAACTGAAAGCAGTAGCGCGGGGTCCCCGTCTGCCCCTTGGGACACAACTTTAAATAGGGCGTTGAATGTAATGAAACAAAAGGATAAGTTAGCTAAGCCGACGTCAGCTGGTCGTGTGGCCGGCGAAGGCTTGTCCACGAAATGGTCGGAATACTATAAGACTGGGCGAAAGGAGAGAAAGACCAGCTTGGAAAGCCAGGAGGTTAAAGAACTCAAGGCAAAAGTGGCGCAGATTCCTCAGATAGTCGAAGAGCAAGTGCGAGACCAAGTGCGAGACCAACTGGGAGCGACGATCACCGCCATTATGCCTACCTTGCTTGAGGGGCTGCGGGGGTGGTTTGCGGGCGGCCAACAGGGGCCGCCCCCGATTCCCAGCTTGACGGGCAGCAACTCGCACAACGCGCCGGCAGTGGTGTCTCCGGCGGAGGCGTCATTGGTGTCTCCGGTGCCGGCGCCGGCATTGGAGCTTGATGCACCCGGGTGTGGGAAGAATACACCGGCCGGCACCTCGGCAGCAAGCGGCCCCTCCGTCACATGCACGCCCGTCGTTGGCGGTGCCTCGACATTAGCCGAGCTCGACGCCATCACGGTAACTAAGCCTCGGCCGATGACTTCATCTCCTTGCCTTTGACTGGGCATCCCTGACGCCCTACATGTTTTCGCAGGGCGCCGCCAACGAAGTTCCATGCACTCTCCTGCACTTCGTGGACGGCAAGTTGATCGATGTCGCCAAGGCCAAAATCGTTGAACCGGGCAACCGCGTGTTCCACCATAATCCGATGCCACCCATCGTGTATAGGGTTCAACTGGTTCGGGTGTTGCGGGGCTGCGACGACTTGTTACCTCCGTATCGACCCCATGGGGCCGACGAAGGCGATATGATGACCCTCGGCGCCTGCTTCAACTGGCCATTGCTTTGGCCGAAGAGCCAGATTCGTTTGGGGGCGGGGGTCACCACCCCACAGACAACACCGCCAGTCCTGCCGGCGCCAAGCCATGGCAAGACCGCCGCAATGCTACCGCCGTCAGCTGATCCGGGCATGCATATGGCACAGGATCCGGACGTCGACGACGGTACATTTGTCAACGTCGATGACTACTTCAACGAACATGGTGGGTACGGTGACGAATTCTTGGCGCCTCCTTCTCAAGAACCCAACCCTGCAAAAGTCGATCGCGATCTAGCTGGTACCGCGGAGAAACCCAATTGCAACAGGCGTCGTCTGTTCGGTTCTCAGGAGACGCCTCCAGCTGCCGCCTTCACCGAGACTCAAGCAGCCGAGGTGGGAAATATTATCAGCCCCACCACACTCAAGAAGGTGGTCTCTGAGCAGACCTCGATCCCATTACATCAGCAGAAGCCAAAGAAGGGACGGAAAAGAAAAACTAACAAGGGTGCGAGCCAGCCGGCACCGAGTACGATCCGTGCTCAGGACGGGCCACCAATACCTAAGGATATCATGAGGGCGGTGCATGTGGCGGGTAGGCCGATGATACCGGCTAATCTGTTCAAGGCTGCAACCGGTGCTATGCGGAGTCTGCATGACAGTGTTCTTTATATGGATAAGCGGCGTCTCTCCAAGAAAGATGACTCATACCCGGTTTTCGTGGCCAAGATGCCAGAGGGCAAGGGCTTTGTCGATGGCACCATCGGGAGTATGATCGTCCTGCGGTATGATGACATCTTCGCTATGTTTAACCTTCATCCGCTGCACTACACCTTCATTCGGCTATTTTCGCTCAATATGGAGATGCAGATCATTAGAGACAAGACCCCGGACATCGTGATAGTCGACCCCTTCTACATGCGTGCCAAGCACTTGGACAGCGCTGGGGACCGGCAAGTCGCGAGTTCATACCTCGAAGGCGTCATTATGGCGAACAAAGATAAGGATACCTTCCTCGTGCCTTACTTTCCCGAGTAAGTCATCCCCTCACCGCCCCGTAACATATGATTTCTTAGATTTCGATCGTTCTTTTTTTTTCCTAACATTCCGTGTTTTGTGCAGTGACACACGTTGCACACTCATCCTCTTAAGCCCGAAATATTCCACGGCCACGTATTTCGACTCGGACCGTCAGTCGAAGAAAAACTACACAAATATCAAGAAAGTTCTTGATGATGCTCTCCCCGGCTACGCCAAATCTAGAGGCACCTTCAGGAAGGAAATGTGTAGGTACGGCAAGCACGTGTTCACCCACGTAACGACGTTCCCCTGCGTCAAGCAGCCGCCTAGCAGTCAGAAGGATGCCTACTATGCCCTCCATCACATGCGGGCGATCGTACGGGACCATAATCACCTTATGCTACCAAAGGGTCTCCAAGATTGGGCCGCACGCTTGTCGGCAATCCAGGACATGGACATCAGACAAGAATTCTTTCGCATCCAGTCGGAGTTTGCGGAAATCATCTGTCAAGATGTCCTTCGTACCTCGGGGCAGTTCCACCTCAAATATCAACCGTCCAACAGTGAAATAGAAACAACGCTACAAATGCAGGCTGACAACGACCGCACATTCATGACGCCGACGGATGACGGCGGCTTCATCCACGCTCCGGTCCCTGAGTCGAGTCGAAGAAAGTATTGATGGTATGTAGTTCTGAAATGTCGATTAGCTCGTGTAGTAATTAAACTTTAATGAACTTGTATGTCTCTTTAGTTTGGACAGTCGTTCAACTTATATGTAATCGATGCTATTTATTAGTAGGACCATGAACCGTGCTATTAATGTGTTGCTTTTCTCTTCCGATCCTTTTGTTGCATACTTATATATTATCTGTGAATTGCTACTAACGTTTTGTTTGTCTAGTGCATAGAGATGCCGTCGTACGTCGTGTACAAGGGTAGGGTTCCCGGAGTCTATGACGACTGGGAGGAGTGTCGGAGACAGGTTCACCGTTTCAGCGGTAACAGTTACAAAGGGTACACCACTAGGGCGGAGGCGGAAGCTAGATACGAGCGCTATCTAGAGGGAGAGAGGAGGGAGCGGAGGAGGAACCGGATGAAGACTAGTTTCATCGTGATGATGCTCATCGTGACCGCAGCTCTCTTCTACGTGATGGTAGTTTAGATGATATCAACTTTGTAATGTGACGACAAACTCGCTACTCGGTCTCGAGACCTAAACTTGTCTAATATTTGAACTTTGTTCGCTATTTCGAATTCGGAGACTAATGTGATGAATTGTATTATGTGCTGTTTATATTCTGTGATGTATTGTATTATGTGCTGTTTATATTCTGTGATGTATTGTATTTTGTAACCTGTGCAAATACCAGAAATGCTAAAAGAAATTCCTAGAATTAATAGTAGTGGCGCATCATATAGCACATTAGTGGCGCACCCAGTGGGGATATCAGTGGCGCACCCCTTAGGGATATCAGTGGCGCACCCCATAGGGATACCAGTGGCGCACCCCATAGGCATACCAGTGGCGCACCCCTTAGGGATACCAGTGGCGCACCACATAGGCATACCAGTGGCGCACCAGTGGTGCGCCACTGTTATTGGGATTAACAGTGGCGCATCATAGGTGCGCCATTAGTATTCCTTATTAGTGGCGTGGTATTAGTGGCCCACCTATGGTGCGCCACTAATGGCAATATTGGGTGCGCCACTAATAGCCTTTTTTCTAGTAGTGTACTTGAGGTGCTCTCCGGTGGGCGCGATGAGTACCACGCCGGCACCGGCGCCTTGCAGCGAGAAGGCACCATCAAAGTACATTACCCATTCACTTGTCGCTTCTTGTACGGGTACACTTGTTTCTGGCACTTCCTCATCGGGCGTTGGGGTCCATTCAGCTATGAATTCTGCCAAGGCTCGGATCTGAATAGTTGAAGTACTTTCAAACTTGAGACCAAAGCTTGACAGCTCCAGTGCCCACTCGACGATCCTGCCTGTTGCTTCTGGGTTGTGCAATATCCTCTTCAGCGGAAAGCGAGTGACCACTGTTATCTCATGTGCCTGGAAGTAATGGCGCAGCTTTCTCGAGGCCATGAGGAGGCCGAAAAGCAACTTCTGCACCCCAAAGTATCTTGATCTAGCCCCTTATAAAAGAGAGCTTACAAAATACACTGGGCGCTGCACCATCTTCTTCCGCACTTCTCCTTGCTCCTGTGCAGAGTTGTCCTTGTCGGGGCCAGAGCTTGTCGGAGGAGTCCCCTGCTTGTCGCTGGATTCTCTTGTCGGTGGTGCTGGCTCCTCGTCGGCCTCCCTCCCCGCTACTAACGCAGCACTAACCACCTGGTTGGTTGCTGCTAGGTACAGCAGCAACTTTTCCTGTGGCCTAGGTGCGACAAGTATTGGAGTGGAGGATAGGTACCGTTTCAAGTCTTGTAGCGCTGCCTCCGCTTCCGGAGTCCACTTCATGGGACCTGCCTTCTTCAAAATCTTGAAGAAAGGCAGGGCGCGTTCTGTAGACTTCGAAATGAACCTACTGAGGGCAGCCACACAACCTGCAAGTCTCCTGACATCCTTGACGCGCTTCGGGGCCTCAATCTGCTCGATGGCTTTTATCTTGTCGGGGTTGGCTTCAATCCCCCTCTGTGACACAAAGAACCCGAGAAGCTTGCCGGAGGGGACTCCAAAGACGCACTTCTCGGGGTTCAACTTAAGTTGGATCTTGCGCAGGTTCTCAAATGTCTCTTCCAAATCTTGGATCAATGTATCCTTGCTCTTGCTCTTGACCACGATATCATCCATGTAAGCCTCTACATTTCTGTGAATCTGTGGCTCAAAAGCAGTGTATACCACCCTTGCAAAGGTTGAGCCTGCATTCTTCAATCCGAAAGGCATGCGAATGTAGCAATATGTGCCACATGGAGTAATGAATGCAGTCTTCTCTTCATCTTCCTTGGCCATGAAAATCTGATGGTAGCCTGAATACGCATCAAGAAAAGAGAGTAGCTCACATCCGGCAGTGGAGTCAACAATCTGGTCAATGCGTGGCAAGGGAAATGGATCCTTGGGACATGCTTTATTCACATCAGTGAAGTCTATACACAGTCTCCACTTCCCGTTGGCCTTACGCATGACGACTGGGTTTGCCAACCACGTCGGATGGATCACGCCTCTAACTAGGCCCGCTGCTTCTAGCTTCTTGATTTCTTCGGCAATGAATTCTTGGCGCTCCACGGCTTGCTTTCTGACCTTCTGCTTGACGGGCCGCGCATGAGGACAAACAGCAAGCTTGTGCTCAATTACCTTCCTGGGAACACCGGGGATGTCAGATGGTTGCCAGGCAAACACATCGACATTCGCCCGCAGGAAGGCAACGAGCGCGCTTTCCTATTTGCTGTCAAGTGTGGCACTGATGGTGAAGGTACCACCAGTGCCGTCCTCCTTGGCGGACACCTTCTTGGTTGCCGGAGGAGCGGCCATCCCCTTCTTGCACTTGCCGGTGGAGCTCGATGGAACATCCTCGACGGCAGCGCAGCACTCCGAGGAGGTGCGGTTGCCGGAGTGGGTCCCAGAGCACTTGCCGGACTTGGTCTTCGTCTTCTTCCCCCCGGGAGCTTCAGCGGCAAGTGTTTTGCTCTCCGCTGCGGCTGCGGCATCCCGGTATATCTTGTCGGCGCAGATAAGCACGTCCTTCTTGTCGCCATGGACAGAAATGACGCTTATCGGCCCCGGCATCTTGAGCACGTTGTAGGCGTAGTGGGAAGCTGCCATGAACTTGGCGAGGGCAGGACGGCCGAGTATCCCATTATACGGCAATGGTATATCGGCGACGTCGAATGTGATGCGCTCAGTTCTGAAGTTGAGCTCCCCGCCAAAGGTCACTGGCAGAGTGATCTTCCCCTTGGGCTTGCTCCTCCCCGGGTTGATTCCTTGGAGAGAACCGGTCTCTTCGAGCTCACCATCTGGGATTTGGAGTTTCTTGATCACAGCAGAGGAGATCAAGTTCAGCCCGGCCCCGCCGTCAACCAACATTTTGGTGACCTTGAGGTTGCGGATGGTTGGTGAGACCAACATCGGCAAGCACCCGACCGCAGTGGTGCGGTCAGGGTGATCCTCAAGATCAAAAATGATGGGCGTGCTGGACCATTTGAGGAGCCTGCGCGATTCCACGGGCGGCTCTGCTGCATTTACTTCCCGCACCTACTGCTTGAGTTGGCGGTGGGAAGTATGCAGAGAGGCGCCGCCGTCGACCCACAGGACTTCCGTGGCCTTCTGGAACTCCTGCTCGCTGTCATCACCTTCCTCCATGTCGTCGTCGTCGTCTTCTTCATCCTTGTCGCGGCCCCGGGGAGGTCGGTCACCTTGCCGCTGCTTGGCCTTGCCGCGGCGTCCTCCCCGGCCATTGAATGGCCGCTTCTTGCTTGGCTCTCCCCCGCCAACTTGGGCCTTCTCCTTGTCGCGCCGCTCGTACTCAGCTTTCTGCTGCTCGACGAGGTACTCGACGCGTTTGCAGTTGGAGAGGTCGTGGCCCTTGGTGCGGTGGATCTTGCAGTATTGCTTGTCGGAGCCGTCCTACTTGTCGGCTGCCGCTACAGGGGCAGGCTCCTTGCCGGAGCCGCCAGCCTGTGCTTGCTTGGCGGGAGCCTCCTTGCCGGACTTCTCAACGGCAAGCACTTCCTTCTTGTTCTTCCTTCTATTGTTCCGCCGCCGGCTCTTCTTTGCCGGGGCGGCATCCTCGCTGTCGCTTCCTCCTGCGCCAGCATCCTCTCCGGGGAGTTTCCTCCCCTCTTCGGCGCGCGTGCACTTATCAGCTCGCTGACATCCCGTATCTTGGTCATGGCCATCTCCTCCCGCATGCGGCGGTTACGCACGTTCTGGTGGAACGCGCTGATAACCGCAGCAGGGTGGACGTCGGGGATGTTGTGCTGCACGCGGCTGAAGCGCTGGATGTACTTGCGCAGGGGTTCTCCTTCCTTCTGGGCCAGAATGTGGAGATCACTCTCCTGGCCGTGAGGTTTGTGGCCGCACGTGAAGGCGCCAACAAACTGATGGCAAAGATCTGCCCAAGAAGAAATGGAGCCTTCCGGCAAGTGCATAAGCCAAGAACGAACGTTCGGCTTAAGCACTAGCGGGAAGTAATTCGCCAGTATCTTCTCGTTGCGCCCCCCGGCAGCCTGCACCGCGATGGTGTAGATGCTGAGGAATTCCGAGGGGTGCGTCTTGCCGTCGTACTTCTCCGGTACGTCGGGCTTGAAGTTCTTCATGCTGGGCCACTGGACGCGCCGCAGCTCACGGGTAAACGCAGGGCAACCTGCCGCGTACGGCAAGTCGCCTGGTTCACCGGGCGCGTGCGTGTCGACAGCGTTCCCAGCTCGCTGGTCTGATTGTCGCCGAGCTTCTCGGCGGCGCTCGATCGTCGTTCGAGCGTCTTCTTGTCGCCGGTCGTCAAGGACCTGGCGCTGGTCCCGACGAGCCCGCGGATCCGACGACGCCGTGGAGTCGTCGTCGACGTTGATCCGGCGGGGAGGCGTCTTCTGCTTTTGCGGCGGGGAGTGCATGGTGGTTGCACCCCCGGCGGTCTTGTCGCCGTCAGCCTTCGTCTTCTCGACTTGCCGTGGCCGCGAGGTCGCCGCCTGCTGCGGCGTGTCGTTGTTGGCGAAGGCGATCAGGCTCTGGATGGTTGCCCTCCAGTCTTCGGCCTTGTCTGCCGCTGGAGGGAAGTCGAGGAGCAGTTGCGCTCTTGCGAGCGCTTCTGCTGGAGAGGAGGGGAGCGGGGGCGAGCGGCGCGAGGAGCGGGATATGCTCGGACTCCTAACATGGTTAGAAGGAGCAGGGTCCCGCCCCGGCGACCGCGCCTTGCTCGTGCCAGGACAATGGCCCGGAGCATCCCGCGAGCCTCCAGTTTGCCCTTGGCCCAGCAAGCGGATGCCACCTCCTGTGCCATGGCGCTGCTGGGTTGTCGTTTGCTGAGATGGACGTGGCGCATCTACGGAGACCGAGGCCTTGGAGTTGGTCCGGCCGTCCGCCTTGTCCTTGGATTTAGTGTTGCCATGAGTTTCCTCCCCGGCGACCATTCTTCTGCCGGCGTCTCCTCCACCCACCGTTGGTTCTGGTGGTGGAACAGACGCAGACGGGCATGCGACCTCCGAAGCCTTCTTCTTCGGGGCCATGCTGTTGTTGCTGATGAAGATGATGCGGCTGGATGTAACACCCCAAAAATATTTATTTGGAGTTTTGAAAACTTTTCCAAATTTTAGCTAAGATTTAAAATTTTCTTGGAGGGTTCTGTTTGAAGGGTGGATTTATTTGATTTAATTATTTTGGAGGCTTTCAAAACTATTTCTTTCTAAAGAATTTTGGTTCTGGTTACTTAATTTTTTTTAAAGGCATAACCTTTTCCACCTCCTCTAGCCCCTAAGCATCTCCAAATATTTTTCTGCCACTCCAAGACTGACCTCTCAAGTCATACACATCTTCTATGATATTATCCAACTCCTTTCCACTCCACAAAAATATTTCTTCTATATATTTTTAATTCCAAAGATGGAATTTGAAATAATCATAGTTTCTTGACTTTACAAAGGAACTATATTTTTCTAGAACTTTTTTTGCCACACCAAAATTATCCCTACATATACATGGTACCCTTAACCCATTTCTTCAAAAACTTTTGGTCCCACAGTTCAAAAATTTCAATTTCTATTCAATTCAAATTTGGTCCAGAAATCAACTTTTTGCTCTAAATCATTTCCAAACTCCACCAAAAATCTTGGCCTTCTGGCAAATTCATTTTTGAGTAACCACACACCACCACAGCAAATCCCTTGATCAACTAAGATGTTTAACACCCCATAGCATTTCATCAAACACTTGGCATGCATACTGTTCATAACTGAATTTAATTCAGTTAACTGAACTAGTTCAGCCGACAGGGGCAGGCGATGCCGTGCACTCCTCGCCTTCCCCTCCCGCACGGCATCGTCGCCCGCCTTCAATACCGCCGCTCTCCTGGCCCATCGCCCAGCCTCTCCACGCCGGTGAGCTGGCAGCTGGCCGGTGCAGCCACCCCGAGCTCACCCACGGCGAGGCCGAGCGGATCGCCTCGGCCATCGGCTTCCATTCACTGCACCGCACCTCCCCTACCTACCTCCCCGCCCACGCGTCGCTCTCCCTCGCTTCTCCGCACAACGGACGCACCGACCACGCCGCCCCGGGCCCGTATGTCAGTCGCCGGAGCTGGCCACGCCGCCGCACCCGTGCGGACAGCGCATCGCGGGCGTGGCAAGCGAGCACGAGCCCGTCCAAGCGGAGGCTTCGGGCGAACTCCACCGGCCTCTTAAATGCCCCGTCGCCCCAGACCACCGGCCAAAACCAACCCCGGCGATCTAATTTACTCCGGCGACCTCCGCCTGTCTCGGCCATCCTCGACTCGCCTATAAAAGGGGCCCTCGAGCCCCTCTAGCTTCACCATTCGCCTCCACCACCACCCACTCTTCCTCCTAGCCACCCACCCGGCCACGAGGGGGTCATCTTCTCCCTCTCCGGCCACCGCTCCGCCGCCTCTGTCCACGAGCCAAACCTCGCCACTACTCCACCAGAGCCACCCAAACTCCGCCTATCCACCTCTTTTTCACCACTATGCCGAACCCCTAAGCCAATTCCACTCCCCGAGCCCTCTCCGACGAGCCCCAACTTCACCCGAACCACCGTCCGCCGGCGTCGAGCTCACCGCCGTTCAGGTGATCGCCGGTGGCCACCACCACCACCCACGGATGCGGAAGTTCACGCTGGTCACGCTGCGACCAGCACCGGGCTCTGAAACCCCGGCGATCGTCGCCGGCGATCGCCGCCTCCCCTCTGTACACGCGCGCGAGCGCGCTCAAATTCAAACCTGACGGGTGGCCCCCCACCCGTCAGCTCTCTCTCTCTATTTTATGTGTTCAGCGAAGGCGTACTCTACGCTTTACGCCTTCTCCACTGGAAGGCGTATTCGCTGCCGAACCATTTTCTTTTAAAAACAGCCAAGGGGCTTCTGTTTTGCAGAAAGACCCCTGGTTTTAAAAAGTTAATAGCTTTTAAACTATTAATCCAAATGAGTTGATTCTTTTTGCAAAAAATTTCTTTTCCTCTCTAGTTTTTTTTAAGATTTATTTAAAAAATATTTTGAGAACATTTTTCTGTTCTGTGTGGGAATTCTTATTCGAATTCAAATTTGAATTTTCAGAAAAAGAAGAAGGATCTTTTGCTGGAAATTCAGAGGGGTTTTCTCCTGACTATTTTGGACAAGGCAAGCATTATTGAACCTGGGATATGGTGTTTGCATTTTTGCATGGTTACATAGTTTGGTATTGCAATGCATATGTTGCATGTTACATCACTTGTGTGTGCATGGTCATGTCAACTTTTTCCTTGCTTGCATATCACACTAGCAGCTCTCTGACATATATATGGTTACTTGATGGCAGAAATTTTGCTGCTGGTTTGGACGTGCTGGTGGGCACGGTCCTTTGTTGACACAATGGTGTCGTGTGATATTGATAGAGGATACTGGTGATATTTTAATAATACCTCCTGAGTCTGCCTAGATCGAGTCTTGCTCTATACACCTAGCTGTACACCGTGCTGCCACGGGTCCTTCCGAAAGGAGGGTACGGCCTAGTAAGTTGATAACCCCTGTACGGGTGCACGCCACCCAGATAACTACGATGAAGGTTGTAGCCTGTCATCGGGTCAGGGGCATGGGTGTTTCCGGTTGTAGCCGAGAGGGGGGCACCCCTTGTAATCCGCGCGTTTAATAGTGATCCCATGCTTTTCGGAGGTTGTAGCCTCCCTGACTTAAGGTTTCTGGAGCGATGCTTTGGGTGAGTCCTGGCATCCGGTCGGTGTGTACGCGTCAGGCGTGTTTTCAATCCAAAATCCGTATTGGGTATTAGCCAGTGCACGATGCTGTCTAAGGAAATCCCATACGCGTGGGTAAAGAGTACACCCTCTGCAGAGTTATATCTATTCGAATAGCCGCGTCCACGGTCAAGGACTTGGTTGGGTGGGTCAAGTATCGGTCCCGGTGTCAGTCTCTGGAGGAAAAATAATATACTTGAGCATGTTTATGTTTGCATGAAATTCTTGTCGCAGTTAGTATTATCATGAATTTATTTATGATAAAAATTATGCTTATGGACTAACCCTATGATGTTATTTTTACTTCCAGAGTGTCTCAGGGGCTGGCTAGTCTACCCCGGACACTCGCATTTATTTTTTTTGTCCTTTTGTGGCGTCCCTCGAGTGTCAGGCGGTTTATCACGCCACTACTCTTGTGGACACCCGACTGGCATTTCTTTTAAGCCCATTTTGTGGCGTCCCTCGAGTGTCAGGCGGTTTATCACGCCACTACTCTTGTGGACACCCGACTGGCACTTCTTTTAAGCCCTTTTCGTGGCGTCCCTCGAGTGTCAGGCGGTTTATCACGCCACTACTCTTGTGGACACCCGACTGGCACTTCTTTTAAGCCCTTTTTGTGGCGTCCCTCGAGTGTCAGGCGGTTTATCACGCCACTACTCTTGTGGACACCCGACTGGCATTTCTTTTCAAGTCCTACCGTGGTGTCACTTGACATCCGACAGGCTTTTCTCTTATTTATATTTAATGTTGACAATAATATTTATTTCTATACTAACCAGGTCTTACCATGCCAAGTTGTGATAATTGTTGCATGCATGTAGTTCATCTACCAGGCATTCGCATTTGGTATACCTTATGTTCATAATGTTTGCGAGTACATTCAAAAGTACTCACTGGCTTGTCCCTGGCTATTTACTTGGCCAGACTTGGAGGAGGACGAGCTTTTGGAGGAGAATTGCGCTAGCGAGGCCGACGCTTAGAAGGTTCTCAGTCAGCACACCTGTGTCATGGAGTCTATCACTTGTATCATCCGTCAAGCTTCCGCCACACCAATAAAATAATCAAGCCTCACACCGACGCTTGACCCTATGCTTCTATTTCAGTGTTGAGTTCCACCACCCACTGTCACATTCCGCCACCTTAGTGCGTTGAGTTGTTGTAATAAATTGTTGAGTCACCCTGACTCAACCCTGTGTAATATTATTTTGTACTGGTTATCTATATCAAGGTTGTCCACTGGTTGTTCTTGGGAGCCGGTGTGACTTAAGGCTATTCTGTGATTTATTTCCCAGAAATGAGCCCGACACTGGAGAGGTTGATGAAGAATGCGCCCGCGTGAACGCCGGATCAGGTTCGCACAACCTCGGCGCCCCCTACCTGGCGCGCCAAAGATGTCGGGGGAAACTGTCCACCACGAGCACCTATGGGACCGGAGCCCCTTGTTCGTGCGGTAAGGGAGCGGAGGGAGCACAAAGAGCAGATCGTAGTGAGCACGCGGACAGTTTACCCAGGTTCGGGCTGCGACGGACGCGTAAAACCCTACTCCTGCTTAGATTGTATTGAAGTGGGGAGCTCGGGAGCTTGAAGAACTAGCTACACCGAGCGAATGAGTGATCTAGGTTCCGAACCCTTTCTACGTTGTGCATGGGCCTCCTTTTATAGCTCAAGGGGTCACCGACAGGTGTCAACGTAGGAGAAAGGGGTAAAAAGGTAACTTTGGTGGTAGTTGTAACAGTGCGGGAACAGTGGATGAACAGTGGATGAACAGTAGTCATCACCTACTTTGACAGTGGGGGACAAGGGCATTAAATGCCCGTCACCGTCGACCCCAAAAGCGCCCGCCCTTGCGTCTCCGTTTGCCACGGCGATAGCTTTATCACCGTGGAGTGCCACCGTGTCCCCCAGGCTGCACAGCCATCTGCCACGCGTCCCTGGAATGGCCCCAGGGCGACGCGTGGTTCGATGAGCTGGAGCGCGGGCACACAGCGTAACTCTCCCCGGCAAGCACCTTGCCGGGCTCTGAAGCTTGTCGGTCCCCGGGCCCTGCCGGGGCGCAGGCAGCGCCGAGGTATGTCTTCTGTAATGTAGTCTTCTGGTCTTCCAGGCAATCTCCTCTTGCCAGGGTCTTGTGCTAGTGAGGTGATCTTGAGCCTGGGACGGCCTTCCCGGCAAGCCTCGCTTGCCGGGGCCTTGATCTTCTGTCTTGCATACTTTGTTTTTGAATGGCTTTATATGGAGTAGGAAGGTCTCCGGCAAGCACGTGGTGAGCCCCGCCGCGGGAAGCTGCTACTGCCCGTGCACAAGTTGGGGTACTGAGGTACCCCTACCTTAGTACACCGACAGGTTCTTTTTTTTATGCAGAGAAATTACTACAGTGTTGAGAATACTCTAGTTTTAATTTGGGGCAACAACATGGACAACAGCGTCTTCCTCCTTAATTCAAAGTTCCTCCAATTTTTGTTCTCTTTTAATAATCAGAAGAACAACACACAGAACCCCACATGAATCACATGCTCTTTCAACGGGAGAAGACAAAATTACTGAAAGAAGACAAGTGCACTATATAGGAAAACTGCAGTTTGGCAACAAGGCAACAAGTTCGGTTAAGCCAGCAAAACTACATCAAACCATAGCATAACCATAGTAGAAAATATATTGTCCAGTGGTACTAAGTAGAGAAATTTATTTTGTGCTAAGAAACAAACAGTTCACAGTTGAGGGTGACTTATCAAGATTTTCCCAATTTTTTATGGTTGTTGGAGTCATAACAAGATCGGTTACTAGATTGGGAAGAAAATTAATGCACGGCTGTGGTAGCTAGCAAGAGTGACTTTTCCAGCAAACAAACAATGTAAAGAGGTGGACACGTCTCTGCAGAAATTGCTAAAAATAGCAGGGTGTCTGTAATTAATCATTTGAGTACATATACCATATAATAGAAATGTGTTGTAATTATTTCCGGATTTATTTTCCTTGCCTAACCCTAGAATAGTGGTTTAATTATTCAAAATCGGCCGATCTGCATCCATGTAACCGATCTAACTCGAAGGGAAAAGAACTATGGAAATTGTTCAGAGAGGGAGTGGCAGTGGGCACATGTATTTCATGTGTACGGACAGTGCGCTTGATATAACAAAGGATTAAATCTAGAGGCAGATTAAACGCGCGCGGAAATCATGCAGGATGTGGGGGGAAAGGAACCGATCTAGGGCTAGGTTAAGGGGCGGCGGACGTACTGTGGCGCGGAGGCGTACTCGTAGAGGCGGCCATGGGGGGAGAAGATGATGAGGGCGACCTCGGCGTCGCAGAGGACGCGCCCAGCTCGAAGGCCTTCTTGAGCAGCCCGCTGCGGCGTAGGGGGCGTCGGGGGACGGCGGCGCACGTAGGGGTGGCGGCGTCGTAGGGGCGACGGCGTCGTGGGCGGCGGCGTCGTAGGGGCGGTGGCGGCATGCGAGAGTGGAGGGACGGATCTGGCGAGAGGGAGGGACGGTCTGGCGTGCGAGAGGGAGAAGTGGGCCTGGCGTGCGAGAGAAAGATTACTAATGGCGCACCGCTAGTTACAATGTTTTTTTTAAACCAATGGCGCACCAGCCAGAGATGCGCCATTAGAATGTTTTTTTTAATACCAATGGCGCACCAGCCAGGGATGCGCCATAAGTAATTATTTTTTATAAAAACATTAATAATTTTTTATCTGAAAATATCATGAATATGAAATAATTTTTTTAAAAAACAGTAGTAATTTTTAAAAAAAATTCATCAGATTTTTTTATTTGAAAATATTTATGAATATAAAAAATATCATCAAATTTGTTATTTGAAAATTCCATCAAATTTGTTATTTGAATATATAATCAAATTTGTTTTTTGAAAATATAATCAAATTTTTTTTAGTTGCATTCATT
>LR738713.1:764578005-764705513 GCA_902687465.1 Secale cereale
GAGGGGGATCTGGCAAGTCGGGCCCGGGATAACGATCGAGATGAAGGGGGATCGAGATCGAGTGTTCTCATGAATTCAAAAAGTGCCCATGAAATTTAAAAATATTCATGATAGTTCAAAAAGTGCCCATGAAATACAATCGAGAAATTAAGGCTACGATTTAAATACAATCGATCTTAGCTAGCTATCTGTTCTCAATCTTCTTGCCCTTCTTTTTCGCAAATGGAGTTCTTCTGTGGAACGGACGTCCTTTAGGTAGGGTGGTCCTGCTTCTTCTTGTGGTGTATGCTGCTACTTCATCATCGTCTTCATGTTCGATCCTCTGGTCGCCGTACTTGTCGAAGTCTTGCTCATTGGCTACTCCATCCATTCCGATGATCTTCCTTTTACCTCTCCTCACGACAACACGACTGGGCTTTGATGGGTCGGTAATGAAGAAGCATTGGTCAACTTGGGAAGGCAGTACCCATGGCTCATTTTTCGCGGTGACGTTTGCGCCCGCGGTCTTGGATTTGGCTTCGGGTATAACCATGGTGGTAAAATACCGGTCTTCTTTTAGGACGCTCTTGGCCCATCTGACACGGAACATCGGGACCTTCTCTCCAGCGTAGCTCAGCTCCCAGATCTCCTCGATCCTTACGTAGTATCCGTCCTTGTCATTACCGGTGTAGGATTCCATCGTAACCCCGGAGTTCTGATAACCATCGCTCTTCATGTCCTTGGCCTCGGTGTAGAATGTGTAGCCGTTGATATCGTACAACTCATAGGTCATCAGGTTGTGCTCGGCGCCCCGTGACAAGTCTAATATGAGTTGTTCTTCCACGGAAGAATCCTCATGTAAAGGGTAAGACAGAAGCTTCTGCTTGAACCAACGCGTGAAACATGAGTTGTGCTCTTTGATTATATCTCCGTCCATCCTCTGTTGGCCTCGGTCATTTTACGTCTTCTCAATAAAGGTTTTGTGCTATACCACCCATGGATAGACCACCTCTATGTGTTGTAGCGCGACTAGGTTTGCTCTTTCAAAGTCGGCGAGTTGACCCTCGAAGTCGACATGCATTTCCTGGCGACCCTCACGGTGACCCCATCCAGCGAGCCTGCCGAGGTGCCTGTTGACGGGAAGACCAACGGGGTTCTCGATGCCTAGATAATTCGTGCAGTAGGAGATGCACTCTTCGGTCAGAAAGCCCCTGGCTATGCTTCCCTCTGGACGTGACATGTTGCGAATGTATCCTTTGATGACACCATTCATCCTTTCGAACGGCATCATGCTGTGCAGGAACGTCGGCCCGAGTTGGATGATATCGTCCACGATATGGACCAGCAGATGCACCATAACGTCGAAGAATGCGGGCGGGAAGTACATCTCAAGTTCGCATAGTATCACCACGATCTCTTCCTGTAGCCTTCTGAGTTGCCTCACGGCAACCGACTTCCGAGAGATGACGTCGAAAAAGTTGCATAGGCCAAATAGGGTTTCACGGACGTGCGCGTCCATGATCCCACGGATTGCAACTGGAAGTATCTGCGTCATCAGCACGTGACAATCGTGAGAATTCATCCCGCTGAACTTCAACTTCATTGGGTCTAGCTATCTGCTTATCTTCCCCGCGTAACCATAAGGAAGTTTTACTCCTACGAGGCAGGTGAAAAATTGCTCGATCTCCTCCTGACTTAGAGTGAAGCACGCGGGAGGGTAGTCATTTCCGGTCTTCTTGGCCTTTTTGCCTTTGCGACGACTTTCCGTGTCCTGCTTCGCCTCATCATCATCATCATCATCATCATCATCATCATCATCATCATATATAGCGTGAAGCTCCTGCCTGATACCCATAGATTTCAAGTCTGCCCTTGCTTTCGGCCCATCTTTGGTCCTCTCTGGCATGTTGAGCAGGGTACCAAGCAGACTCTCGCACACGTTCTTCGTGATATGCATGACATCAAGGCTGTGAGGCACACGATGGATCTTCCAGTACGACAAGTCCTAGAAAACAGACCTCGTTTTCCATACCTTCAGCAGTGGCTCTGGCGCCTTTCGCTTCTTTCCCGGCTCTGGCGCCTTTTGCTTCTTTCCTGGTAGTGGGCAATCTTTCCAATTTTTCAACACCTTGTCTATTTCCTCGCCGCTCCTCGTACGCGAGCGTCCTCGGGGTTTGGTTTCAACATCGAACAGATCCTTGCGTTTTCTCCACAGGTCATCGTCGCGAAGCCACCTTCGATGTCCCATTAACACGGTTTTCGAAGACCTGGGATCTCTATCTAGCTGGCGATATGTTGTGTCATCAATGCACCTGACGCATCCAGAAAATCCGTGGACCACCTACCCCGCGACATATCCGTAACCGAGATAGTCGTGCACCGTCGTGAGCAGCGCGGCTCTCATAGGGAAATATTCTTTCTCTGCGGCGTCCCACGTATTGGCTGGCGTTTTCCACAGCGTGTCAAGCTCCTCTTTCAGCAGCCCCAGATATAGATTGATGTCATTCCCTGGTTATTTCGGTCCTTCAATTAGCATACTCATGTGAATGTACTTCCTCTTCTTGCACAACCAGGGGGGAAGGTTGTACATCCACACAAACACAGGCCAGGTGCTATGTGTGCTTCTCTGGCTGCCGAACGGATTGACTCCATCGGTGCTCGCGCCCAGCACGATGTTCCTTGGATCGTTCCCAAATTCTAGGTCTTCAAAGTTCAACGCTTGCCGCTCGCTCGCATCCTTAGGGTGACTCAGCATCTTGTCTTTTTTATCTATCTCCGGATCATTTGCGTCATCTTCTCGCTTCTTCTCCTCCCTATCCGTGTGCCAAGGCATGAGCTTTGCTACCTTAGGGTCCGCGAAATACCGCTGCAGATGAGGAGTGATCGGAAAGTACCACACCACTTTTCGAGGAGCTTTCTTCCTCTTCTTGTATCGAGTGACGCCGCACACCGGACATATGGTAGACTCCGTGTGCTCGTCCCGATAAATGATGCAATTGTTCATGCACACATGGTATTTTACGTGCGGTAAATCCAGAGGACACACGATTTTCTTCGCCTCCTCGAAATTGGTCGGGCACTTGTTCCCCTTGGGAAGACGTTCGTGCCAGAATGACATGTTCTCGTCGAAGCATGCGTTGGTCATTTTGTGTTTTACCTTCATCTCCAGAGCCATGAGCGTTACTTTCAGGCGGGTATCCTTGGGCCTGCATCCTTCATACAATGGAGTAACCACGTCTAACTCAAGTTGATCCATCTTGGCTTTCTCTCGGGCGGCAGGTCTTGCGTTATCCGTCTGCTTGAGAAGCAGCTATTGAATATGAGGGTCCTGCACCCAGCCCATCGATGGTCCAGCGTCATCTGCTCCGCCGGCATCATCATCTTCATGATCATGCCCGTCGTCTGCTCCGGCATCTTCCTCATCATCATGTCCTGCATCTTCTACATTATGACTGTGTACAGCATCACCATCGTGATAATCTCCTGGGGATTCTTTGTCTTCTCGCCCGCCCGAGCCGCGGTGGTAGTCTTGCTGCCCTTCCTCATTTCTTGCCCGGCCCCCATGGACGACTTCGTAGTCATCTTCATCACCTTGCCACCGATAGCCATCCATGAAACCACGCAAGAGCAGGTGGTCCCGCACCTGCCCGGAATCCGGGTCCGTAATAAGGCTATTCAGCTTGCATCTTCGACACGGACATCTTATCTCCGTCTCGTTCTTTTGAAGCATCTCGGCCTTCGCGGAGCTCAAAAACCTATTCACGATGCCTTCGGTCATCGTGCGGACCATGGTAGCCTGCGGGGTGGAGCAAAACGATATTTTAGAACCAAGAAAAAATTTGGCATGACTTTCCCTGAAAATAGGACCAAAAAGAATGCTTAATGCCAAAATTATCGCCGAAACGGAAATGAATCAACATTCCGGCAAAATATTGGCAACTATCGCATTTCAAATACCGGTACACCTCCAAACACAAACACATATGCAACACCACAAACATATGCAACACCACGAACATACATAGATCTAGCTAGGCCATAAAAAGTGCATGTGCACATTGTTGTAGGTAGAACAACATAAATATAGATTCCCCCCTTACTTACCTATCAAAACAAGGTAATTTAACCACTTAATTTGAATGAATCAATGGTGGAAATGAGGTGAAAAAGAGAAGGCACCCGAGACATGGAGGAGGTGGAGAGAATGAAGTGGGCAGAAAGTGAGTGTGGGTAGGAGTGGCTGTCTAAAATATCTTGTTGGTGCCCACTTACTAATGGCGCACCACCTCAAAATGCGCCATTAGTACTCCAGGTTACTAATGGCGCACCTTCTAGTGGTGCGCCATTAGTAGTTTTGTAAAATAGAAAAATACTAATGGCGCACTGTTCCACAGTGCGCCACTACTAGTTTAAACTAGTAATGGCGCACTGTGGAACAGTGCGCCACTAGTAGTTTTGCAAAAAAAGAATAAAAAATATAATAAAAAAACAGTAGTGGCGCACTATCTGACAGGTGATCCATTACAAGTTACAACTAGTAATGGCGCACTGTGTCTGGATGCGCCATTAGTATGTTTGGAAAAGGAAAATAAAATTTGATACAAATGGCGCCATCAACATGATGAAAATGAAGAAGATGATGTTGAGGGGGAGGTCGAAGTTGGCGAGGAACATGTTTCAATGACCTCGCCATCAACAAGGTCTAGAAATACATCATCAAATGCTTGTGAAGAAATAAAGTGAGAAGGTCAAAATGTAAGGGAAAACACCATCTGGAGAATCTCTATGCAGAAGTGTGAGAGTTGGAGATCTCAGTGTTGATGTTTGTGGGGCACTCACATTGGAAGGAGATTGAGAAGAAGCCATCTTGTGTTTCGTGCTGAACATTTTGATATATTATACGTTTTTTCGTAAACGTACGCAAAAGATATAGTCGTTTTACATTTTTATCACAATTCTTTGCAAAACATGTCCATATTTAAGTTTTTAAATTTTCCTAACTTGTTTGAGGAGGCGGGTGAGAATCATGAGCAAAAGGTATTTGAGGAGGAACAGGAAGAAAATGAACAAGATGATGTTGAGGGGGAGGTCGAAGTTGGCGAGGAACATGTTTCAAGGACCTCGCCATCAACAAGGTCTAGAAATAAAACATCAAATGCTTGTGAAGAAATAAAGTGAGAAGGTCAAACAGTTGGGAAAACACCATCTGGAGAATCTCCGTATAGAAGTCTTAGAGTTGGAGATCTCAGTGTTGATTTTGGTGGGGCACTCACATTGGAAGGAGATTGAGAAGAAGCCATCATGTGTTTCGTGCAAAAGATATAGTCGTTTTACTTTTTCATCACAAATTTTTGCAAAACACGTCCAAATTTAAGTTTTTTAAATTTTGCTAACTTGTTTGAGGAGGCGGGTGAGAATCATGTGCACAAGGTATATGAGAAGGAACAGGACGAAAATGAAGACGATGATGTTGAGGGGGGGGTCGAAGTTGGCGAGGAACATGTTTCAAGGACCTCGCCATCAACAAGGTCTAGAAATACATCAACAAATGCTTGTGAAGAAATAAAGTGGGAAGGTCAAACTGTTGGGAAAATACCATCTGGAGAAGATCTGTACAGAAGTGTGAGAGTTGGACATCTCAGTGTTGATGTTGGTGGGGCACTGACATTGGAAGGAGATTGAGAAGAAGCCATCATGTGTTTCGTGCTGAACATTTTGATATATTATACATTTTTTCGACATCGTATGCAAAAAATATAGTCGTTTTACATTTTTATCACATTTTTTGCAACTCATGTCCATATTTAAGTTTTTAAATTTTCCTAACTTGTTTGAGGAGGCGGGTGAGAATCATAAGCAAAAGGTATTTGAGGAGGAACAGAAAGAAAATGAAGAAGATGATGTTGAGGGGGAGGTTGAAGTTGACGAGGAACATGTTTCAAGGACCTCGCCATCAACAAGGTCTAGAAATACATCTTCAAATGCTTGTGAAGAAATAAAGTGAGAAGGTCAAACAGTTGGGAAAACACCATCTGGAGAATCTTTGTATAGAAGTGTGAGAGTTGGAGATCTCAGTGTTGATTTTGGTGGGGCACTCACATTGGAAGGAGATTGAGAAGAAGCCATCATGTGTTTCGTGCAAAAGACATAGTCGTTTTACTTTTTCATCACAATTTTTTGCAAAACATGTCCAAATTTAAGTTTTTAAATTTTCCTAACTTGATAGAGGTGGCGGGTGAGAATCATGAGCACATGGTATATGAGAAGGAACAGGAGGAAAATGAAGACGATGATGTTGACGGGGAGGTCGAAGCTGGCGAGGAACATGTTTCAAGGACCTCGCCATCAACAAGGTCTAGAAATACATCAACAAATGCTTGTGAAGAAATAAAGTGGGAAGGTCAAACTGTTGGGAAAATACCATCTGGAGAAGCTCTGTACAGAAGTGTGAGAGTTGGACATCTCAGTGTTGATGTTGGTGGGGCACTCACATTGGAAGTTCATTGAGAAGAAGCCATCATGTGATTTGTGCTGATATGGTTTTTTTCGACATTGTATGCCAAAGATATAGTTGTTCTACTTTTTCATCACTATTTTTTGCAAAACATGACCAAATTTAAGTTTTTAAATTTTCCTAACTTGTTTTTAGGAGGATGGTGAGAATCATGAGCAAAAGGTATTTGAGGCGGAACATGAAGGAAATGAAGAAGATGATGTTGAGGGGGTGGTCGAAGTTGGCGAGGAACATGTTTCAATGACCTCGCCATCAACAAGGTCTAGAAATACATCATCAAATGCTTGTGAAGAAATAAAGTGAGAAGGTCAAAATGTTGGGAAAACACCATCTGGAGAATCTCTGTATAGAAGTGTGAGACTTGGAGATCTTAGTGTTGATTTTTGTGGGGTACTCACATTGGAAGGAGATTGAGAAGAAGCCATCATGTGTTTCGTGCTGAACATTTTGATATATTATACGTGTTTTTCGACATCGTATGCATAAGATATAATCGTTTTACATTTTTAATACATTTTTTTACAAAACATGTCCATATTTAAGTTTTTAAATTTTCCTAACTTGTTTGAGGAGGCGGGTGAGAATCATGAGAAAAATGTATTTGAGGTGGAACAGGAAGAAAAAGAAGAAGATGATGCTGTGGGGGAGGTTGAAGTTGGCGAGGAACATGTTTCAAGGACCTCGCCATCAACAAGGTCTAGAAATACATCATCAAATTCTTGTGAAGAAATAAAGTGGGAAGGTCAAACAATTTGGAAAACACCATCTGGAGAAGCTCTGTACAGAAGTGTGAGAGTTGAAGATCTCAGTGTTGATGTTGGTGGGGCACTCACATTGGAAGGTGATTGAGAAGAAGCCATCATGTCTTTCGTGCTGAACATTTTGACACATTAGACGTTTTTTTCGACATCGTATGCAAAAGATATAGTCGTTTTACTTTTTATCACATTTATTTGCAAAACATGTCCAAATTTAAATTTTTAAATTTTCTTTAACTTGTTTGAGGAGGCGGATGAGAATCATGAGCAGAAGGTATTTGAGGAGGACCGGAAGAAAATGAAGAAGATGATGTTGAGGGGGAGGTCGAAGTTGGCGAGGAACATGTTTCAAGGACCTCGCCATCAACAAGGTCTAGAAATACATCATCAAATGCTTGTGAAGAAATAGAGTGGGAAGGTCAAACAGTTGTGAAAACACCATCTAGAGAAGCTTTGTACAGAAGTGTGAGAGTTGGAGATCTCAGTGTTGATGTTGGTGGGGCACTCACATTGGGAGGTGATTGAGAAGAAGCCATCATGTGTTTCGTGCTGAACATTTTAACATATTAACATTCTTTTTCGACATCGTATGCAAAAGTTATAGTCGTTTTACTTTTTCATCACAATTTTTTGAAAATAATGTCCAAATTTAAGTTTTTAAGTTTTCCGCGGCAGGGCTTACCACGTGCACGGGCAGTAGCAGCTTCCCGCGACAGGGCTTACCACGTGCTCGTCGGAGGCCTTTTCTGATCCATATAAAGCCATTCAAAAACGAAGTATACAAGACAGAAGATCAAGGCCCCGGCAAGTGGAGCTTGCCGGGAAGGCCGTCCCAGGCTCAAGGTTACCTCATTTACACAAAGCCCTGGCAAGAGGAGCTTGCCAGGAAGGCTAGAAGATTATATTTCAGAAGACATGCCTCGGCGCAGCATGCGCCCCGGCAGGGCCGGGGAGCGACAAGCTTCAGAGCCCGGCAAGGTCAAGCCCCCGACAAGGTGCTTGCCGGGGAGAGTTACGCTATGTGCCCGCGCTCCAGCTCATCGAACCACGCGTCGCCCTGGGGCCATTCCAGGGACGCCTGGCGGATGGCTGTGCAGCCTGGGGGACACGGTGGTGCTCCACGGTGACGAAGCCATCGCCGTGGCAAACGGAGACGCAAGGGCGGGCGCTTTTGGGGTCGACGGTGACGGGCATTTAATGTTCTTGTCCCCCACTGTCAAAGTAGGTGATGACCACTTTTCATGCACTATTCATCCACTGTTCCCGCACTGTTACAACTACCACCAAAGTTACATTTTTACCCCTTTCTCCTACGTTGACACCTGTCGGTGACCCCTTGAGCTATAAAAGGAGGCCCATGCACAACGTAGAAGGGGTTCGGTACCTAGATCGCGCATTCGCTCGGTGTAGCTAGTTCTTCAAGCTCCCGAGCTCCCCAACTCAATACAAACTAAGCAGGAGTAGGGTTTTACGCGTCCATCGCGGCCCGAACCTGGGTAAACTGCCCGCGTGCTCTCTACGATCTGCTCTTTGTGCTCCCTCCGCTCCCTTACCGCACGAACAAGGGGCTCCGGTCCCATAGGTGCTCGTGGTGGACAGTTTCCCCCGACATCTTTGGCGCGCCAGGTAGGGGGCGTCGAGGTTGTGCGAACCTGATCCGGCGTTCACGCGGGCGCATCCTTCATCAACCTCTCCAACTTCATCAACTTCATCAGCAACAGCGACATGGCCCCGAAGAAGAAGGCTTCGGAAGTCGGAGGCCCGTCCGCGTCTGTTCCACCGCCACCTGAGCCAACGGTGGGTGGAGGAGACGCCGTCGGAAGGGTGGTCGCCGGCGAGGAGACTCGCGGCGCCACCAAATCCAAGGACAAGACGGACGACCGAGCCTCGGTCTCCGTGGATGCGCCACGTCCATCTCAGCAAACGACAACCCAGCAGCGCCGTGGTACAGGAGGTACCATCCGCTTGCTGGGGCAAGGGCAAACCGGAGGTTCGCGGGATGCTTCGGACCACCGTCCGGGCACGAGCAAGGTGCGGTCACCGGGGCGGGAAACTGCTCCTTCTAACCCTGTTAGGAGTCCGAGCATATCCCGCTCCTCGCACCGTTCGCCCCCGCTCCCCTCCTCTCCAGCAGAAGCACACGCAAGAGCGCAACTGCTCCTCCACTTCCCTCCAGCAGCGGACAAGGCCGAAGACTGGAGGGCAACAATCCAAAGCCTCATCGCCTTCGAAAATAACGACACGCCGCAGCAGCCGGCGACGTCGCGGCCGTGGCAGGTCGAGAAGACGAAGGCCGATGGCGACAAGACCGCCGGGGGTGCAACCACCGTGCACTCCCCGCCGCGGAAGCAGAAGACGCCTCCCCACCGGATCAACGTCGACGACGACTCCACGGCGTCGTCGGATCCGCGGGCTCGTTGGGACCAGCGCCAGGTCCTTGACGACCGGCGACAAGAAGACGCTCGAACGACGATCGAGCGCCGCCGGGAAGCTCGGCGACAATCAGATCAGCGAGCTGGGACCACTGTTGATACGCACGCGCCCGGTGAACCAGGCGACTTGCCGTACGCGGCAGGCTGCCCTGCGTTTACCCGTGAGCTGCGGCGTGTCCAGTGGCCCAGCATGAAGAACTTCAAGACCGATGTACCGGAGAAGTACGACGGCAAGACGCACCCCTCGGAGTTTCTCAGCATCTACACCATCGCGGTGCAGGCTGCCGGGGGGCGCGACGAGAAGATACTGGCGAACTACTTCCCGCTGGTGCTTAAGCCGAACGTTCGTTCTTGGCTTATGCACTTGCCGGAAGGCTCCATTTCTTCATGGGCAGATCTTTGCCATCAGTTTGTTGGCGCCTTCACGGGCGGCCACAAACCCCACGGACAGGAGAGCGATCTCCACATCTTGGCCCAGAAGGAAGGAGAACCTCTGCGCAAGTACATCCAGCGTTTCAGCCGCGTGCAGCACAACATCCCCGACGTCCACCCTGCTGCGGTTATCAGCGCGTTCCACCAGAACGTGCGTAACCGCCGCATGTGTGAGGAGATGGCCATGACCAAGATACAGGATGTCAGCGAGCTCTATGCTCTAGCTGATAAGTGCGCGCGCGCCGAAGAGGGGAGGAGACTCCCCGGGGAGGATGCTGGCGCAGGGGGAAGCGACAGCGAGGATGCCGCCCCGGCAAAGAAGAGCCGGCGGCGGAACAATAGAAGAAAGAACAAGAAGGAAGTGCTTGCCGTTGAGAAGTCCGGCAAGGAGGCTCCCGCCAAGCAAGCACAGGCTGGCGGCTCCGGCAAGGAGCCTGCCCCTGTAGCGGCAGCCGACAAGGAGGACGGCTCCGACAAGCAATATTGCAAGATCCACCGCACTAAGGGCCACGACCTCTCCAACTGCAAACGCGTCGAGTACCTCGTCGAGCAGCAGAAAGCTGAGTACGAGAGGCGCGACAAGGAGAAGGCCCAAGGTGGCGGAGGAGAGCCAAGCAAGAAGCGGCCATTCAATGGCCGGGGAGGACGCCGCGGCAAGGCCAAGCAGCGGCAAGGTGACTGACCTCCCCGGGGCCGCGACAAGGATGAAGAAGACGACGACGATGACATGGAGGAAGAAGATAACAGCGAGCAGGAGTTCCAGAAGGCCACGGAAGTCCTGTGCGTCAGCGGCGGCGCCTCTCTGCATACTTCCCACCCCCAACTCAAGCAGTGGGTGTGGGAAGTAAATGCAGCGGAGCCGCCCGTGGAGTCGCACAGGCTCCTCAAATGGTCCAGCACACCCTTCATTTTTGATCTTGAGGATCACCCTGACCGCACCACTGCGGTCGGGTGCTTGCCGATGTTGGTCTCACCAACCATCCGCAAACTCAAGGTCACCAAAATGTTGGTTGACGGCGGGGCCGGGCTGAACTTGATCTCCTCAGCTGTGATCAAGAAACTCCAAATCCCAGATGGCGAGCTCGAAGAGACCGGTTCTTTCCAAGGAATAAACCCGGGAAGGAGCAAGCCCAAGGGGAAGATTACTCTGCCAGTGACCTTTGGCGGGGAGCTGAACTTCAGGACGGAGAGGATAACCTTCGATGTTGCCGATATCCCATTGCCATAGAATGGGATACTTGGACGTCCTGCCCTCGCCAAGTTCATGGCAGCTTCCCATTACGCCTACAACGTACTCAAGATGCCGGGGCCGATAAGCGTCATCTCTGTCCATGGCGATAAGAAGGACGCGCTTATCTGCGCCGACAAGATATACCGGGACGCAGCAGCCGCAGCGGAGAAGGACACACTTGCCGCTGAAGCTCCCGGGGGGAAGAAGACCAAGACCAAGTCCGGCAAGTGCTCTGGGACCCACTCCGGCAACCGCACCTCCTCGGAGTGCTGCGCTGCCGTCGAGGACGTCCCATCGAGCTCCACCGGCAAGTGCAAGAAGGGGATGGCCGCTCCTCCGACAACCAAGAAGGTGTCCGCCAAGGAGGACGGCACTGGTGGTACCTTCACCATCAGTGCCACACTTGACAACAAATAGGAAAGCGCGCTCGTTGCCTTCCTGCGGGCGAATGTCGATGTGTTTGCCTGGCAACCATCTGACATCCCCGGTGTTCCCAGGAAGGTAATTGAGCACAAGCTTGCTGTTTGTCCTCATGCGCGGCCCGTCAAGCAGAAGGTCAGGAAGCAAGCCGTGGAGCGCCAAGAATTCATTGCCGAAGAAATCAAGAAGCTAGAAGCAGCAGGCCTGGTTAGAGGCGTGATCCATCCCACGTGGTTAGCAAATCCAGTTGTCGTGCGTAAGGCCAACAGGAAGTGGAGACTGTGTATAGACTTCACCGATGTGAATAAAGCATGTCCCAAGGATCCATTTCCCTTGCCGCACATTGACCAGATTGTTGACTCCACTGCCGGATGTGAGCTGCTCTCTTTTCTTGATGCATATTCAGGCTACCACCAGATTTTCATGGCCAAAGAAGATGAAGATTAGACTGCATTTATCACTCCATGCGGCACATATTGCTTCATACGCATGCCATTTGGACTGAAGAATGCAGGCTCAACCTTTGCAAGGGTAGTATACACTGCTTTTGAGCCACAGATCCACAGAAATGTAGAAGCTTACATGGATGATATCGTGGTCAAGAGCAAGAGCAAGGATACACTGATCCAAGATTTGGAAGAGACATTTGAGAATCTGCGCAAGATCCAGCTTAAGTTGAACCCCGAGAAGTGCGTCTTTGGAGTCCCCTCCGGCAAGCTTCTCGGGTTCTTTGTGTCACAGCGGGGGATTGAAGCCAGCCCCGACAAGATTAAAGCCATTGAGCAGATCGAAGCCCCGAAGCGCGTCAAGGACGTAAGGAGACTTGCAGGTTGTGTAGCTGCCCTCAGTAGGTTCATTTCGAAGTCTGCAGAACGCACCCTGCCTTTCTTCAAGATTTTGAAGAAGGCAGGTCCTATGAAATGGACTCCGGAAGCGGAGGCAGCGCTGCAGGACTTGAAACGGTACCTATCCTCCACTCCAACACTTGTCGCACCTAAGCCACAGGAGAAGTTGCTGCTGTACCTAGCGGCAACCAACCAGGTGGTTAGTGCTGCGTTGGTAGCGGAGAGGGAGGCCGACGAGGAGTCAGCACCACCGGCAAGCGAATCCAGCGACAAGCAGGGGGCTCCTCCGACAAGCTCTGGCCCCGACAAGGACAACTCTGCGCAGGATCAAGGAGAAGTGCGGAAGAAGATGGTGCAGCGCCCGGTGTATTTTGTGAGTTCCCTCTTGCAGGGGGCTAGATCAAGATACTCCGGGGTGCAGAAGTTGCTTTTCGGCCTCCTCATGGCCTCGAGAAAGCTGCGCCATTACTTCCAAGCACACGAGATAACAGTGGTCACTCGCTTTCCGCTGAAGAGGTTACTGCACAATCCAGAGGCAACAGGCAGGATCGTCGAGTGGGCACTGGAGCTGTCAAGCTTTGGTCTCAAGTTTGAGAGTACTTCAACTATCCAGAGCCGAGCTTTAGCAGAATTCATAGCTGAATGGACCCCAACGCCCGATGAGGAAGTTCCAGAAACAAGTGTACCCGTACAAGAAGCGACAAGTGAATGGGTAATGTAATTCGATGGTGCCTTCTCGCTGCAAGGCGCCGGTGCCGGCGTGGTACTCATCGCGCCCACCGGAGAGCACCTCAAGTATGTTATCCAGATGCACTTTCCCAGGGAGCAAGCGACAAACAATACTGCTGAGTATGAAGGCTTGCTTGCCGGCCTCAGGATTGCGACCGAACTTGGGATCAGAAAGCTAATTGTGCGGGGAGATTCTCAGTTGGTGGTCCGGCAAGTCAACAAGAGTTACCAGAGCCCTTTGATGGAAGCTTATGTAGATGAAGTGAGGAAACTTGAAGAGCACTTTGAAGGTCTGCAGATGGAGCACGTCCCGAGAGCTCAGAATGACATTGCAGATGGCCTTTCAAAGTGTGCTGCGATGAAGTTACCTGTGGAACCGGGGACCTTCTTGCTCAAGCTGACTCAGCCATCCGTCACACCATCAATTGGGCAACCCAAGAAGAGAAAGTTGGTCTCCGGCGACTACTTGCCGGCGGATCTTCCCGAAGCCGCCGCCAAGGTCCCCAAGATCAACGATCAAAATGCTGAGGAACAGTTTGCTCCTGCAGATCCTCGGATCTGTACAGTTGAAGCAAGCGTTCCTGACAAGCCTCGCCCCGGCGAGCTTGCCGGGGGACCATCAGCTCCGGCAGAACCAGAGGTTCTTGCCGTAGAAGCTGGGGTTCCCGCAGCGGCCCTCATGCCTTTAGTCCTCGCCGTTGAGCCTCGGGCTCCGGCATGGGCGCAGCAGATCGTCCGTTTTCTGCAAACTGGAGAGCTTCCCGACGACCCAGAAGAGATAGAGAAGATAACCAGACAGTCAAGTATGTACCAGTTCGTGGATAACGAGCTGTACAAAAGGAGACTCAATGGTGTCAGGTTGAAGTGCATCTCCAGGGAAGATGGACAGAAGCTGTTGGCAAAGATACACGGAGGCATATGTGGCCACCACATTGGCGCAAGGGCACTTGCCGGGAAGGCGTTCCGGCAAGGGTTCTTCTGGCCAGAAGCCCTCCAAGATGCAACTGCACAAGTAACCAAATGTGAAGCGTGCCAGTTCCATGCCATGCAAATTCATCAGCCAGCTCAAGCTCTCCAGACGATCCCTTTGTCCTGGCCCTTCTCGGTCTGGGGGCTCGATATCCTCGGCCCTTTCCCTCGAGCTGTCGGGGGCTTTGAGTACTTGTACGTTGCAATCGACAAGTTCACAAAGTGGCCAGAAGTGGAACCAGTGAGAAAGGTGACAGCACAGTCAGCAGTCAGGTTCTTCAGGTCGATTGTTTGCCGTTTCGGGATCCCTAACAGGATCATCACCGACAACGGTACACAATTTACTAGTCGCACCTTCATGCAATACGTCCAAGACCTTGGCGCCAAGGTCTGTTTCGCTTCTGTTGCTCACCCGAGGAGCAATGGTCAAGCCGAGAGGGCCAATGCTGAAGTGCTGCGCGGACTCAAGACAAGGACCTTTGACAGGCTGCGCAAGTGCGGAAGAAACTGGATAGAGGAGCTACCGGCGGCTCTTTGGTCAATCAGAACGACACCAAGTCGAGCCACCGGACAGACACCCTTTGCTCTAGTCTATGGAGCAGAGGCAGTTCTCCCCACGGAACTCGTATACGGATCTCCTCGAGTGCTCGCTTATGATGAGCTCGAGCAAGAGCAACTGCGACAAGATGATGCATTGCTCTTCGAGGAGAAACGTGTCCAGGCTACTGTACGAGCTGCTCGATCCCAGCAAGCCTTGCGCCGCTATCATAGCCGCAAGGTTAAGGCCAGGAGTCTCGAGGAAGGCGACCTTGTTCTTCGGCGTGTTCAGTCCGCCAAGAATTCCAACAAGTTGACGCCGAAGTGGGAAGGCCCTTATCGGGTGAGACAAGTCACAAGGCCCGGAGCTGTCCGCCTTGAGACCGAAGAAGGCTTACCGGTGAGCAATTCCTGGGACATAGAGCATCTTCGCAAGTTTCACCCATGAGGCGCGGTTGCCGTGATCCGTTCCGGCAACCACCTTTTGTACAAGCCTTGCCGCTGTTGCATGTAACCCTTTGTACAAAGCCGGGCGCAGACCCCGTGCATCAGTAAAGTTTTCGTGTTTCTGCACTATTTGCCTTCCCATGCTTTTCTTCGCTATTTGCATGCATCATTTAGCATCTTGTGCAACACACGTGTCCGGTAAGCATTAGCACGCCGAAAGGCCTTGTACTTGTTTTCCCTCCTCTTTTTCTTTCCCTCTTAAGCAGAAGGAACGTTCCTCGCGCACAAGTTTGCCGAGGGGGAAGGAGATGGAGGACGAATCAAGTGTTGTTCAAGAAAGAGAAGCCTTACCGGAAAGCAAGCAATATATGAAAGCTAAGTTACCAGAATTTGAGCAATTCAAATTTTTAAATTTTGGTTATCTTCCTTGAACCACCACACTTTGTATGGAAAACCTGTGCGCGGAGGAACCTACCCGTGGCTAGCCGCACCCTTATCTTGTTTTCGAGTACGCTCAACGACTTAAGTGAGCTGCGACAAGTGTCGCGCCCTTGCTTCGTTTTCGAGTTCACTCAGCAAGCTAAGTGCGTTGCGACTAGCTGCGGCAAGGTTGCTTGCCGGTAAGACCTTGGCCAGCAGGCTGCTCGGAGTCCAATACTCAGCGCTCGCGGCAAGGGCCCCTTGCCGGCAAGTTCCCTAGAAGCGTAGGGTTGAAGGCATACAAAGTAGAGGACCAAAACAAGGGAGATAACATTGCACTGATTGATCAAAATAAGATAATATATTACAAGGGATAACTTGTCGCAATGACTGATAAGCTTGTGTCCATGGCACACTTTGCAGTAACAAAGGAAATAAAAAGGAGGAGGCCTAATCTACGCGGTCGCCTTCAACCCAAGAGATCTTGTTCACCTTGGCGATAATGTGGGCGACCTGCGCCTTCAGCGCCTCCATATCCGCGTCGGCCGGCAAGCTACGGAGAACGTTGACGAGGTTTATACCATGATTGCGGTACACTATCTTCGTCAGGACGCGCTCCAGAGTTCCCGCGCAGAGCTGGCGTGACTCCTCGGCCAGTTGCGCGGGGAGCTTCTTCTGTAGATTCGCGAGGGCCGGCGCGACCCCTCTGAAGAAAAGGCTGAGCTTGGCGCTGTGGGGGAGGTTTGGATCCGGAGAGTATATGAGATGCTCAACCCTTGTTGATACTAGCTGCAGAGGCCACCAAGTCATCGGTCCATACCTCGACGGTCCGGCGGAAGTTCTCAGCTGAAGTGGCGGCGCTCTCCACCAGGCCTCGCTCCCTGCGGAGCTGGTCCTTCAGCTTGGTTTCGCGGTCCTGGACGGCGTCGAGGGAATCCTTCAGCGTGGAGACCTTCAGCTCCAGATCTGCAATCGAGTCCTTGGCGGCCTTCGGCTCGTCGCCTTGCTTGGAGAGGCGCACCTGGAGTTCAGAATTAGTGTGGACGTCCTTCTCGCGCTCTATGTTGAGCGCGGTAACCCTCTCCGTGCTCGCCCTCAGGAATTCCTCCAGCTGCGCCACCTTAGCCTCGAGGTCCTTCTTGGCGGTCTCCGCGGTGGCGGCGGCGGCTTTCGCTTCCTTCAGTTCTCCGCCAAGGGCCTGCTCCCGAGCGGTGAGGTCTTCCTCGTGAGAGTCGAGGTAGACCTTCCGCTGGTTGAGCGCTCCTTCTCGCTAAGACAGCGCTTCTCCGGCGAGTCGCTGCTGCTCCTCGGCTTCGGCCTTCTCCAGGAGCCACTCTTGGTACTCGCCGGCGAGCCTCTCGCGCTCCTCCGCCAGGTCGCGGAGGGCCGCCTGGTTGGCGGCGCGGAGCTCCGCGGCGCGCTTCTCCCTATCTGCTGCGGCCTTGGCGGTGAGGGCCTCCCGAGACTCGAGCTTCGCCTGCCTGGCCCGGTAAAGGGCCAGGAGCCGGTGGAGTAACTTCTCCTCCTCGGGCTCGTCGCCCCCGCCAGGCGCCTCGACAATCTTCAGCCCCGCGGAGGCGAGGACCTCTCCATCAAAGGCCTCTCCCTCCGCGGGGGCTCGCGACGAGGATCCCCACGGCACCTGAATGAAGATGCCGTTGGGAGCCTCAAGGTAGAAGCCCGACTACTCCTTTCCGGCGGAGGGGTCGGCGGCCGGTGCAGCACTCGATGCTCCTGCCGCCTCCGGGCCGGCAGTGCGGTCGTCGTCCCCCTCCTCGGCCGCAGCGTCTGCGGTTGGAGCAGTCTCCTCCGCGGCGGGCTCGTCGGCTCCTGCCCTGCTATCAGTAGCAGTGGCGTTGCCATCGCCGCCGCCCGCCTCCTCCTCAACGACGACCTCCGTCTCCATCTGCTCTGGGGGAGGAGGATCTAGAAGAAGAAGAAAAAGAAGAAGTTCAAGCAAATATCCAAAAAAGACAAGTCCAAGAAGACGATGTTACAAGACTTACCTTGGCGGATTTCGTCGGCGTCAGGCTCCCTCGCCGGGGAGCTCTCCCTTGGCGGGGTACTCGCCCTTGGCGGAGCGCTCTGCTTCGCCGGAGAGTTCGCCCTTGGCGGGGACGGCGGGGCCTGCGGCTCCTCGGGAGTGGTCTCCGGGTGCTCCTGTGGCTGCGGCTCCACCTCTGCACAAGACAATCAAGACCAAACAGAGCAACAAGATGTTAGTACAAACAAAATCCTCAAGCGCGCCCGACGAGCGGAAAGATCGAAACCAGACTTACGCTGGGGGCTGCGCTGGGGGCTGCTCCTCGGAGCAGCGCTCGGGTCCGGCAAACTCGTCGCCGCCGCGTCCCCTGTCGCCGCGACGGGCGAGTCGTCCTCGACCTCGACCACGGGGACCTTGGCCTTCTTCGCCGCTCGCTGGGCCAGGGTCCTGAAATCAAAGCAAGAAGCAAGATCAGAATCATCAACGAAAGAATCAAGACATAATTGAAGAAGCTACAGAATACAAGTCCTTACTCCTGTTCCTCGTCGTCGTCGTCGTCGCTCAAGGCGGAGAAGTCGAACTCCACCTGATGCGCGTCCGCGCGAGGAGCAGGAGGAGAAGGCTCCCTCGGGCGCTTGGCGGTCCCCGGGGCTAGGGGCTGCGAAGACCCGGCCCCTGTGGACGCCGAGGCCCGGGGAGCAGGCGGAGCAGCCGCTCCGCTCTGAGAAGACCCTCCTCCACTTGGCGACGACGTACGGGGCACCTCCGTCGTAGCCTGTGTGCGGGGCGCCTCCGCCGCGGTTGGTGCACCGAGCGCTCCCGTCGCGGCTTGGCTCCCCCGGGTAGCTCGCGCCGCCCGGCGGGCTGGTTGTTGTCGGGGCGCCTGCGCCCTCGTCGCCGTCGTCGCCTTGCGGAGGCGCTTCAGCGGAGATCGCCTAGGACTTGCCCGAGGCGGGGAGGTCTCCGATGACGAGGAGGCGTCGTCGTTGAGCCCCAGAGACCCACCGGAGTCCTCGCCGGCCCCGGCGTCCTCCTCCTCCTCCTCCTCGGCCGGCCCGCTGGGCCCAGTGCCCTGCCCTGCGGCCGTGCTCCCTCCGGCGCCTCCGCTCCCTCTGGCACCTCTGCTTCCTCCGGCAACGTCGCCCCTCGCGGCGGCCTCGGTCACGATCCCGGGGATCCCAGCATACCTCAAAGAGGGGACCCCGGCGAGCTCGTCGGGCGGAAGCTTGAGCAGCCTGTGGATCTCCGCCTCCTCTGCTTGGCACGACGCTTCCGCAGCCTCTGCCTCTTCAATTGTGAACCCGAACTCTCCTGCCGCTGCGGCTGCGGCGGCCTCTTCTACCCGGGAAGCTATATAAGCAATCTCCCGATCAGTGGTGGCCCGGCTGAGACCCTTGATCTCCTCCTTGTTCTTCGGCACCTCCACCAAGTTGTCGAAGAAGCTCATGATGGCATCCGGCTTGGGCGCTATCCATGTTGGGTCGACGCCGTGCGAGTCGCATGCGGGCATCATTGCGCGTAAGGGGTCCCGGGCCGTGCTGTTGCATACGGGCACCACTCCCCGGGGAGCTCTAAACCACTCCGGGTGGGCCGGGTCGTGCTTAAAAAGCTCCCGGACCATCCCCTTCAGCTCCAGCGACGTGAAGTTGAAATTCAGTCCTGGGCGCAGTCTCATAATGTCCGCCGCATTGCCGTACTCCCATGCTGGCCTTTTCCTCTCCTGTAAAGGGGCAATGCGGCGGCGAAGGAAGTCTGCCCCTACTTCTCCGATGGTCAACTTGGCTACCCGGAGACAAAGAATTCTGACAAGGGAGACGTTGAGCTTGATGTCGTCCGAGTCCAGCTCACTCCAGTCCCTGCCGCGCACTATAGCAGTTGTGCGCGGCGCGGTGAAGGGCTGCGGCTCCTCCTCTACTACCCAGCACCAATCCGCGCGCCACTCCTCCCACTTGCCGCGGAGCTCCCCTTGCAGATAGGATTCCTTCTTGTTCAAGCGGAAGACCCAAGAGATACCCCCGGAGAGGGGAGCGCCGACCTCTACTCTAGGCGTAAAGAAATGCCTAAAAAGCGCTACATTTGGATAGATCCCTATATAGTTTTCGCACAGATGTGCGAAAACCACCATCGTGAGGATGGCGTTGGGGGTGAAATCTAAGAGGTGGAGGTTGTAGGTGTTCTTGATATCGCAGAAAAATTCAGAGAAGGGAGGACAAAGGCCGCAGTGGAAGAAAACAGCGAAGAAGAAATTCCCGCCGGGGTACATATCCTTGGCGGCGGCGGGATAGACTCTGGTCCGAGGATGCGCCTTGGTCTTCTTGGCCCAGAACAGGTAGTACTTGTTCCAGAGCTCCCGCGCGCCGAGCCTTGGCACGAAGACGACATTCCTCTTCCGCAGGAGAGCAAGCCTCGCCGCCTGCTCAGATTTCTCTTTCTTGGCCTTCTCCGCCTTTGCCTTCTCGGTCTTCGGGGCCATGGCGGAGGAGGCGAGGGAAAGAGGAGCAAGGAGCCCGGCGGCGCCGCAGATGCAGGAAACGGCGAAGGAGGTGTGGAGGCGGAGCGCAGAGGGGAATTTCTGGAGATGGAAGAAGCAATGAAGGCGAAGTAAGGTAACGGCCCCTGCTTCCTCTGCTTTTAAGGGGGAAGTGGGGGACGCTCCGCATTTCCCATTAAAGAACGTGGCCACGTTCCCTCCCACGACCCCGCAATCGACGCGTGCCGTTACGGAGGGACGCGGCGGATCCAGAAGGGGATTCGGCGTGCCGTGGGCCGCGCGTGCCCGTGCACTGTTTTGGGCCTGGCCCAACAGCGCTCGGCACCGTGTGTGGCCCAGGCCCGGGGGCTCCTGTCGGTGTACTAAGGTAGGGGTACCTCAGTACCCCAACTTGTGCACGGGCAGTAGCAGCTTCCCGCGGCAGGGCTTACCACGTGCTCGTCGGAGGCCTTTTCTGATCCATATAAAGCCATTCAAAAACAAAGTATACAAGACAGAAGATCAAGGCCCCGGCAAGTGGAGCTTGCCGGGAAGGCCATCCCAGGCTCAAGGTTACCTCATTTACAAAAAGCCCTGGCAAGAGGAGCTTGCCAGGAAGGCTAGAAGATTATATTTCAGAAGACATGCCTCGGCGCAGCATGCGCCCCGGCAGGGCCCGGGGAGCGACAAGCTTCAGAGCCCGGTAAGCTTCCGGGCCCGGCAAGGTCAAGCCCCCGGCAAGGTGCTTGCCGGGGAGAGTTACGCCGTGTGCCCGCGCTCTAGCTCATCGAACCACGCGTCGCCCTGGGGCCATTCCAGGGACGCGTGGCGGATGGCTGTGCAGCCTGGGGGACACGGTGGCGCTCCACGGTGACAAAGCCATCGCCGTGGCAAACGGAGACGCAAGGGCGGGCGCTTTTGGGGTCGACGGTGACGGGCATTTAATGCTCTTGTCCCCCACTGTCAAAGTAGGTGATGACCACTGTTCATGCACTGTTCATCCACTGTTCCCGCACTGTTACAACTACCACCAAAGTTACATTTTTACCCCTTTCTCCTACGTTGACACCTGTCGGTGAACCCTTGAGCTATAAAAGGAGGCCCATGCACAACGTAGAAGGGGTTCGGAACCTAGATCGCTCATTCGCTCGGTGTAGCTAGTTCTTCAAGCTCCCGAGCTCCCCAACTCAATACAAACTAAGTCGGAGGCCTTTTCTGATCCATATAAAGCCATTCAAAAACAAAGTATACAAGACAGAAGATCAAGGCCCCGGCAAGTGGAGCTTGCCGGGAAGGCCGTCCCAGGCTCAAGGTTACCTCATTTACACAAAGCCCTGGCAAGAGGAGCTTGCCAGGAAGGCTAGAAGATTATATTTCAGAAGACATGCCTCGGCGCAGCATGCGCCCCGGCAGGGCCCGGGGAGCGACAAGCTTCAGAGCCAGGCAAGCTTCCGGGCCCGGCAAGGTGCTTGCCGGGGAGAGTTACGCTGTGTGCCCGCGCTCCACCTCATCGAACCACGCGTCGCCCTGGGGCCATTCCAGGGACGCGTGGCGGATGGCTGTGCAGCCTGGGGGACACGGTGGCGCTCCACGGTGACGAAGCCATCGCTGTGGCAAACGGAGACGCAAGGGCGGGCGCTTTTGGGGTCGACGGTGACGGGCATTTAATGCTCTTGTCCCCCACTGTCAAAGTAGGTGATGACCACTGTTCATGCACTGTTCATCCACTGTTCCCGCACTGTTACAACTACCACCAAAGTTACATTTTTACCCCTTTCTCCTACGTTGACACCTGTCGGTGACCCCTTGAGCTATAAAAGGAGGCCCATGCACAACGTAGAAGGGGTTCGGAACCTAGATCGCTCATTCGCTCGGTGTAGCTAGTTCTTCAAGCTCCCGAGCTCCCCAACTAAATAGAAACTAAGTCGGACGCCTTTTCTGATCCATATAAAGCCATTCAAAAACAAAGTATACAAGACAGAAGATCAAGGCCCAGACAGAAGATCAAGGCCCCGGCAAGTGGAGCTTGCCGGGAAGGCCGTCCCAGGCTCAAGGTTACCTCATTTACACAAAGCCCTGGCAAGAGGAGCTTGCCAGGAAGGCTAGAAGATTATATTTCAGAAGACATGCCTCGGCGCAGCATGCGCCCCGGCAGGGCCCGGGGAACGACAAGCTTCAGAGCCCGGCAAGCTTCCGGGCCCGGCAAGGTCAAGCCCCCGGCAAGGTGCTTGCCGGGGAGAGTTACGCTGTGTGCCCGCGCTCCAGCTCATCGAACCACGCGTCGCCCTGGGGCCATTCCAGGGACGCGTGGCGGATGGCTGTGCAGCCTGGGGGACACGGTGGCGCTCCACGGTGACGAAGCCATCGCCGTGGCAAACGGAGACGCAAGGGCGGGCGCTTTTGGAGTCGACGGTGACGGGCATTTAATGCTCTTGTCCCCCACTGTCAAAGTAGGTGATGACCACTGTTCATGCACTGTTCATCCACTGTTCCCGCACTGTTACAACTACCACCAAAGTTACATTTTTACCCCTTTCTCCTACGTTGACAACTGTCGGTGACCCCTTGAGCTATAAAAGGAGGCCCATGTACAACGTAGAAGGGGTTCGGAACCTAGATCGCTCATTCGCTCGGTGTAGCTAGTTCTTCAAGCTCCCGAGCTCCCCAACTCAATACAAACTAAGCAGGAGTAGAGTTTTACGCGTCCATCGCGGCCCGAACCTGGGTAAACTGCCCGCGTGCTCTCTACGATCTGCTCTTTGTGCTCCCTCCGCTCCCTTACCGCACGAACAAGGGGCTCCGGTCCCATAGGTGCTCGTGGTGGACAGTTTCCCCCGACATACGGTTTTTTCGACATCGTATGCAAAAGATATAGTCGTTTTACTTTTTCATCACAATTTTTTGCAAAACATGTCCAAATTTCAGTTTTTAAATTTTCCTAACTTGTTTTGAGGAGGAGGGTGAGAATCATGAGCAAAAGGTATTTGAGGAGGAACAAGAAGAAAATAAAGAAGATGATGTTGAGGGGGAGGTCGAAGTTGGCGAGGAACATGTTTGAAGGACCTCGCCATCAACAAGGTCTAGAAATACATCATCAAATGCTTGTAAAGTAAGTGAGAAGGTCAAACAGTTGGGAAAACACCATCTGGAGAATCTTTGTACATAAGTTTGAGAGTTGGAGATCTCAGTGTAGATGTTGGTGGGGCACTCACATTGGAAGGAGATTGAGAATAGGACATAATGTGTTTCGTGCTGAACATTTTGATATATTATACGTTTTTTCGACATCATATGCAAAATATATAGTCGTTTTACTTTTTTATCAAATTTTTTTGCAAAACATGTCCATATTTAAGTTTTTTAATTTTCATAATTTCTTTGAGGAGGCGGGTGAGAATCATGAGCAAAAGGTATTTGAGGAGGAACAAGAAGAAACTGAAGAAGATGATGTTGAGGGGGAGGTCAAAGTTGGCGAGGAACATGTTTCAAGGACCTCGCCATCAACAAGGTCTAGAAATACATCATCAAATGCTTGTGAAGAAATAAAGTGAGAAGGTCAACTAGGTTGGAAAACACCATCTGGAGAATCTCTATAGAGAAGTGTGAGAGTTGGAGATCTCAGTGTTGATTCTGGTGGGGCACTCACCTTGGAAGGAGATTGAGAAGAAGCCATCATGTGTTTCGTGCAAAAGCTATAGTCGTTTTACTTTTTCATCACAAATTTATGCAAAACATGTCCAAATTTAAGTTTTTTAATTTTCCTAACTTGTTTGAGGAGGCGGGCGAGAATCATGAGCACAAGGTATATGAGAAGGAATAGGAGGAAAATGAAGACGATGATGTTGAGGGGGAGGTCGAAGTTGGCGAGGAACATGCTTCAAGGACCTCGCCATCAACAAGGTCTAGAAATACATCAACAAATGCTTGTGAAGAAATAAAGTGGGAATGTCAAACTGTTGGGAAAATACCATCTAGAGAAGCTCTGTACAGAAGTGTGAGAGTTCGACATCTCACTGTTAATGTTGGTGGGGCACTCACATTGGAAGGAGATTGACAAGAAGCCATCATGTGTTTCGTGCTGAAGATTTTTATATATTGTACGTTTTTTCGACATCATATGCAAAAAATATAGTTGTTTTACATTTTTATCACAATTTTTTGCAAAACATGTCCATATTTAAGTTTTAAAATTTTCCGACCTTGTTTGAGCAGGCGGGTGAGAATCATGAGCAAAAGGTATTTGAGGAGGAACATGAAGAAAATGAAGAAGATGATGTTGAGGGGGAGGTCGAAGTTGGCAAGGAACATGTTTCAAGGACCTCGCCATCAACAAGGTCTAGAAATACATCATCAAATGCTTGTGAAGAAATAAAGTGAGAAGGTCAAACAGTTGGGAAAACACCATCTGGAGAATCTCTGTACAGAAGTGTGAGAGTTGGAGATCTCAGCGTAGATGTTGGTGGGGCACTCACATTGGAAGGAGATTGAGAAGAAGCCATCATGTGTTTCGTGCTGAACATTTTGATATATTATATGTTTTTTCGACATCGTATGGAAAATATATAGTCATTTTACTTTTTTATCACATTTTTTTTGCAAAACATGTCCATATTTAAGTTTTAAATTTTCATAATTTGTTTGAGGAGGCGGGTGAGAATCATGAGCAAAAGGTATTTGAGGAGGAACAAGAAGAAAATGAAGAAGATGATGTTGAGGGGGAGGTCGAAGTTGGCGAGGAACATGTTTCAAGGACCTCGCCATCAACAAGGTCTAGAAATACATCATCACATGCTTGTGAAGAAATAAAGTGAGAAGGTCAAACAGTTGGGACAACACCATCTGGAGAATCTCTGTACAGAAGTGTGAGAGTTGGAGATCTCAATGTTGATTTTGGTGGGGCACTCACATTGGAAGGAGATTGAGAAGAAGCCATCATGTGTTTTGTGCAAAAGACATAGACGTTTTACTTTTTCATCACAATTTTTTGCAAAACATGTCCAAAGTAAAGTTTTTAAATTTTCATAACTTGTTGGAGGAGGCGGGTGAGAATCATGAGCACAAAGTATATGAGAAGGAACAGGAGGAAAATGAAGACGATGATGTTGAGGGGGAGGTCGAAGTTGGCGAGGAACATGTTTCAAGGACCTCACCATCAACAAGGTCTAGAAATATATCATCAAATGCTTGTGAAGAAATAAAGTGGGAAGGTCAAACAGTTGGTAAAACACAAGACGGAGAAGCTCTGTACAGAAGTGTGAGAGTTGGAGATCTCAGTGTTGATGTTGGTGGGGCAGTCACATTGTAAGGTGATTGAGAAGAAGCCATCATGTGTTTCGTGCTGAACATTTTGATATATAATACGTTTTTTCGACATCGTATTCAAAAGATATAGTCGTTTTACATTTTTATCACAATTTTTTGCAAAACATGTCCATATTTAAGTTTTTAAATTTTCCGAACTTGTTTGAGGAGGCGGGTGACAATCATGAGCAAAAGGTATTTGAGGAGGAACAAGAAGAAAATGAAGAAGATGATGTTGAGGGGGAGGTCGAAGTAGGTGAGGAACATGTTTCAAGGACCTCGCCATCAACAAGGTCTAGAAATACATCTTCAAATGCTTGTGAAGAAATAAAGTGAGAAGGTCAAACAGTTGGGAAAACACCATCTGGAGAATCTATGTAAAGAAGTGTGGGAGTTGGAGATCTCAGTGTTGATGTTGGTGGGGCACTCACGTTGGAAGGTGATTGAGAAGAAGCCATCATGTGTTTCGTGTTGAACATTTTGATATATTATACGTTTTTTCGACATCGTCTGCAAAAGATATAGTCGTTTTACTTTTTTATCACATTTTTTTTGCAAAACATGTCCAAATTTAAGTTTTTAAATTTTCCTAACTTGTTTGAGGAGGCAGGTGAGAATCATGAGCAAAAGGTATTTGAGGAGGAAAAGGAAGAAAATGAAGAAGATGATGTTGCGGGGGAGGTCGAAGTTGGCGAGGAACATGTTTCAAGGACCTCGCCATCAACAAGGTCTAGAAATACATCATCAAATGCTTGTGAAGAAATAAAGTGGGAAGGTCAGACAGTTGGGAAAACACAAGATGGAGAAGCTCTGTACAGAAGTGTGAGAGTTGGAGATCACAGTGTTGATGTTGGTGCGACAGTCACATTGTAAGATGATTGAGAAGAAGCCATCATGTGTTTCGTGCTGAACATTTTGATATATAATACGTTTTGTTAAATCGTATGCAAAAGATGTAGTCGTTTTACCTTTTTATCACAATTTTTCGCAAAACATGTCCAAATTTAAGTTTTTAAATTTTCCTAACTTGTATGAGGAGGTGGGTGAGAATGATGAGCAAAAGGTATTTGAGGAGGAACTGGAAGAAAATGAAAAAGATGATGTTGAGGGGGGGGGTCGGAGTTTGCGAGGAACATGTTTCAATGACCTTGCCATCAACAAGGTATAAAAATACATCATCAAATGCTTGTGAAGAAATAAAATGGGAAGGTCAAACAGTTGGGAAAACACCAGACGGTGAAGCTCTGTAAAGAAGTGTGAGAGTTGGAGATCTCAGTGCTGATGTTGGTGGGGCACTCACATTGGAAGTTGATTGAGAAGAAACCATCATGTGATTCGTACTGAACATTTTGATATATTATAAGGTTTTTTCGACATCGTATGGAAAAGGTATAGTTGTTTTACTTTTTCATCACAATTTTTTGCAAAACATGTCCAAATTTAAGTTTTTAAATTTTCCTAACTTGTTTTGAGGAGGAGAGTGAGAATCATGAGCAAAAGGTATCTGTGGAGGAACAGGAAGAAAATGAAGAAGATGATGTTGAGGGGGAGGTCGAAGTTGGCGAGGAACATGTTTCAAGGACCTCGCCATCAACAAGGTCTAGAAATACATCATCAAATGCTTGTGAAGAAATAAAGTGGGAAGGTCAAACAGTTGGGAAAACACGAGACGGAGAAGCTCTGTACAGAAGTGTGAGAGTTGGAGATCACAGTGTTGATGTTGGTGCGGCAGTCACATTGTAAGATGATTGAGAAGAAGCCATCATGTGTTTCGTGCTGAACATTTTGATATATAATACGTTTTGTTACATCGTATGCAAAAGATGTAGTCGTTTTACCTTTTTATAACAATTTTTGGCAAAACATGTCCAAATTTAAGTTTTTAAATTTTCCTAACTTGTATGAGGAGGTGGGTGAGAATGATGAGCAAAAGGTATTTGAGGAGGAACTGGAAGAAAATGAAAATGATGATGTTGAGGGCGAGGTCGGAGTTGGCGAGGAACATGTTTCAAAGACCTCGCCATCAACAAGGTGTAGAAATACATCATCAAATGCTTCTGAATAAATAAAGTGGGAAGGTCAAACAGTTAGGAAAACACCATCTGGAGAAGCTCTATAAAGAAGTGTGGGAGTTGGAGATCTCAATGTCGATGTTGTTGGGGCACTCACATTGGAAGGTGATTGAGAAGAAGCCATCATGTGTTTCGTGCTGAACATTTTGATAGATTATACGTGTTTTCGACATCGTATGCAAAAGATATAGTCATTTTACTTCTTTATCACATTTTTTGCAAAACATTTCCAAATTTAAGTTTTTAAATTTTGCTAACTTGTTTGAGGAGGCGGCTGAGAATCATGAGCAAAAGGTATTTGAGGAGGAAAAGTAAGAAAATGAAGAAGATGATGTTGAGGGGGAGGTCGAAGTTGGCGAGGAACATGTTTCAATGACCTGGCCATCAACAAGGTCTAGAAATACATCATCAAATGCTTGTGAAGAAATAAAGTGAGAAGATCAAACAGCTGGGAAAACACAATCTCGAGAAGCTCTCTACAGAAGTGTGAGAGTTGGAGATCTCAGTGTTGATGTTGGTGGGGCACTCAGATTGGACGTTGATTAAGAAGAAACCATCATGTGATTCGTGCTGAACATTTTGATATATTATATGGTTTTTTCGACATCGTATGGAAAAGATATAGTCGTTTTACTTTTTCATCACAATTTTTTGCAAAACATGTCCAAATTTAAGTTTTTAAATTTTCCTAACTTGTTTGAGGAGGCGGGTGAGAATCATGAGCAAAAGGTATTTGTGGAGGAACAGGAAGAAAATGCAGAAGATGATGTTGAGGGGGAGGTCGAAGTTGGCGAGGAACATGTTTCAAGGACCTCGCCATCAACAAGGTCTAGAAATACATCATCAAGTGCTTGTGAAGAAATAAAGTGGGAAGGTCAAACAGTTGGGAAAACACGAGACGGAGAAGCTCTGTACAGAAGTGTGAGAGTTGGAGATCTCAGTGTCGATGTTGGTTGGGCACTCACATTGGAAGGTGATTGAGAAGAAGCCATCATGTGTTTCGTGCTGAATATTTTAACATACTAACATTTTTTTCGACATCGTACGCAAAAGATATAGTCATTTTACTTTTTCATCACAATTTTTTTGCAAATATTGTCCAAATTTAAGATTTTAAGTTTTCCTAACTTGTTTGAGGAGGCGGGTGAGAATCATGAGCAAAAGGTACTCGAGGAGGAAAAGGGAAAAAAATGAAGAAGATGATGTTGAGGGGGAGGTCGAAGTTGGCGAGGAACATGTTTCAAGGACCTCGCCATCAACAAGGTCTAGAAATACATCATCAAATGCTTGTGAAGAAATAAAGTGGGAAGATCAAACAGCTGGGAAAACACAATCTCGAGAAGCTCTATACAGAAGTGTGAGAGTTGGAGATCTCAGTGTTGATGTTGGTGGGGCACTCAGATTGGAAGTTGATTGAGAAGAAACCATCATGTGATTCGTGCTGAACATTTTGATATATTATACGGTTTTTTCGACATCGTATGCAAAATATATAGTCGTTTTACTTTTTCATCACAATTTTTTGCAAAACATGTCCAAATTTAAGTTTTTAAATTTTCCTAACTTGTTTTGAGGAGGAGGGCGAGAATCATGAGCAAAAGGTATTTGAGGAGGAGCAGGAAGAAAATGAAGAAGATGATGTTGAGGGGGAGGTCGAAGTTGGCGAGGAACATGTTTCAAGGACCTCGCCATCAACAAGGTCTAGAAATACATCATCAAATGCTTGTGAAGAAATAAAGTTAGAAGGTCAAACAGTTGGGAAAACACCATCTGGAGAATCTCTGTACAGAAGTGTGAGAGTTGGAGATCTCAGTGTAGATGTTGGTGGGGCACTCACATTCAAAGGAGATTGAGAAGAAGCCATCATGTGTTTCGTGCTGAACATTTTGATATATTATACATTTTTCGACATCGTATGCAAAATATATAGTCGTTTTACTTTTTTATCACATATGGTCGCAAAACATGTCCATATTTAAGTTTTTAAATTTTCATAATTTTTTTGAGGAGGCGGGTGAGAATCATGAGCAAAAGGTATGTGAGGAGGAACAAGAAGAAAATAAAAAAGATGATGTTGAGGGGGAGGTCGAAGTTGGCGAGGAACATGTTTCAAGGACCTCGACATCAACAAGGTCTAGAAAAACATCATCAAATACTTTTGAAGAAATAAAGTGGGAAGGTTAAACAGTTGGGAAAACACCATCTGGAGAAGCTCTGTACAGAAGTGAGAGAGTTGGAGATCTTAGTGTTGGTGTTGGTGGGGCACTCACATTGGAAGGTGATTGAGAAGAGGCCATCGTGTGTATCATGCTGAACATTTTGATATATTATACTTTTTTTTGACATCGTGTGCAAAAGATATAGTCTTTTTACTTTTTCATCACAAGTTTTTGCAAAAAATGTCCAATTGTAAGTTTTTAAATTTTCGTAACTTGATTGAGGGGGCGGGTGAGAATCATGAGGAAAGGTATTTTAAGAGGAACAGGAAGAAAATGAAGAAGATGATGTTGAGGGGGAGGTCGAAGTTGGCGAGGAACATGTTTCAAGGACCTCGCCATCAACAAGGTCTAGAAATACATCATCAAATGCTTGTGAAGAAATAAAGTGGGAAGGTCAAACAGTTGGGAAAACACGAGACGGACAAGCTCTGTACAAAAGTGTGAGAGTTGGAGATCTCAGTGTTGATGTTGGTGCGGCACTAACATTGTTAGGTGATTGAGAAGAAGCCATCATGTGTTTCGTGCTGAACATTTTGATATATAATACATTTTTTCACATCGTATGCAAAAGATGTAGTCGTTTTACCTTTTTATCAGAATTTTTCGCAAAACATGTCCAAATTTAAGTTTTTAAATTTTCCTAACTTGTATGAGGAGGCGGGTGAGAATGATGAGCAAAAGGTATTTGAGGAGGAACTGCAAGAAAATGAAAAAGATGATGTTGAGGGGGAGGTCGAAGTTGGCGAGGAACATGTTTCAAGGACCTCGCCATCAACAAGGTCTAAAAATACATCATCAAATGCTTGTGAAGAAATAAAGTGGGAAGGTCAGACAGTTGGGAAAACACCAGACGGAGAAGCTCTGTAAAGATGTGTGAGAGTTGGAGATCTCAGTGTTGATGTTGGTGGGGCACTCACATTGGAAGGTGATTGGGAAGAAGCCATCATGTGTTTCTTGATGAACATTTTGATGTATTATACGGTTTTTTTCGACATCGTGTGCAAAAGATATAGTCGTTTTACTTTTTCATCACAATTTTTTTGCAAAACATGTCCAAATTTAAGTTTTTAAATTTTCCTAACTTGTTTGAGGAGGCGGGTGAGAATCACGAGCTAAAGGTATTTGAGGAGGAACAGCAAGAAAATGAAGAAGATGATGTTGAGGGGGAGGCCGAAGTTGGCGAGGAATATGTTTCAAGGTCCTCGCCATCAACAAGGTCTAGAAATACATCATCAAATGCTTGTGAATAAATAAAGTGGGAAGGTCAAACAGTGAGGAAAACACCATCTGGAGAAGCTCTTTAAAGAAGTGTGGGAGTTGGAGATCTCAGTGTCGATGTTGGTGGGGCACTCAAATTCGAAGGTGATTGAGAATACGCCATCATGTGTTTCCTGCTGAACATTTTGATATATTATACATTTTTTCGACATCATATGCAAAAGATATAGTCATTTTACTTTTTTGTCACAATTTTTTGCAAAACATGTCCAAATTTAAATTTTTAAATTTTGCTAACTTGTTTGAGGAGGCGGGTGAGAATCATGTTCAAAAGGTAGTTGGCCAGGAAGATGTTTCAAATTGAAGAAGATGATGTTGAGGGGGAGGTCGAAGTTGGCCAGGAAGATGTTTCAAGGACCTCACCATCAACAAAGTCTACAAATATATCATCAAATGGTTATGAAGAAATAACGTGGGAAGGTCAAACAGTTGGAAAAACACCATCTTGAGAAGCTCTGTACAGTAGTGTGAGAGTTGGAGACCTTAGTGTTGATGTTGGCGGGGCACTCACATTGGAATATGATTGAGAAGAAGCCATCATGTGTTTAGTGCTGAGCATTTTGATATATTATACGTTTTTTTTGACATCGTACGCAAAAGATATAGTCATTTTACTTTTTTATCACAATTTTTCGCAAAACATGTCCAAATTTAAGTTTTTAAGTTTTCCTATCTTGTTTGAGGAGGCGGGTGAGAATCATGAGCAAAAGGTATTTTAGGAGGAACGAGAAGAAAATGAAGAAGATGATGTTGAGGGGGAGGTCGAAGTTGGCGAGGAACATGTTTCAAGGACCTCGCCATCAACAAGGTCTAGAAATACATCATCAAATGCTTGTAAAGAAATAAAGTGAGAAGATCAAACAGCTGGGAAAACACAATCTCGAGAAGCTCTGTACAGAAGTGTGAGAGTTGGAGATCTTAGTGTTGGTGTTGGTGGGGCACTCACATTGGAAGGTGATTGAAAAGAAGCCATCATGTGTTTCGTGTTGAACATTTTGATATATTATACGTTTTTTCGACATCGTATGCAAAAGATATTGTCGTTTTACTTTTTTATCACAATTTTTCGCAAAACATGTCCAAATTTAAATTTTTAAATTTTCATAATTTGTTTGAGGAGGCGGGTGAGAATCATGAGCAAAAGGTATTTGAGGAGGAACAAGAAGAAAATGAAGAAGATGATGTTGAGGGGGAGGTCGAAGTTGGTGAGGAACATGTTTCAAGGACCTCACCATCAACATGGTCTAGAAATACATCATCAAATGCTTGTGAAGAAATAAAGTGGGAAGGTTAAACAGTTGGGAAAACACCATCTGGAGAAGCTCTGTACAGAAGTGAGAGAGTTGGAGATCTCAGTGTTGGTGTTGGTGGGGCACTCACATTGGAAGGTGATTGAGAAGAGGCCATCGTGTGTTTCATGCTGAACATTTTGATATATTATACTTTTTTTCGACATCGTATGCAAAAGATATAGTCATTTTACTTTTTTGTCACAATTTTTTGCAAAACATGTCCAAATTTAAATTTTTTATATTTTGCTAACTTGTTTGAGGAGGCGGGTGAGAATCATGAGGAAAAGGTATTTGAGGAGGAACAGGAAGAAAATGAAGAAGATGATGTTGAGGGGGAGGTCGAAGTTGGCGAGGAACATGTTTCAAGGACCTCGCCATCAACAAGGTCTAGAAATACATCATCAAATGCTTGTGAAGAAATAAAGTGGGAAGGTCAAACAGTTGGGAAAACACAAGACGGAGAAGCTCTGTACAGAAGTGTGAGAGTTGGAGATCTCATTGTTGATGTTGGTGCGGTAGTCACATTGTAAGGTGATTGAGAAGAAGCCATCATGTGTTTCGTGCTGAACATTTTGATATATAATACGTTTTGTTACATCGTATGCAAAAGATGTAGTCGTTTTACCTTTTTATCACAATTTTTCGCAAAACATGTCCAAATTTAAGTTTTTAAATTTTCCTAACTTGTATGAGGAGGTGCGTGAGAATGATGAGCAAAAGGTATTTGAGGAGGAACTGGAAGAAAATGAAAAAGATGATGTTGAGGGGGAGGTCGGAGTTGGCGAGGAACATGTTTCAAAGACCTCGGCATCAACAAGGTATAAAAATACATCATCAAATGCTTGTGAATAAATAAAGTGGGAAGGTCAAACAGTTGGGAAAACACCAGACGGTGAAGCTCTGTAAAGAAGTGTGAGAGTTGGAGATCTCAGTGTGTATGTTGGTGGGGCACTCACATTGGAAGGTGATTGAGAAAAAGCCATCATGTGTTTCGTGATGAACATTTTGATATACTATACGTTTTTTTCGACATCGTCTGCAAAAGATATAGTCGTTTTACTTTTTCATCACAATTTTTTGCAAAACATGTCCAAATTTAAGTTTTTAAATTTTCCTAACTTGTTTGAGGAGGCGGGTGAGAATGCTGAGCAAAAGGTATTTGAGGAGGAAATGGAAGAAAATGAAGAAGATGATGTTGAGGGGGAGGTCGAAGTTGGCGAGGAACATGTTTCAAGGACCTCGCCATCAACAAGGTCTAGAAACACATCATCGAATGCTTGTGAAGAAATAAAGTGAGAAGATCAAACAGCTGGGAAAACACAATCTCGAGATGCTCTGTACAGAAGTGTGAGAGTTGGAGATCTCAGTGTTGATGTTGGTGGGGCACTCAGATTGGAAGTTGATTGAGAAGAAACCATCATGTGATTCGTGCTGAACATTTTGATATATTATACGGTTTTTTCGACATCGTATGGAAAAGATATAGTCGTTTTACTTTTTCATCACAATTTTTTGCAAAACATGTCCAAATTTAAGTTTTTAAATTTTCCTAACTTGTTTTGAGGAGGGTGAGAATCATGAGCAAAAGGTATTTGAGGAGGAACAGGAAGAAAATGAAGAAGATGATGTTGAGGGGGAGGTCGAAGTTGGCGAGGAACATGTTTCAAGGACCTCGCCATCAACAAGGTCTAGAAATACATCATGAAATGCTTGTGAAGAAATAAAGTGGGAAGGTCAAACAGTTGGGAAAACACAAGACGGAGAAGCTCTGTACAGAAGTGTGAGAGTTAGAGATCTCAGTGTTGATGTTGGTGCGGCAGTCACATTGTAAGGTGATTGAGAAGAAGCCATCATGTGTTTCGTGCTGAACATTTTGATATATAATACGTTTTGTTACATCGTATGCAAAGATGTAGTCGTTTTACATTTTTATCACATTTTTTCGCAAAACATGTCCAAATTTAAGGTTTTAAATTTTCCTAACTTGTATGAGGAGGTGGGTGAGAATGATGAGCAAAAGGTCTTTGAGGAGGAACTGGAAGAAAATGAAAAATATGATGTTGAGGGGGAGGTCGAAGTTGGTGAGGAACATGTTTCAAGGACCTCACCATCAACATGGTCTAGAAATACATCATCAAATGCTTGTGAAGAAATAAAGTGGGAAGGTTAAACAGTTGGGAAAACACCATCTGGAGAAGCTCTGTACAGAAGTGAGAGAGTTGGAGATCTCAGTGTTGGTGTTGGTGGGGCACTCACATTGGAAGGTGATTGAGAAGAGGCCATCGTGTGTTTCATGCTGAACATTTTGATATATTATACTTTTTTTCGACATCGTATGCAAAAGATATAGTCGTTTTACTTTTTTGTCACAATTTTTTGCAAAACATGTCCAAATTTAAATTTTTAAATCTTGCTAACTTGTTTGAGGAGGCGGGTGAGAATCATGAGGAAAAGGTATTTGAGGAGGAACAGGAAGAAAATGAAGAAGATGATGTTGAGGGGGAGGTCGAAGTTGGCGAGGAACATGTTTCAAGGACCTCGCCATCAACAAGGTCTAGAAATACATCATCAAATGCTTGTGAAGAAATAAAGTGGGAAGGTCAAACAGTTGGGAAAACACAAGACGGAGAAGCTCTGTACAGAAGTGTGAGAGTTGGAGATCTCATTGTTGATGTTGGTGCGGTAGTCACATTGTAAGGTGATTGAGAAGAAGCCATCATGTGTTTCGTGCTGAACATTTTGATATATAATACGTTTTGTTACATCGTATGCAAAAGATGTAGTCGTTTTACCTTTTTATCACAATTTTTCGCAAAACATGTCCAAATTTAAGTTTTTAAATTTTCCTAACTTGTATGAGGAGGTGCGTGAGAATGATGAGCAAAAGGTATTTGAGGAGGAACTGGAAGAAAATGAAAAAGATGATGTTGAGGGGGAGGTCGGAGTTGGCGAGGAACATGTTTCAAAGACCTCGGCATCAACAAGGTATAAAAATACATCATCAAATGCTTGTGAATAAATAAAGTGGGAAGGTCAAACAGTTGGGAAAACACCAGACGGTGAAGCTCTGTAAAGAAGTGTGAGAGTTGGAGATCTCAGTGTGTATGTTGGTGGGGCACTCACATTGGAAGGTGATTGAGAAAAAGCCATCATGTGTTTCGTGATGAACATTTTGATATATTATACGTTTTTTTCGACATCGTCTGCAAAAGATATAGTCGTTTTACTTTTTCATCACAATTTTTTGCAAAACATGTCCAAATTTAAGTTTTTAAATTTTCCTAACTTGTTTGAGGAGGCGGGTGAGAATGCTGAGCAAAAGGTATTTGAGGAGGAAATGGAAGAAAATGAAGAAGATGATGTTGAGGGGGAGGTCGAAGTTGGCGAGGAACATGTTTCAAGGACCTCGCCATCAACAAGGTCTAGAAACACATCATCGAATGCTTGTGAAGAAATAAAGTGAGAAGATCAAACAGCTGGGAAAACACAATCTCGAGAAGCTCTGTACAGAAGTGTGAGAGTTGGAGATCTCAGTGTTGATGTTGGTGGGGCACTCAGATTGGAAGTTGATTGAGAAGAAACCATCATGTGATTCGTGCTGAACATTTTGATATATTATACGGTTTTTTCGACATCGTATGGAAAAGATATAGTCGTTTTACTTTTTCATCACAATTTTTTGCAAAACATGTCCAAATTTAAGTTTTTAAATTTTCCTAACTTGTTTTGAGGAGGGTGAGAATCATGAGCAAAAGGTATTTGAGGAGGAACAGGAAGAAAATGAAGAAGATGATGTTGAGGGGGAGGTCGAAGTTGGCGAGGAACATGTTTCAAGGACCTCGCCATCAACAAGGTCGAGAAATACATCATGAAATGCTTGTGAAGAAATAAAGTGGGAAGGTCAAACAGTTGGGAAAACTCAAGGCGGAGAAGCTCTGTACAGAAGTGTGAGAGTTAGAGATCTCAGTGTTGATGTTGGTGCGGCAGTCACATTGTAAGGTGATTGAGAAGAAGCCATCATGTGTTTCGTGCTGAACATTTTGATATATAATACGTTTTGTTACATCGTATGCAAAGATGTAGTCGTTTTACATTTTTATCACATTTTTTCGCAAAACATGTCCAAATTTAAGGTTTTAAATTTTCCTAACTTGTATGAGGAGGTGGGTGAGAATGATGAGCAAAAGGTCTTTGAGGAGGAACTGGAAGAAAATGAAAAATATGATGTTGAGGGGGAGGTCGGAGTTGGCAAGGAACATGTTTCAAAGACCTCGCCATCAACAAGGTATAAAAATACATCATCAAATGCTTGTGAAGAAATAAAGTGGGAAGGTCAAACAGTTGGGAAAACACCAGACGGTGAAGCTCTGTAAAGAAGTGTGAGAGTTGGAGATCTCAGTGTTGATGTTGGTCGGGCACTCACATTGGAAGGTGATTGAGAAGAAGCCATCATGTGTTTCGTGATGAACATTTAATATATTATACATTTTTTTGACATCGTCTGCAAAAGATATAGTCGTTTTACTTTTTCATCACAATTTTTTGCAAAACATGTCCAAATTTAAATTTTTAAATTTTCCTAACTTGTTTGAGGAGGCGGGTGAGAATCACGAGCTAAAGGTATTTGAGGAGGAACAGCAAGAAAATGAAGAAGATGATGTTGAGGGGGAGGTCTAAGTTGGCGAGGAATATGTTTCAAGGACCTCGCCATCAACAAGGTCTAGAAATACATCATCAAATGCTTCTAAATAAATAAAGTGGGAAGGTCAAACAGTTAGGAAAACACCATCTGGAGAAGCTCTTTAAAGAAGTGTGGGAGTTCGAGATCTCAGTGTCGATGTTGGTGGGGCACTCACATTGGAAGGTGATTGAGAAGAAGCCATCATGTGTTTCGTGCTGAACATTTTGATAGATTATACGTTTTTTCGACATCGTATCCAAATTTAAGTTTTTAAATTTTGCTAACTTGGTTGAGGAGGCGGGCGAGAATCATGTGCAAAAGGTAGTTGAGGAGGAACAGGAAGAATTTGAAGAAGATGATGTTGAGGGGGAGGTCGAAGTTGGCGAGGAACATGTTTCAATGACCTGGCCATCAACAAGGTCTAGAAATACATCATCAAATGCTTGTGAAGAAATAAAGTGAGAAGCTCAAACAGCTGGGAAAACACAATCTCGAGAAGCTCTCTACAGAAGTGTGAGAGTTGGAGATCTCAGTGTTGATGTTGGTGGGGCACTCAGATTGGAAGTTGGTTGAGAAGAAACCATCATGTGATTCGTGCTGAACATTTTGATCTATTATACGGTTTTTTCGACATCGTATGGAAAAGATATAGTCGTTTTACTTTTTCATCACAATTTTTTGCAAAACATGTCCAAATTTAAGTTTTTAAATTTTCCTAACTTGTTTTGAGGAGGAGGGTGAGAATCATGAGCAAAAGGTATTTGAGGAGGAACAGGAAGAAAATGAAGAAGATGATGTTGAGGGGAAGGTCGAAGTTGGCTAGGAACATGTTTCAAGGACCTCGCCATCAACAAGGTCTAGAAATACATCATCAAATGCTTGTGAAGAAATAAAGTGAGAAGGTCAAACAGTTGGGAAAACACGAGACGGAGAAGCTCTGTACAGAAGTGTGAGAGTTGGAGATCTCAGTGTTGATATTGGTGCGGCACTCACATTGTAAGGTGATTGAGAAGAAGCCATCATGTGTTTCGTGCTTAACATTTTGATATATTATACATTTTTTCGACATCATATGCAAAAGATATAGTCATTTTACTTTTTTGTTACAATTTTTTGCAAAACATGTCCAAATTTAAAATTTAAAATTTTGCTAACTTGTTTGAGGAGGCGGGTAAGAATCATGTTCAAAAGGTAGTTGAGGAGGAACAGGAAGAAATTGAAGAAGATGATGTTGATGGGAGGTCGAAGTTGGCGAGGAAGATGTTTCAAGGACCTCACCGTCAACAAAGTCTACAAATATATCATCAAATGGTTATGAAGAAATAAAGTGGGAAGGTCAAACAGTTGGAAAAACACCATCTTGAGAAGCTCTGTACAGAAGTGTGAAAGTTGGAGACCTTAGTGTTGATGTTGGCGGGGCACTCACATTGGAAGATGATTGAGAAGAAGCCATCATGTGTTTCGTGCTGAACATTTTGATATATTATACGTTTTTTTTTTACATCGTACGCAAAAGATATAGTCATTTTACTTTTTTATCAAAAAATTTCGCAAAACATGTCCAAATTTAAGTTTTAAAGTTTTCCTATCTTGTTTGAGGAGGCGGGTGAGCATCATGAGCAAAAGGTATTTTAGGAGGAACAAGAAGAAAATGAAGAAGATTATGTTGAGGGGGAGGTCAAAGTTGGCGAGGAACATGTTTCAAGGACCTCGCCATCAACAAGGTCTAGAAATACATCATCAAATGCTTGTAAAGAAATAAAGTGGGAAGATCAAACAGCTGGGAAAACACAATCTCGAGAAGCTCTGTACAGTAGTGTGAGAGTTGGAGATCTCAGTGTTGGTGTTGGTGGGGCACTCACATTGGAAGGTGATTGAAAAGAAGCCATCATGTGTTTCGTGTTGAACATTTTGATATATTATACGTTTTTTCGACATCGTATGCGAAAGATATTGTCGTTTTACTTTTTTATCACAATTTTTCACAAAACATGTCCAAATTTAAGTTTTTAAATTTTCATAATTTTTTTGAGGAGGCGGGTGAGAATCATGAGCAAAAGGTATTTGAGGAGGAACAAGAAGAAAATGAAGAAGATGATGTTGAGGGTGAGGTCGAAGTTGGTGAGGAACATGTTTCAAGGACCTCGCCATCAACATGGTCTAGAAATACATCATCAAATGCTTGTGAAGAAATAAAGTGGGAAAGTTAAACAGTTGGGAAAACACCATCTGGAGAAGCTCTGTACAGAAGTGAGAGAGTTGGAGATCTCAGTGCTGGTGTTGATGGGGCACTCACATTGGAAGGTGATTGAGAAGAGGCCATCGTGTGTTTCATGCTGAACATTTTGATATATTATACTTTTTTTCGACATCGTATGCAAAAGATATAGTCGTTTTACTTTTTTGTCACAATTTTTTGCAAAACATGTCCAAATTTAAATTTTTAAATTTTTCTAACTTGTTTGTGGAGGCGGGTGAGAATCAAGAGGAAAAGGTATTTGAGGAGGAACAGGAAGAAAATGAAGAACATGATGTTGAGGGGGAGGTCGAAGTTGGCGAGGAACATGTTTCAAGGACCTCGCCATCAACAAGGTCTAGAAATACATCATCAAATGCTTGTGAAGAAATAAAGTGGGAAGGTCAAACAGTTGGGAAAATACAAGACGGAGAAGCTCTGTACAGAAGTGTGAGAGTTGGAGATGTCATTGTTGATGTTGGTGCGGCAGTCACATTGTAAGGTGATTGAGAAGAAGCCATCATGTGTTTCGTGCTGAACATTTTGATATATAATACGTTTTGTTACATCGTATGCAAAAGATGTAGTCGTTTTACCTTTTTATCACAATTTTTCGCAAAACATGTCCAAAATTAAGTTTTTAAATTTTCCTAACTTGTATGAGGAGGTGGGTGAGAATGATGAGCAAAAGGTATTTGAGGAGGAACTGGAAGAAAATGAACAAGATGATGTTGAGGGGGAGGTCGGAGTTGGCGAGGAACATGTTTCAAAGACCTCGCCATCAACAAGGTATAAGAATACATCATCAAATGCTTGTGAATAAAGAAATTGGGAAGGTCAAACAGTTGGGAAAACACCAGACGGTGAAGCTCTGTAAAGAAGTGTGAGAGTTGGAGATCTCAGTGTGTATGTTGGTGGGGCACTCACATTGGAAGGTGATTGAGAAAAAGCCATCATGTGTTTCGTGATGAACATTTTGATATATTATACGTTTTTTTTCGACATCGTCTGCAAAAGATATAGTCGTTTTACTTTTTCATCACAATTTTTTGCAAAACATGTCCAAATTTAAGTTTTTAAATTTTCCTAACTTGTTTGAGGAGGCGGGTGAGAATCATGAGCAAAAGGTATTTGAGGAGGAAATGGAAGAAAATGAAGAAGATGATGTTGAGGGGGAGGTCGAAGTTGGCGAGGAACATGTTTCAAGGACCTCGCCATCAACAAGGTCTAGAAATACATCATCAAATGCTTGTGAAGAAAAAAAGTGAGATGATCAAACAGCTGGGAAAACACAATCTCGAGAAGCTCTGTACAGAAGTGTGGGAGTTGGAGATCTCAGTGTTGATGTTGGTGGGGCACTCAGATTGGAAGTTGATTGAGAAGAAACCATCATGTGATTCATGCTGAACATTTCGATATATTATACGGTTTTTTCGACATCGTATGGAAAAGATATAGTCGTTTTACTTTTTCATCACAATTTTTTGCAAAACATGTCCAAATTTAAATTTTTAAATTTTCCTAACTTGTTTTGAGGAGGGTGAGAATCATGAGCAAAAAGTATTTGAGGAGGAACAGGAAGAAAATGAAGAAGATGATGTTGAGGGGGAGGTCGAAGTTGGCGAGGAACATGTTTCAAGGACCTCGCCATCAACAAGGTCTAGAAATACATCATGAAATGCTTGTGAAGAAATAAAGTGGGAAGGTCAAACAGTTGGGAAAACACAAGACGGAGAAGCTCTGTATAGAAGTGTGAGAGTTGGAGATCTCAGAGTTGTTGTTGGTGCGGCAGTCACATTGTAAGGTGATTGAGAAGAAGCCATCATGTGTTTCGTGCTGAACATTTTGATATATAATACATTTTGTTACATCGTATGCAAAAGATGTAGTCGTTTTACATTTTTATCACAATTTTTCGCAAAACATGTCCAAATTTAAGGTTTTAAATTTTCCTAACTTGTATGAGGAGGTGGGTGAGAATGATGAGCAAAAGGTCTTTGAGGAGGAACTGTGTCGGTGTACTAAGGTAGGGGTACCTCAGTACCCCAACTTGTGCACGGGCAGTTGCAGCTTCCCGCGGCAGGGTTTACCGCGTGCTCGCCGGAGACCTTCCTGCTCCCTATTAAACCATTCAAAAACAAAGTATACAAGACAGAAGATCGAGACCCCGGCAAGAGGAGCTTGCCGGGAAGGCCGTACCAGGCTCAAGACTGCCCCACTAGCACAAGACCCTGGCGAGAGGAGCTTGCCAGGAAGATTAGAAGACACGCCTCAGCGCTATATGCGCCCCGGCAAGGGCCCGGGGAGCGGCAAGCTCCCGGGCCCGGCAAGGTCAAGGCCCCGGCTAGGTGCTTGCCGGGAAGGCTGCGCTGTGTGCCCGCGCTCCAGCTCATCGGCCCACGCGTCGCCCTAGGGCCTATCCAGGGACGCGTGGCGGACGGCTGTGCAGCCTGGGGGACACGGTGGCACTCCACGGTGGTGGATCCATCGCCGTGGCAGACGCAGACGCAGGAGCGGGAGCTTTTGGGGTCGACGGCGACGGGCATTAAATGCCCTTGTCCCCCACTGTCAAAGTAGGTATAGACCACTGTTCTGCACTGTAGCTCCACTGTTCCCGCACTGTTACAACTACCACCTCTTTTACGTTTTTACCCCTTTCTCCTACGTTGACACCTGTCGGTGACCCCTTGCACTATAAAAGGAGGCCCATGCACAACGTGGAGGGGGTTCGGAACCTAGATCACTCTCACGCTCGGTGCAGCTGCTTCTTCAAGCTCCCAAGCACTCAAACTTAATACACGACTAAGCAGGAGTAGGGTTTTACGCGTCTACCGCGGCCCGAACCTGGGTAAAACTGCCCGCGTGCTCGCTACGATCTGCTCTTCGTGCTCCCTCCGCCCTCGTACCGCACAGACAAGGGGCTCCGGTCCCATAGGTGTTCGTGGCGGACAGTTTCCCCCGACATCTTTGGCGCGCCAGGTAGGGGGCGTCGAGGTTGTGCGAACCTGATCCGGCGTTCGCGCGGGCGCATTCTTCATCAACCTCTCCAACTTCATCAGCAACAGCTCCATGGCCCCGAAGAAGAAGGCTTCGGAGGTCGGAGGCCCGTCTGCGTCTCACCCGCCGCCGCCAGAGCCAACGGTGGGCGGGGGAGACGTCGTCGGAAGAGTGGCCGCCGGCGAGGACAATCACGGCGCCACTAGATCCAAAAACAGAACGGACGACCGGACCTCGGTCTCCGTGGACGCGCCGCGTCCCTCTCAGCACACAACGACCCAGCAGCGCCATGCCACGGGAGGTGGTATCCGCTTGCTGGGGCAAGGCCAAACCGGAGGCTCGCGGGACGCCCCGGACCCCCGTCCGGGCACAAGCAAAGCGAAGGCGCCCGCGCGGGACCCCGCTCCTTCTAACGTCGTTAGAAGTCCGAGCGTATCCCGCTCCTCGCACTGCTCGCCCGCGTTCCCCTCCACTCCGGCAGAAGCGCTCGCAAGGGCGCAACTGCTCCTCGACTTCCCTCCAGCGGCCGACAAGGCCGAAGAATGGAGGGCCACCATCCGGAGCCTGATAGATTTCGCCAACAACGATTCTCCACAGCAGCCGTCGGCCTCGCGGCCGCGGCAAGCTGAGAAGACGAAGGCTGACGGCGACAAGACTGCCGGGGGTGCGACAAGCGTGCATTCCCCGCCGCAGAAGCAGAAGACGCCGCCCCGCCGGAACAACGCCGACGACGGCTCCACAGCCTCGTCGGACCCGCGGGCTCGTCGGGACCAGCGCCAAGTCCTCGACGACCGGCGAGAAGAAGACGCTCGGACCACAATCGAGCGCCGCCGAGAAGCTCGGCGACAATCAGACAAGAGAGCTGGGAACACTGTCGACGCACACGCGCCCGGTGAGCCAGGCGACTTGCCGTACGCGGCAGGCTGCCCTGCGTTCACCCGCGAGCTGCGGCGCGTCCAGTGGCCCAGCATGAAGAATTTTAAGCCCGACGTACCGGAGAAGTACGACGGCAAGACGCACCCCTCGGAATTCCTCAGCGTTTATACCATCGCAGTGCAAGCTGCCGGGGGGCGCGACGAGAAGATCTTGGCGAACTACTTCCCGCTCGTGCTAAAGCCGAACGTTCGTTCGTGGCTCATGCACTTGCCGGAAGGTTCCATCTCTTCTTGGGCCGACCTTTGCCACCAGTTTGTTGGCGCCTTCACCGGCGGCCACAAACCCCACGGCCAGGAGAGCGATCTCCACATCTTGGCCCAGAAGGAAGGGCAAGAAGGAGGTGCTTGCCGTCGAGAAGACCGGCAAGGAGGCCCCCGCCAAGCAAGCGCAGGCTGGCGGCTCCGGCAAGGAGCCTGCCCCTGCAGCGGCGGCCGACAAGCCGGGGAGCTCCGACAAGCAATACTGTAAGATCCACCGCACCAAGGGTCACGATCTCTCCAACTGCAAACGCGTCGAGTATCTCGTCGAGCAGCAGAAGGCTGAGTACGAGAGGCGCGACAAGGAGAAGGCCCAAGGTGGCGGGAAGGAGACGAGCAAGAAGCGGCCGTTCAATGGCCGGGGAGGACGCCGCGGCAAGGCTAAGCAGCGGCAAGGAGATCGACCTCCCCGGGGCCGCGACAAGGACGAAGAGGACGACGATGAAGACATGGAGGACGAGGATAACAGCGAGCAGGAGTTCCAGAAGGCCACGAAGGTCCTGTGCGTCGACGGTGGCGCCTCCCTGCACACCTCCCACCGCCAGCTCAAGCAGTGGGTGCGTGAGGTGAATGCGGCGGAGCCGCCCGTGGAGTCGCGCAGGCTCCTCAAATGGTCCAGCACGCCCATCGTTTTTGATCTTGAGGATCACCCTGACCGCACCACTGCGGTCGGGTGCTTGCCGATGCTGGTCTCTCCCACCATCCGCAACCTCAAGGTCACCAAAATGTTGGTTGACGGCGGGGCCGGGCTGAACTTGATCTCCTCTGCTGTGATCAAGAAACTCCAGATTCCAGATGGCGAGCTCGAAGAAACAGGTTCATTCCAAGGAATCAACCCTGGAAGGAGCAAGCCCAAGGGAAAGATCACTCTGCCGGTGACCTTTGGCGGGGAGCTCAACTTCAGGACTGAGCGCATCACTTTTTACGTCGCCGATATTCCATTGCCTTACAATGGAATACTTGGCCGTCCTGCCCTCGCCAAGTTCATGGCAGCTTCCCATTATGCCTACAACGTACTGAAGATGCCGGGGCCGATAAGCGTCATCACTGTCCACGGCGACAAGAAGGACGCGCTTATCTGCGCCGACAAGATCTACCGGGAAGCAGCAGCTGCAACCGAGAAGGATTCTCTTGCCGCTGAAGCTCCCGGGGGGAAGAAGACGAAGACAAAGTCCGGCAAGTGCTCTGGGACCCACTCCGGCAACCGCACCTCTTCGGAGTGCTGCGCTGCCGTCGAGGACGTTCCATCGAGCTCCACCGGCAAGAGTAAGAAAGGAATGGCCGCTCCTCCGGCAACCAAGAAGGTGTCCGCCAAGGAGGACGGCACTGGTGGTACCTTCACCATCAGTGCCACCCCTGACAGCAAATAGGAAAGCACGCTCGTTGCCTTCCTGCGGGCGAATGTCGATGTGTTTGCCTGGCAACCATCTGACATCCCCGGTGTTCCCAGGAAGGTAATTGAGCACAAGCTTGCTGTCTGTCCTCATGCGCGGCCCATCAAGCAGAAAGTGAGGAAGCAAGCCGTGGAGCGCCAAGAGTTCATCAACGAAGAGATCAAGAAGCTAGAAGCAGCAGGCCTAGTTAGAGGTGTGATCCATCCGACGTGGTTGGCAAATCCAGTCGTCGTGCGCAAGGCCAACGGGAAGTGGAGACTGTGTATAGACTTCACTGATGTGAATAAAGCATGTCCCAAGGATCCATTCCCTTTGCCGCGCATTGACCAGATCGTTGACTCCACTGCCGGATGTGAGCTACTCTGTTTTCTTGATGCATACTCAGGCTATCATCAGATTTTCATGGCCAAGGAATATGAAGAGAAGACTGCATTTATCACCCCATGTGGCACTTATTGCTTCATACGCATGCCATTTGGGTTGAAGAATGCAGGCTCAACCTTTGCAAGGGTAGTATACACTGCTTTTGAACCACAGATCCACAGGAATGTAGAGGCTTACATGGATGACATCGTGGTGAAGAGCAAGAGCAAGGAAACCCTGATTCAAGATTTGGAAGAAACGTTTCAGAACCTGCGCAGGATACAGCTCAAGTTGAACCCCGAGAAGTGCGTCTTTGGAGTCCCCTCCGGCAAGCTTCTCGGGTTCTTTGTATCACAGAGGGGGATTGAAGCCAACCCCGACAAGATTAAAGCCATTGAGCAGATAGAGGCCCCAAAGCGCGTCAAGGATGTCAGGAGGCTTGCAGGTTGCGTGGCTGCCCTCAGTAGGTTCATTTCAAAGTCTGCAGAACGCTCCCTACCTTTCTTCAAAATCTTGAAGAAGGCAGGTCCCATGAAGTGGACTCCAGAAGCGGAGGCAGCGCTGCAGGATTTGAAACGGTACCTGTCCTCCACTCCAATACTTGTCGCACCTAGACCACAGGAAAAGTTGTTGCTATACCTAGCAGCAACCAACCAGGTGGTTAGTGCTGCGTTAGTAGTGGAGAGGGAGTCCGACGAGGAGTCAGCACCACCGGCAAGCGAATCCAGCGACAAGCAGGGGGCTGCTCCGGCAAGCTCTGGCCCCGACAAGGATAACTCTGCGCAGGAACAGGATGAGGTGCGGAAGAAGATGGTACAGCGCCCGGTGTATTTTGTGAGTTCCCTTCTCCAGGGAGCTAGATCAAGGTACTCTGGTGTGCAAAAATTGCTTTTCGGCCTCCTCATGGCCTCGAGAAAGCTCCGCCATTACTTCCAAGCCCATGAGATAACAGTGGTCACTCGCTTTCCGCTAAAAAGGATATTGCATAACCCCGAAGCAACGGGCAGGATCGTCGAGTGGGCACTGGAACTGTCAAGCTTTGGACTCAAGTTTGAAAGCACTTCAACCATACAGAGCCGAGCTTTGGCAGAATTAATAGCTGAATGGACCCCAACGCCCGATGAAGAAGTCCAAGAAACAAGTGCACCCGTACAAGAAGCTACAAGTGAATGGGTAATGTATTTTGACGGTGCCTTCTCGCTGCAAGGCGCCGGTGCTGGCGTGGTACTAATTGCGCCCACCGGAGAGCACCTCAAATACGTTATTCAGATGCACTTTCCCAAGGAGCAAGCAACAAACAACACTGCTGAATATGAAGGCTTGCTCGCCGGCCTCAGGATTGCGGCCGAACATGGGATCAGGAAGCTGATTGTACGAGGAGATTCTCAGTTGGTGGTCCGGCAAGTCAACAAGAGCTATCAGAGCCCTTTGATGGAAGCTTATGTCGACGAAGTGAGAAAGCTTGAAGAGCACTTTGAAGGTCTGCAGATGGAGCACGTCCCGAGAGCTCAGAATGAAATTGCAGATGGCCTTTCAAAGTGTGCCGCAATGAAGTTACCTGTGGAGCCAGGGACCTTCTTGCTCAAGCTGACTCAACCATCCGTTACACCATCTATTGGACAGTCCAAGAAGAGGAAGTTGGTCTCCGGCGACTACTTGCCGGCGGATCTTCCTGAAACCGCCGCCAAGGTCCCCAAGATCAACAACCACAACGCTGAGGAACAGCTTGCTCCTGCAGATCCTCGGGTCTGTACAGTTGAAGCAAGCGTTCCCGACAAGCCTCGCCCCGGCGAGCTTGCCGGGGGACCGTCAGCTCCGGCAGAACCAGAGGTCCTTGCCGTAGAAGCTGAGGTTCCCGCAGCGGCCCTCGAGCCTTTAGTCCTTGCCGTCGAGCCTCGAGCTCCGGCATGGGCGCAGCAGATAGTCCATTTTCTGCAAACTGGAGAACTTCCCGACGACCCTCAAGAGATAGAGAAGATAACCAGGCAGTCAAGTATGTACCAGTTCGTGGATAACGAGCTGTACAGAAAAAGACTCAATGGTGTCAGGTTGAAATGCATCTCCAGGGAAGATGGACAGAAGCTGTTGGCAGAAATACACGGAGGCATATGCGGCAACCACATTGGCGCAAGGGCGCTTGCCGGGAAAGCTTTCCGGCAAGGGTTCTTTTGGCAAGAAGCCCTCCAAGATGCAACTGCACTAGTAACCAAGTGTGAAGCGTGCCAGTTCCATGCAAAGCAAATTCATCAGCCAGCTCAAGCTCTCCAAACAATCCCTTTGTCCTGGCCCTTCTCGGTCTGGGGGCTCGATATCCTCGGCCCCTTCCCCCGAGCCGTCGGGGGCTTTGAGTACTTGTACGTTGCAATCGACAAGTTCACAAAGTGGCCAGAAGTGGAGCCGGTGAGGAAGGTGACAGCACAGTCAGCGGTCAGGTTCTTCAGGTCGATTGTTTGCCGTTTCGGGATCCCTAACAGGATCATCACCGACAACGGTACACAATTCACTAGTCGCGCCTTCATGCAGTACGTCCGAGACCTTGGCGCCAAGGTCTGTTTCGCTTCTGTTGCTCACCCGAGGAGCAACGGTCAAGCGGAGAGGGCAAATGCTGAAGTGCTGCGCGGACTCAAGACAAGGACCTTTGACAGGCTGCGCAAGTGCGGAAGAAATTGGATAGAGGAGCTACCGGCGGCTCTTTGGTCAATCAGAACGACACCAAGTCGAGCCACCGGACAGACACCCTTTGCTCTAGTCTATGGAGCAGAGGCAGTTCTCCCCACGGAACTCGTATACGGATCTCCTCGAGTGCTCGCTTATGATGAGCTCGAGCAAGAGCAACTACGGCAAGATGACGCGTTGCTCCTCGAGGAGGGACGTCTCCAGGCTGCTGTACGAGCTGCTCGATACCAGCAAGCTTTGCGCCGCTACCATAGCCGCAAAGTCAAGGCCAGGAGTCTCGAGGAAGGCGACCTTGTTCTTCGGCGTGTTCAGTCCGCCAAGAATTCCAACAAGTTGACGCCGAAGTGGGAAGGCCCTTATCGGGTGAGACAAGTTACGAGGCCCGGCGCTGTCCGCCTCGAGACCGAAGAAGGCTTACCGGTGAGCAACTCCTGGAACATAGAGCATCTTCGCAAGTTTCACCCCTAAGGCGCGGTTGCCGTGACCCGTTCCGGCAACCACCTTTTGTACAAGCTTTGCCGCTGTTGCATGTAACCCTCTGTACAAAGCCGGGCGCAGACCCCGTGCATCAGTAAAGATTTTGTGTTTTTCGCACCGATTGCCTTTCGCATGCTTCTCTTTGCTATTTGCATGTTTTGTTTGGCATTTGGTAAAACACTCAAATAAACAGTAAGCATTAGCACGCCGAAAGGCCATATACTTGTTTCCCTCTCCCTTTTCTTTCCTCTTAAACAGAAGGAACGTTCCTCGCGCACAAGTTTGCCGGGGGGGAAGGAGGTGGAGGAGGAACCAAGTGCTGTTCAAGAAAGAGAAGCCTTACCGGAAAGCAAACAATATAAGCAAGCAGCATATGAAAGATAAGTTGGTAGAATTTGACCAGTTCAAATTTTAAATTTTAGTTGTCTTCCTTGAACAATCACACTTTGTATGGAAAACCTGTGCGCGGAGGAACCTACCCGTAGCTTGCCGCACCCTTATCTTGTTTTCGAGTTCACTCAACGATTTAAGTGAGCTGCGACAAGTGTCGCGCCCTTGTTTCGTTTCCGAGCACGCTCAGCAAGCTAAGTGCGTTGCGGCTAGCCGCGGCGAGGTTGCTTGCCGGTAAGACCTTGGCCAGCAGGCTGCTTAGAGTCCAGCACTCAGCGCTCGCGGCAAAGGTCCCTTGCCGGCAAGCTCCCCGGGAGCGTAGGGTGAAAAACATACAAAGTCAAGGATTAAGACGAGGAAGATAACGTCGCACTACTTAATCAAAATGAGATAAATATCTTACAAAGGATAACTTGTCGCGATGGACTAATAAGTTCATGATATCATATGCAGCAACAAAAAGATAAAGATAGTGGAGGCCTAATCTACGCGGTCGCCCTCCTTCCTGCCGAGCTTAGCCACCTTGGCGATGATGTGGGCGACTTGTTCCTTCAGGGCCTCCGTGTTCGCATCAGCCGGCAAGCTGCGAAGAACGTTGGTGAGATTGATCCCCGGGTTGCGGTACACGATCTTCGTCAGCACCCGCTCCAGAGTTCCCGCGCAGAGCAGGCGCGACTCCTCGGCCAGCCGCGCGGGGATTTGGTTCCGGAGACTTGCCAGGGCCGGCGCGATTCCTCTGAAGAAGAGGCTGAGCTTGGCGCTGTGCGGGAGATCCGGATCCGGCGAGTTGATGAGATGTTCGACCTTCAGCGCCAGCAGCTCCTGGTCAATGTTGGACGCAGAAGAAACCAAGTCTTCGGTCCATACCTCAATGGTTTGGCGGAAGAGCTCGGATGCTTTGTTGACGCTGTCCACCAGGGTCCGCTCCTTGCGGAGTTCCTCCTTCAGCTTGTTCTCCTGAGCCCGGGTAGCATCGAGTGAATCCTTCAGAGTGGTGACCTTCAGCTCCAAGTCCTCGATGGAGTCCTTGGCGGCCTTCAACTCGTCGCCCCTCTTGGAGAGGCTCACCTGGAGCTCAGAATTTGTGTGGGCGTCCTTCTCGCGCTCCGTGATGAGCGCGGCAACCTTCTCCGCGCTCAGCTTCAGCGCCTTCTCCAGCTGCTCAACCTTGGCGGCGAGCTCCTTCTTGGCGTCTTCCGCGGCAACCGCGGCGGCCTTCGCCTCCTTCACCTCCCCGCCAAGGGCTGTCTCGCGAGCGGCAAGGTCCTCCTCATGGGAGTCGAGCTCGACCTTCCGCTGCGCGAGCTCTCCTTCTCGCCGGGACAACTCCACCCCGGCGAGCCGCTGCTGTTCCTCAGCTTCGGCCTTCTCGAGCACCCATTCCTGATACTCGCCGGCGAGACGCTCGCGCTCCTCCGCCACCTCGCGGAGGGCCGCCTGGTTGGCGGTGCTGAGCTCTGCCGCGCGCTTCTCCATTTCCGCGGCGGCCTTTGCGGCAAGGGCCTCCCGGGAGGCGAGCTTCGCCTGCCTGGCCCGGTAAAGGGCCAGGAGCTGGTGGAGCAGCTTCTCCTCCTCGGGCCCCTCGCTCCCGCCGGGCGCCTCGACGATCTTCAGGCCCGCGGAGGCGAGGACTTCTCCGTCAAACGTCTCGCCCTCCGCGGGAGCTCGCGATGAAGACCCCCAAGCCATCTGGATGAAGACGCCGTTGGGGGCCTCAAGGTAGTACCCTTGCTCCTTGCTGGCGGAGGGGTCGGCGACCGGTGCAGCATCCGGTGCTCCCGCCACCTCCGGGTCGGCGGTGCGGTCGCCGTCCCCCTCCCCGGCCGCTGCGTCCGCAGCCGGAGCAGTCTCCTGCGCGGCCGGCTCGGCGGCCTCAGCCATCTCCTCGGTGGCAGGGACGTCACCGCCGCCGCCCTGCGCGCCCTCCTCCTCGAGGTTGATAACCTCCGTCTCCATGGGCTCAGGAGGAGGAAGATCTAAAAAAGAGAAAGAAGAAAAAGAAGTTCAAGATCCAAGCAAATATCCAAAAAGAGGCAAAAATCAAGAAGACAAACTACAGAGCATACCTTGGCGGACGTCCTCAGCGGCGGGCTCCCTCGCCGGGGAGCTCGGCCTTGGCGGAGTGGCCGCCCTCGCCGGGCTGCTCGCCCTTGGCGGGGTACTCTGCCTTGGCGGAGTACCCACCCTTGGCGGAGCACTCTCCCTTGCCGGAGAGTTCTGCCTTGGCGGGGACGGCGGGGCCTGCGGCTCCTCGACGACGGCCTCCGGGCGCTCTTCCCGCTGTGGCTCCACCTCTGCACGAATCAAGATAAGCAACGTCAATATGATGGATGAAGACGAAATCCCTAAGCGTACCCCGACAAGCGAAAGAATAAACCCCAGACTTACGCTGGGGGCTGCGCTGCGGGCTGCGCGGTGGGCTGCTCCTCGGAGCAGCGCTCGGGTCCGGCAGGCTCGGCTCCGGCACACCCTCTGTTGCCGCGGCGGCTGAGTCTTCCGCGGCCTCGACTACAGGCGCCTTGGCCTTCTTCGCCGCGCGCTGGGTCAAGGTCCTGAAATCAAAGCAACAAACAAAGTCAGCATTAACAAAAATCAAGGCAAAACTAGGAAAGGTGTAAGATCTTGGGCTCTTACTCCTGGTCCTCCTCGTCGTCCTCGCTCAAGGCGGAGAAGTCGTACTCCACCGTCGGCGCGTCGGCGCGAGGAGCGGAAGAAGAAGATTCCCTCGGGCGCTTGGCGGTCCCGGGGGCTGGGGGCTGCGAAGCCCCAGCCCCTGTGGTAGCCGAGGCCCGGGGAGCGGGCGGAGCCGCTGCTCCGCTCCGAGAAGACCCCTGCCGGCTCGGCGCCGGCCTGCGAGGCGCCTCCGTCGTGGTCCGCACACGGGCCGCCTCTGCTGTGGCTGGTGCGCCGGTCGGCCTTGGCGCGGCCTGGCTCCCCCGGGGAGCTGCCCGGCGAGCTGGCTGTTGCCGGGGCGCCTGCGCCCTCTCCCCCGTCGCCGTCTTGCGGAGACGCTTCGGTGGGGATTGCCTTGGGCTTGCCGGGGGAGGGGAGCTCTCCGACGAGGAGAGGTCGTCGGCGTAGAGCTCCGTAGATCCGCCGGAGTCCTCGGCCTCCTCCTCCTCCTCCTCTTCCCCGGCCGGCTCACTGGGCCCAGCGTCCTGCGCTGCGGCCCCCTTTCCCTTGGCGCCTCCGCCCCTCGCGGCTCCTCTGCTCCCTCCGGCGGCACCCTCCATTGCCGCGGCCTCGGCCGCGATTCCGTGGATCCCGGAGTGCCTCAGCGAGGGGACCCCGGCGAGCGCGTCGGGGGGGAGCTGCAGCAACCTGCGGATCTCCGCCTCCTCCGCCTGGGCAGACGCATCCGCAACCTCCGCCTCTTCAGGCGTGTATCCAAAAATTCCTGCCGCTGCGGCTGCAGCGGCCTCTTCGGCCCGAGAAGCCATGTAGGCGATCTCCTGGTCGGTGGTGTCCCGCGTATGCTCCTTGAGGTCGTTCTTGTTCTTCGCCACCTCCGTGAGGTTGTCGTAGAAGTTGAGGACGTCGATGGGCTTGGGAGCGATCCACGTGCGGTCCACGCCGTGCGAGTCACACATGGGCATCATGGCGAGGATCCGGTCCCGGACGATGTTGTTGCAGAGCGGCACCACTTCCCGGGGAGCCCGGAACCACTCGGGGTGCGCCGGGTCATACTTGAAGAGTTCGCGGACCATCCCCCTCAGCTCGAGCGTCGTGAAGTTGAAGTTGAGCCCGGGCCGCAGCCTCATTATGTCTGCCGGGCCGCCGTACTCCCAGGCCGGCCTCTTCCGGTCTTGGAGAGGGGCGATGCGCCGGCGGAGGAAATCTGCGCCCACCTCTGCAACTGACAGCTTGGCCATCCGAAGACGGAGAATCCGGACGAGGGCGATGTCGAGCTTGATGTCGTCCGAGTCCAGCTCGCTCCAATCCCTGCCGCGCACGATGGGTGTTGTGCGCGGCGCGGTGAAGGACTGCGGCGCATCTTCAACGATCCAGCACCACTCCGCTCGCCATTCCTCCCACTTGCCGCGGAGCTCCCCCGGCAAGTACGCTCCCTTTTTATTCAGACGGAAAACCCAAGAAATTCCTCCGGAGAGGGGGGCATCGGCCTCGGCTCTAGGAGTGAAGAAGTGCCTAAAAAGCGCTACGTTTGGGTGTACTCCTATGAAGTTTTCGCACATATGTGCGAAAACCGCCATGGTGAGGATGGCGTTGGGGGTGAAGTCAAGCAGATGGAGGCCGTACGTGTTCATAATGTCGCAGAAGAAGTTTGAGAAAGGAGGGCAGAGACCACAGTGAAAAAAGGCTGCGAAGAAGTAGTACCCGCCGGGATAGCTGTCCTTGGCGGCCGCCGGATACGCTCGCGTGCGGGGATGCGCGTTGGTTTCCTTGGACCAGAACAAGTAATACTTGTTCCAGAGCTCCCGCACGCCGAGCTTCGGCGGGAAGACGAGGTGCTTCTTCCGGTACGCGGCGAGCTTCGCCGCTTGCTCCGACTTCTCCCTCTTGGCTTTCTCCGCCTTCGCCTTGTCGGTCTTTGGGGCCATGGCGGACGCGGCGGAAGGAGGGGGACGAAGAGCTCGGCGGCGGCGGAGGTGTGGAAGCAGAGCGCAAGAGAGATCTCTGGAGGAAGGAGACGATGCAATGAAAGCGCAAGGAGGGGAACCGCGCCCGCTTCCTCTGCTTTTATGGGGGAGTGGGGGGCGTTTCGCCCTTTCCATTAAGAGATCGTGGGCACGTCCCATCCCACGACGCCGCAATCGACGCGTGCCGTTACAGTGGGGTGCGGCGGATACGGAAGTGGATTCGGCGCGCCGCGGACCGCGGGTGCCCGTGCACTGCTTTGGGCCTGGCCCAACAGCGCTCGGCACCGTGTGTGGCCCAGGCCCGGGGGTTCCTGTCGGTGTACTAAGGTAGGGGTACCTCAGTACCCCAACTTGTGCACGGGCAGTTGCAGCTTCCCGCGGCAGGGTTTACCGCGTGCTTGCCGGAGACCTTCCTGCTCCCTATTAAACCATTCAAAAACAAAGTATACAAGACAGAAGATCGAGACCCCGGCAAGAGGAGCTTGCCGGGAAGGCCGTACCAGGCTCAAGACTGCCCCACTAGCACAAGACCCTGGCGAGAGGAGCTTGCCAGGAAGATTAGAAGACACGCCTCAGCGCTATATGCGCCCCGGCAAGGGCCCGGGGAGCGGCAAGCTCCCGGGCCCGGCAAGGTCAAGGCCCCAGCAAGGTGCTTGCCGGGAAGGCTGCGCTGTGTGCCCGCGCTCCAGCTCATCGGCCCACGCGTCGCCCTGGGGCCTATCCAGGGACGCGTGGCGGACGGCTGTGCAGCCTGGGGGACACGGTGGCACTCCACGGTGGTGGATCCATCGCCGTGGCAGACGGAGACGCAGGAGCGGGAGCTTTTGGGGTCGACGGCGACGGGCATTAAATGCCCTTGTCCCCCACTGTCAAAGTAGGTATAGACCACTGTTCTGCACTGTAGCTCCACTGTTCCTGCACTGTTACAACTACCACCTCTTTTACGTTTTTACCCCTTTCTCCTACGTTGACACCTGTCGGTGACCCCTTGCACTATAAAAGGAGGCCCATGCACAACGTGGAGGGGGTTCGGAACCTAGATCACTCTCACGCTCGGTGCAGCTGCTTCTTCAAGCTCCCAAGCACTCAAACTTAATACACGACTAAGCAGGAGTAGGGTTTTACGCGTCTACCGCGGCCCGAACCTGGGTAAAACTGCCCGCGTGCTGGCTACGATCTGCTCTTCGTGCTCCCTCCGCCCTCGTACCGCACAGACAAGGGGCTCCGGTCCCATAGGTGTTCGTGGCGGACAGTTTCCCCCGACAAACTGGAACAAAATGAAAAAGATGATGTTGAGGGGGAGGTCGGAGTTGGCAAGGAACATGTTTCAAAGACCTCGCCATCAACAAGGTATAAAACTACATTATCAAATGCTTGTGAAGAAATAAAGTGGGAAGGTCAAACAGTTGGGAAAACACCAGACGGTGAAGCTCTGTAAAGAAGTGTCAGAGTTGGAGATCTCAGTGTTGATGTTGGTGGGGCACTCACATTGTAAGGTCATTCAGAAGAAGCCATCATGTGTTTCGTGATGAACATTTTAATATATTATACGTTTTTTTGACATCGTCTGCAAAAGATATAGTCGTTTTACTTTTTCATCACAATTTTTTGCAAAACATGTCCAAATTTAAATTTTTAAATTTTCCTAACTTGTTTGAGGAGGCGGGTGAGAATCACGAGCTAAAGGTATTTGAGGAGGAACAGCAAGAAAATGAAGAAGATGATGTTGAGGGGGAGGTCAAAGTTGGCGAGGAATATGTTTCAAGGACCTCGCCATCAACAAGGTCTAGAAATACATCATCAAATGCTTCTGAATAAATAAAGTCGGAAGGTCAAACAGTTAGGAAAACACCATCTGGAGAAGCTCTTTAAAGAAGTGTGGGAGTTGGAGATCTCAGTGTCGATGTTGGTGGGGCACTCACATTGGAAGGTGATTGAGAAGAAGCCATCATGTGTTTCGTGCTGAATATTTTGATAGATTATACGTTTTTTTGACATCGTATCCAAATTGAAGTCTTTAAATTTTGCTAACTTGTTTAAGGAGGCGGGTGAGAATCATGTGCAAAAGGTAGTTGAGGAGGACAGGAAGAAATTGAAGAAGATGATGTTGAGGGGGAGGTCGAAGTTGGCGAGGAACATGTTTCAAGGACCTCGCCATCAACAAGGTCTAGAAATACATCATCAAATGCTTGTGAAGAAATAAAGTGAGAAGGTCAAACAGTTGGGAAAACACCATCTGGAGAATCTCTGTACAGAAGTGTGAGAGTTGGAGATCTCAGTGTTGTTGTTGGTGGGGCACTCACATTGGAAGGTGATTGAGAAGAAGCCATCACGTGTTTCGTGCTGAACATTTTGATATATTATACGTTTTTTCGACATCGTATGCAAAATATATAGTCGTTTTACTTTTTTATCACATTTTTTTGCAAAACATGTCCACATTTAAGTTTTTAAATTTTCCTAACTTGTTTGAGGAGGCGGGTGAGAATCATGAGCAAAAGGTATTTGAGGAGGAACAGGAAGAAAATGAGGAAGATGATGTTGAGGGGCAGGTCGAAGTTGGCGAGGAACATGTTTCAAGCACCTCGCCATCAACATGGTCTAGAAATACATCATCAAATGCATGTAAAGAAATAAAGTGGGAAGGTCAAGCAGTTTGGAAAACACCATCTGGAGAAGCTCTGTACAGAAGTATGAGAGTTGGAGATCTCAGTGTTGATGTTGGTGGGGCACTCACATTGGAAGGTGATTGAGAAGAAGCCATCCTGTGTTTCGTGCTGAACATTTTGACATATTATCCATTTTTTCGACATTGTATGTAAAAGATATAGTCATTTTACTTTTTCATCACAGTTTTTCGCAAAACATCCCCAAATTTAAATTTTTAAGTTTTCCTAACTTGTTTGAGGAGGCGCGTGAGAATCATGAGCAAAAGGTATTTGAGGAGGAAAGGGAAGAAAATGAAGAAGATGATGTTGAGGGGGAGGTCGAAGTTGGCGAGGAACATGTGTCAAGGACCTCGCCATCAACAAGGTCTAGAAATACATCATCAAATGCTTGTGAAGAAATAAAGTGGGAAGATCAAACAGTTGGGAAACACAATCTCAAGAAGCCCTGTACAGAAGTGTGAGAGTTGGAGATCTCAGTGTTGATGTTGGTGGGACACTCACATTGGAAGGTGATTGAGAACAAGTCATCATGTGATTCGTGCTGAACATTTTGATATATTATACGGTTTTTTCCGACATTGTATGCAAAAGATATAGTCGTTTTACTTTTTCATCACAATTTTTTGCAAAACATGTCCAAATTTAAGTTTTTAAATTTTCCTAACTTGTTTTGAGGAGGAGGGTGAGAATCATGAGCAAAAGGTATTTGAAGAGGAACATGAAGAAAATGAAGAAGATGATGTTGAGGGGGAGGTCAAAGTTCGCGAGGAACATGTTTCAAGGACCTCGCCATCAACAAGGTCTAGAAACACATCATCAAATGCTTGTGAAGAAATAAAGAGGGAAGGTCAAACAGTTGTGAAAACACCATCTGGAGAAGCTCTGTACAGAAGTGTGAGAGTTGGAGATCTCAGGGTTGATGTTGGTGGTGCACTCACATTGGAAGGTGATTGAGAGGATGCCATCATGTGATTCGTGCTGAACATTTTGATATATTATACGGGTTTTTTCAACATCGTATGCAAAAGATACAGTCGTTTTACTTTTTCATCACAATTTTTTGCAAAACATGTCCAAATTACGTTTTTAAATTTTCCTAACTTGTTTTGAGGAGGAGGGTGAGAATCATGAGCAAAAGGTATTTAAGGAGGAACAGGAAGAAAATGAAGAAGATGATGTTGACGGGGAGGTCGAAGTTGGCAAGGAACATGTTTCAAGGACCTCGCCATCAACAAGGTCTAGAAATACATCATCATATGCTTGTGAAGAAATAAAGTGAGAAGGTCAAACAATTGGGAAAACACCATCTGGAGAATCTCTTTACAGAAGTGTGAGAGTTGGAGATCTCAGTGCTGATATTGGTGGAGCACTCACATTGGAAGGAGACTGAGAAGAAGCCATCATGTGTTCCGTGCTGAACATTTTGATATATTATATGTTTTTTTGACATTGTATGCAAAATATATAGTCGTTTTACTTTTTCATCACAATTTTTTGCAAAACATGTCCAGCTTTAAGTTCTTAAATTTTCCTAACTTGTTTGAGGAGGCGGGTGAGAATCATGAGCAAAAGGTATTTGAGGAGGAAGAGGAAGAAAATGAAGAAGATGATGTTGAGGGGGAGGTCGAAGTTGGCGAGGAACATGTTTCAAGGACCTCACCATCAACAAGGTCTAGAAATACATCATCAAATACTTGTGAAGAAATAAAGTGGGAAGGTGAAACAGTTTGGAAAACACAATCTCGAGAAGCTCTGTACATAAGTGTGAGAGTTGGAGATCTGAGTGTTGATGTTGGTGGGGCACTCACATTGGAAGGTGATTGAGAAGAAGCCATCATGTGATTCGTGCTGAACATTTTGATATATTATACGGGTTTTTTCCGACGTCGTATGCAAAAGATATAGTCCTTTTACTTTTTCATCACCATTTTTTGCAAAACATGTCCAAATTTAAGTTTTTAAATTTTCCTAACTTGTTTTGAGGAGGAGGGTGAGAATCATGAGCAAAAGGTATTTGAGGAGGAACAGGAAGAAAATGAAGAAGATGATGTTGAGGGGGAGGTCGAAGTTCGCGAGGAACATGTTTCAAAGACCTCGCCATCAAAGTCTAGAAATACATCATCAAATGCTTGTCAAGAAATAAAGTGGGAAGGTCAAACAGCTGTGAAAACACCATCTGGAGAAGCTCTGTACAGAAGTGTAAGAGTTGGAGATCTCAGTGTTGATGTTGGTGGGGCACTCACATTGCAAGGTGATTGAGAACAAGCCATCATGTGTTTCGTGCTGAACATTTTGACATATTATAGGTTTTTTTCGACATCGTATGCAAAAGCTATAGTCGTTTTACTTTTTCATCACTGTTTTTTGCAAAACATATCCAAATTTAAGTTTTTAAATTTTCCTAACTTCTTTTGAGGAGGAGAGTCAGAATCATGAGAAAAAGGTATTTGAATAGGAACAGGAAGAAAATGAAGAAGATGATGTTGAGGGGGAGGTCGAAGTTGGCGAGGAACATGTTTCAAGGACCTCGCCATCAACAAGGTCTAGAAATACATTATCAAATGCTTGTGAAGAAATAAAGTGAGAAGGTCAAACAGTTGGGAAAACACCATCTCGAGAATCTCTCTACATAAGTGTGAGAGTTGGAGATATCAGTGCTGATGTTGGTGGGGCACTCTCATTGGAAGGAGATTGAGAAGAAGCCATCATGTGTTTCGTGCTGAACATTTTAATATATTATACGTTTTTTCGACATCGTATGCAAAATATATAGTCGTTTTACTTTTTCATCACCATTTTTTGCAAAACATGTCCATATTTAAGTTCTTAAATTTTCCTAACTTGTTTTGAGGAGGAGAGTGAGAATCATGAGCAAAAGGTATTTGAGGAGGAACAGGAAGAAAATGAAGAAGATGATGTTGAGGGGGAGGTCGAAGTTGGCGAGGAACATGTTTCAAGGACCTCGCCATCAACAAGGTCTAGAAATACATCATCAAATGATTGTGAAGAAATAAAGTGAGAAGGTCAAACGGTTGGGAAAACACCATCCGGAGAATCTCTTTACAGAAGTGTGAGAGTTGGAGATCTCAGTGCTGATGTTGGTGGGGCACTCACATTGGAAGTTGATTGAGAAGAAACCATCATGTGTTTCGTGCTGAACATTTTGATATATTATACGTTTTTTTTCCGACATCGTATGCAAAAGATATAGTCGTTTTACTTTTTTAGCACATTTTTTTGCAAAACATGTCCAAATTTAACTTTTTAAATTTTCCTAACTTGTTTTGAGGAGGAGGGTGAGAATCATGAGCAAAAGGTATTTGAGGAGGAACATGAAGAAAATGAAGAAGATGATGTTGAGGGGGAGGTCGAATTTGGCGAGGAACATGTTTCAAGAACCTCGCCATCAACAAGGTCTAGAAATACATCATCAAATGCTTGTGAAGAAATAAAGTGAGAAGGTCAAACTGTTGGAAAACACCATCTGGAGAATATTTGTACAGAAGTGTGAGAGTTGTAGATCTCAGTGTTGATGTTGGTGGGGCACTCACATTGGAAGGAGATTGAGAAGAAGCCATCATGTGTTTCGTGCTGAACATTTTGATATATTATACGTTTTTTTCGACATCGTATGCAAAAGATATAGTCGTTTTACTTTTTCATCACATTTTTTCGCAAAACATGTCCAAATTTAAGTTATTAAGTTTTCCTAACTTGTTTGAGGAGGCGGGTGAGAATCATGAGCAAAATGTATTTATAGAGGAAAGGGAAGAAAATAAAGAAGATGATGTTGAGGGGGAGGTCGAAGTTGGCGAGGAACATGTTTCAAGGACCTCGCCATCAACAATGTCTAGAAATACATCATCAAATGCTTGTGAAGAAATAAAGTGGGAAGGTCAAACAATTTGGAAAACACCATCTGGAGAAGCTCTGTACAGAAGTGTGTGAGTTGGAGATCTCAATGTTGATGTTGGTGGGGCACTCGCATTGGAAGGTGATTGAGAAGAAGCCATCATGTGTTTCGTGCTGAACATTTTGACATATTATACGTTTTTTTCGACATCGTATGTAAAAGATATAGTCATTTTACTTTTTCATCACAGTTTTTCGCAAAACATGTCCAAATTTAAGTTTTTAAGTTTTCCTAACTAGTTTGAGGAGGCGCGTGAGAATCATGAGCAAAAGGTATTTGAGGAGGAAAGGGAAGAAAATGAAGAAGATGATGTTGAGCGGGAGGTCGAAGTTGGCGAGGAACATGTTTCAAGGACCTCTCCATCAACAAGGTCTAGAAATACATCATCAAATGCTTGTCAAGAAATAAAGTGGGAAGGTCAAACAGCTGTGAAAACACCATCTGGAGAAGCTCTGTACAGAAGTGTAAGAGTTGGAGTTCTCAGTGTTGATGTTGGTGGGGCACTCACATTGCAAGGTGATTGAGAACAAGCCATCATGTGTTTCGTGCTGAACATTTTGACATATTATAGGATTTTTTCGACATCGTATGCAAAAGCTATAGTCGTTTTACTTTTTCATCACAGTTTTTTGCAAAACATATCCAAATTTAAGTTTTTAAATTTTCCTAACTTGTTTTGAGGAGGAGAGTCAGAATCATGAGAAAAAGGTATTTGAATAGGAACAGGAAGAAAATGAAGAAGATGATGTTGAGGGGGAGGTCGAAGTTGGCGAGGAACATGTTTCAAGGACCTCGCCATCAACAAGGTCTAGAAATACATTATAAAATGCTTGTGAAGAAAAAAAGTGAGAAGGTCAAACAGTTGGGAAAACACCATCTCGAGAATCTCTCTACATAAGTGTGAGAGTTGGAGATATCAGTGCTGATGTTGGTGGGGCACTCACATTGGAAGGAGATTGAGAAGAAGCCATCATGTGTTTCGTGCTGAACATTTTAATATATTATACGTTTTTTCGACATCGTATGCAAAATATATAGTCGTTTTACTTTTTCATCACCATTTTTTGCAAAACATGTCCATATTTAAGTTCTTAAATTTTCCTAACTTGTTTTGAGGAGGAGAGTGAGAATCATGAGCAAAAGGTATTTGAGGAGGAACAGCAAGAAAATGAAGAAGATGATGTTGAGGGGGAGGTCGAAGTTGGCGAGGAACATGTTTCAAGGACCTCGCCATCAACAAGGTCTAGAAATACATCATCAAATGATTGTGAAGAAATAAAGTGAGAAGGTCAAACGGTTGGGAAAACACCATCCGGAGAATCTCTTTACAGAAGTGTGAGAGTTGGAGATCTCAGTGCTGATGTTGGTGGGGCACTCACATTGGAAGTTGATTGAGAAGAAGCCATCATGTGTTTCGTGCTGAACATTTTGATATATTATACGTTTTTTTTCCGACATCGTATGCAAAAGATATAGTCGTTTTACTTTTTTAGCACATTTTTTTGCAAAACATGTCCAAATTTAACTTTTTAAATTTTCCTAACTTGTTTTGAGGAGGAGGGTGAGAATCATGAGCAAAAGGTATTTGAGGAGGAACATGAAGAAAATGAAGAAGATGATGTTGAGGGGGAGGTCGAATTTGGCGAGGAACATGTTTCAAGAACCTCGCCATCAACAAGGTCTAGAAATACATCATCAAATGCTTGTGAAGAAATAAAGTGAGAAGGTCAAACTGTTGGAAAACACCATCTGGAGAATATTTGTACAGAAGTGTGAGAGTTGTAGATCTCAGTGTTGATGTTGGTGGGGCACTCACATTGGAAGGAGATTGAGAAGAAGCCATCATGTGTTTCGTGCTGAACATTTTGATATATTATACGTTTTTTTCGACATCGTATGCAAAAGATATAGTCGTTTTACTTTTTCATCACATTTTTTCGCAAAACATGTCCAAATTTAAGTTATTAAGTTTTCCTAACTTGTTTGAGGAGGCGGGTGAGAATCATGAGCAAAATGTATTTATAGAGGAAAGGGAAGAAAATAAAGAAGATGATGTTGAGGGGGAGGTCGAAGTTGGCGAGGAACATGTTTCAAGGACCTCGCCATCAACAATGTCTAGAAATACATCATCAAATGCTTGTGAAGAAATAAAGTGGGAAGGTCAAACAATTTGGAAAACACCATCTGGAGAAGCTCTGTACAGAAGTGTGTGAGTTGGAGATCTCAGTGTTGATGTTGGTGGGGCACTCACATTGGAAGGTGATTGAGGAGAAGCCATCATGTGATTCGTGCTGAACATTTTGATATATTATACGGTTTTTCCGACATCGTATGCAAAAGATATAGTCGTTTTACTTTTTCATCACAATTTTTTGCAAAACATGTCCAAATTTAAGTTTTTAAATTTTCCTAACTTGTTTTGAGGAGGAGGGTGAGAATCATGAGCAAAAGGTATTTGTGGAGGAACAGGAAGAAAATGAAGAAGATGATGTTGAGGGGGAGGTCGAAGTTGGCGAGGAACATGTTTCAAGGACCTCGACATCAACAAGGTCTAGAAATACATCATCAAATGCTTGTGAAGAAATGAATTGAGAAGGTCAAACAGTTTGGAAAACACCATCTGGAGAAGCTCTTTAAAGAAGTGTGGGAGTTGGAGATCTCATTGTCGATGTTGGTGGGGCACTCACATTGGAAGGTGATTGAGAAGAAGCCATCATGTGATTCGTGCTGAACATTTTGATATATTAGACGTTTGTTTTCGACATCATATGCAAAAGATATAGTCGTTTTTCTTTTTCATCACAATTTTTTGCAAAACATGTCCAAATTTAAGTTTTTAAATTTTCCTAACTTGTCTTGAGGAGGAGGGTGAGAATCATGAGCAAAAGGTATTTGAGGAGGAACATGAAGAAAATGAAGAAGATGATGTTGAGGGGGAGGTCGAAGTTGGCGAAGAACATGTTTCAAGGACCTCGACATCAACAAGGTCTAGAAACACATCATCAAATGCTTGTTAAGAAATAAAGTGGGAAGGTCAAACAGTTGTAAAAACACCATCTGGAGAAGCTCTGTACAGAAGTGTGAAAGTTGGAGATCTCAGTATTGATCTTGGTGGCGCACTCACATTGGAAGTTGATTGTGAAGAAGCCATGTGATTCATGTTGAACATTTTGATATATTATACGGATTTTTTCCGACATCGTATGCAAAAGATATAGTCGTTTTACTTTTTCATCACAATTTTTTGCAAAACATGTCCAAATTTAAGTTTTAAAATTTCCCTAACTTGTTTTGAGGAGGAGGGTGAGAATCATGAGCAAAAGGTATTTGAGGAGGAACAGGAAGAAAATGAAGAAGATGATGTTGAGGGGGAGGTCGAAGTTGGCGAGGAACATGTTTCAAGAACCTCGCCATCAACAAGGTCTAGAAATACATCATCAAATGCTTGTGAAGAAATAAAGTGAGAAGGTGAAACTGTTGGAAAACACCATCAGGAGAATATTTGTACAGAAGTGTGCGAGTTGGAGATCTCAGTGTTGATGTTGGTGGGGCACTCACATTGGAAGGAGATTGAGAAGAAGCCATCATGTGTTTCGTGCTGAACATTTTGATATATTATACGTTTTTTCGACATCGTATGCAAAAGATATAGTCGTTTTACTTTTTCATCACATTTTTTCGCAAAACATGTCCAAATTTAAGTTATTAAGTTTTCCTAACTTGTTTGAGGAGGCGGGTGAGAATCATGAGCAAAATGTATTTATAGAGGAAAGGGAAGAAAATGAAGAAGATGATGTTGAGGGGGAGGTCGAAGTTGGCGAGGAACATGTTTCAAGGACCTCGCCATCAACAATGCCTAGAAATACATGATCAAATGCTTGTGAAGAAATAAAGTGGGAAGGTCAAACAATTTGGAAAACACCATCTGGAGAAGCTCTGTACAGAAGTGTGTGAGTTGGAGATCTCAGTGTTGATGTTGGTGGGGCACTCACATTGGAAGGTGATTGAGAAGAAGCCATCATATGTTTCGTGCTGAACATTTTGACATATTATACGTTTTTTTCGACATCGTATGTAAAAGATATAGTCATTTTACTTTTTCATCACAGTTTTTCGCAAAACATGTCCAAATTTAAGTTTTTATGTTTTCCTAACTAGTTTGAGGAGGCGCGTGAGAATCATGAGCAAAAGGTATTTGAGGAGGAAAGGGAAGAGAATGAAGAAGATGATGTTGAGGGGGAGGTCGAAGTTGGTGAGGAACATGTTTCAAGGACCTCTCCATCAACAAGGTCTAGAAATACATCATCAAATGCTTGTGAAGAAATAAAGTGGGAAGATCAAACAGTTGGGAAAACACAATCTCGAGAAGCCCTGTACAGAAGTGTGAGAGATGGAGATCTCAGTGTTGATGTTGGTGGGGCACTCACATTGGAAGGTGATAGAGAAGAAGCCATCATGTGATTCGTGCTGAACATTTTGATATATTATACGGTTTTTCCGACATCGTATGAAAAAGATATAGTCGTTTTACTTTTTCATCACAATTTATTGCAAAACATGTCCAAATTTAAGTTTTTAAATTTTCCTAACTTGTTTTGAGGAGGAGGGTGAGAATCATGAGCAAAAGGTATTTGAGGAGGAACAGGAAGAAAATGAAGAAGATGATATTGAGGGGGAGGTCGAAGTTGGCGAGGAACATGTTTCAAGGACCTCGCCATCAACAAGGTCTAGAAATACATCATCAAATGCTTGTGAAGAAATAAAGTGAGAAGGCCAAACAGTTTGGAAAACACCATCTGGAGAAGCTCTTTAAAGAAGTGCGGGAGTTGGAGATCTCATTGTCGATGTTGGTGGGGCACTCGCATTGGAAGGTGATTGAGAAGAAGCCATCATGTGATTCGTGCTGAACATTTTGATATATTAGACATTTGTTTTCGACATCATATGCAAAAGATATAGTCGTTTTACTTTTTCATCACAATTTTTTGCAAAACATGTCCAAATTTAAGTTTTAAAATTTTCCTAACTTGTTTTGAGGAGGAGGGTGAGAATCATGAGCAAAAGGTATTTGAGGAGGAACATGAACAAAATGAAGAAGATGATCTTGAGGGGGAGGTGGAAGTTGGCGAAGAACATGTTTCAAGGACCTCACCATCAACAAGGTCTAGAAACACATCATCAAATGCTTGTGAAGAAATAAAGTTGGAAGGTCAAACAGTTGTAAAAACACCATCTGGAGAAGCTCTGTACAGAAGTGTGAGAGTTGGAGATCTCAGTGTTGATCTTGGTGGCGCACTCACATTGGAAGTTGATTGAGAAGAAGCCATGTGATTCGTGTTGAACATTTTGATATATTATACGGGTTTTTTCCGACATCGTATGCAAAAGATATTGTCGTTTTACTTTTTCATCGCATTTTTTTGCAAAACATGTCCAAATTTAAGTTTTTAAATTTTCCTAAATTTTTTTCAGGAGGAGGGTGAGAATCATGAGCAAAAGGTATTTGAGGAGGAACAGGAAGAAAATGAAGAATATGATGTTGAGGGGGAGGTCGAAGTTGGCGAGGAATATGTTTCAAGGACCTCGCCATCAACAAGGTCTAGAAATACATCATCAAATGCCTGTGAAGAAATAAAGTGGGAAGGTCAAACAGTTAGGAAAACACCATCTGGAGAAGCTCTTTAAAGAAGTGTGGGAGTTGGAGATCTCAGTGTCGATGTTGGTGGGGCACTCACATTGGAAGGTGATTGAGAAAAAGCCATCATGTGATTCGTGCTAAACATTTTGATATATTATACGGTTTTTTTCCGACATCGTGTGCAAAAGATATAGTCGTTTTACTTTTCATCACATTTTTTTGCAAAACATGTCCATATTTAAGTTCTTAAATTTTTCTAACTTGTTTGAGGAGGCAGGTGAGAATCATGAGCAAAAGGTATTTGAGGAGGAACATGAAGAAAATAAAGAAGATGATGTTGAGGGGGAGGTCGAAGTTGGCGAGGAACATATTTCAAGGACCTCGCCATCAACAAGGTCTAGAAATACATCATCAAATGCTTGTGAAGAAATAAAGTGGGAAGGTCAAACAGTTGTGAAAACACCATCTGGAAAAGCTCTGTACAGAAGTGTAAGAGTTGGAGATCTTAGTGTTGATGTTGGTGGGGCACTCACATTGGAAGGTGAATGAGAAGAAGCATCATGTGTTTCGTGCTGAACATTTTGACATAGTATACGTCTTTTTCGACATCGTATGCAAAAGATATAGTCATTTTACTTTTTCATCACAGTTTTTTGCAAAACATGTCCAAATTTAAGTTTTTAAATTTTCATAACTTGTTTGGGGAGGCGGGTGAGAATCATGAGCAAAAGGAAGGAACATGAAGAAAATGAAGACGATGATGTTGAAGGGGAGGTCGAAGTTTGCAAGGAACATGTTTTAAGGACCTCGCCATCAACAAGGTCTAGAAATACATCATCAAATGCTTGTGAAGAAATAAAGTAGGAAGTTCAAACAGTTGGGAAAACACTATCTAGAGATGCTCTATACATAAATGTGAGAGTTGGAGATCTGAGTGTTGATGTTGGTGGGCACTCACTTTGGAAGGTGATTGTGAAGAAGCCATCATGTGTTTCGTGCTGAACATTTAGATATATTATACGTTTTTTCGACACCTTATGCAAAAGATATAGTTGTTTTATCTTTTCATCACAATTTTTTACAAAATACGTCCAAATTTAAGTTTTTAAATTTTCCTAACTTGTTTTGAGGAGGCGGGTGAGAATCATTAGCAAAAAGTATTTGAGGAGGAACAGGAAGAAAATGAAGAAGAAGATGTTGAGGGGGAGGTCGAAGTTGGCGAGGAACATGTTTCAAGGACCTCGCCATCAACAAGGTCTAGAAATACATCATCAAATGCTTGTGAAGAAATGAAGTGAGAACGTCAAATAGTTGGGAAAACACCATCTGGAGTATATCTGTACAGAAGTGTGAGAGTTGGATATCTCAGTGTTGATGATTGTGAAGAAGCCATCATGTGTTTCGTGCTGAACGTTTTGATATATTATATGTTTTTTTACATCGTTTGCAAAAGAAATAGTCGTTTTCCTTTTTTATCACAATTTTTTGCAAAACATGTCCATATTTAAGTTTTTAAATTTTCCTAACTTGTTTGAGGAGGCGGGTGAGAATCATGAGCAAAAGGTATTTGAGGAGGAACATGAAGAAAATGAAGAAGATGATGTTGAGGGGGAGGTCAAAGTTGGCGTGGAACATGTTTCAAGGACCTCGCCATTAACAAGGTCTAGAAATACATCATCAAATTCTTGTGAAGAAATAAAGTGCGAAGGTCAAACAGTTCGGAAAACACAATCTGGAGAAGCTCTGTACAGAAGTGTGAGAGTTGGATTTCTCAGTGTTGATGTTGGTGGGGCACTCACATTGGAAGGTGATTGAGAAGAAGCCATCATGTGTTTACTGAACATTTTGACATATTAGACGTTTTTTTCGACATCGTATGCAAAAGATATTGTCGTTTTACTTTTTATCACATTTTTTTGCAAAACATGTCCAAATTTAAGTTTTTATTTTTTTAACTTGTTTGAGGAGGCGGGTGAGAATCATGAGCAAAAGGTATTTCAGGAGGAGCAGGAAGAAAATGAAAAAGATGATGTTGAGGGGGAGGTCGAAGTTGGCGAGAAACATGTTTCAAGGACCTCGCTATCAACAAGGTCTAGAAATACAACATCAAATGCTTGTGAAGAAATAAAGTGGGAAGGTCAAACAGTTGTGAAAACACCATCTGGAGAAGCTCTGTACAGAAGTGTGAGAGTTGAAGATCTCAGTGTTGATGTTGGTGGGGCACTCACATTAGAATGTGATTGAGAAGAAGCCATCATGTGTTTCGAGCTGAACATTTTGACATATTATACGTTTTTTCGACATCGTATGCAAAAGATATAGTCGATTTACATTTTCATCACAGTTTTTTGCAAAACATGTCCAAATTTAAGTTTTTAAATATTCCTAACTTGTTTGGGGAGGCGGGTGAGAATCATGAGCAAAAGGTATTTGAGGAGGAACAAGAAGAAAATGAAGACGATGATGTTGAGGGGGAGGTCGAAGTTAGCGAGGAACATGTTTCAAGGACCTCGCCGTCAACAAGGTCTAGAAATACATCATCAAATGCTTGTGAAGAAATAAAGTGGGAAGGTCAAACAGTTGGGAAAACACCATCTAGAGATGCTCTGTACGGAAATGTGAGAACGGGAGATCTCATTGTTCATGTTAGTGGGGCACTCACATTGGAAAGTGATTGAGAAGAAGCCATCATGTGTTTAGTGAACATTTTGACATATTAGACGTTTTTTTCGACATCGTATGCAAAAGATATTGTCGTTTCACTTTTTATCACATTTTTTTGCAAAACATGTCCAAATTTAAGTTTTTTTTAACTTGTTTGGGGAGGCGGGTGAGAATCTTGAGCAAAAGGTATTTGAGGAGGAACAAGAAGAAAATGAAGACGATGATGTTGAGGGGGAGGTCGAAGTTGGCGAGGAACATGTTTCAAGGACCTCGCCGTCAACAAGGTCTAGAAATACATCATCAAATGCTTGTGAAGAAATAAAGTGGGAAGGTCAAACAGTTGGGAAAACACCATCTAGAGATGCTCTGTACAGAAATGAGAGAATTGGAGATCTCAGTGTTGATGTTGGTGTGGCACTCACATTGGAAGGTGATTGAGAAGAAGCCATCATGTGTTTCGTGCTGAACATTTAGATATATTATATGTTTTTTCGACATCGTATGCAAAAGATATAGTCATTTTACTTTTTTATCAATTTTTTTGCCAAACATGTCCAAATTGAAGTTTTTAAATTTTCTTAACTTGTTTGAGGAGGCAGGTGAGAATCATGAGGAAAAGGTATTTGAGGAGGAACAGGAAGAAAATGAAGAAGATGATGTTGAGGGGGAGGTCAAAGTTGGCGAGGAACATGTTTCAAGGACCTCACCATCAACAAGGTCTAGAAATACATCATCAAATGCTTGTGAAGAACTAAATGGGAAGGTCAAACAGTTAGGAAAACACGAGACGGAGAAGCTCTGTACAGAAGTGTGAGTGTTGGAGATCTCAGTATTGATGTTGGTGCGGCACTCACATTGTAAGGTGATTGAGAAGAAGCCATCATGTGTTTCGTGCCGAACATTTTGATATATAATACTTTTTTTACATCGTATGCAAAAGATATAGTCGATTTACCTTTTTATCACAATTTTTCGCAAAGCATGTACAAATTTAAGTTTTTAAATTTTCCTAACTTGTACGAGGAGGCGGGTGAGAATGATGAGCAAAAGGTATTTGAGGAGGAATAGGAAGAAAATGAAAAAGATGATGTTGAGATGGAGGTCGAAGTTGGCGAGGAAGATGTTTCAAGGACCTCGCCATCAACAAGGTCTAGAAATACATCATCAAATGCTTGTGAAGAAATAAAGTGGGAAGGTCAAACAGTTGGGAAAACAGTAGACGAATAAATAAAGTGTGAGATTTGGAGATCTCTTTGTTGATGTTGGTGGGGCACTCACATTGGAAGGTGATTGAAAAGAAGCCATCATGTGTTTCGTGATGAACATTTTGATATATTATACATTTATTTCGACATCGTCTGCAAAAGATATAGTCGTTTTACTTTTCCATCACAATTTTTTGCAAAACATGTCCAAATTTAAGTTTTTAAATTTTCGCAACATGTTTGAGGAGGCGGGTGAGAATCACGAGCAAAAGGTATTTGAGGAACGGCAAGAAAATGAAGATGATGATGTTGAGGGGGAGGTCGAAGTTGGCGAGGAATATGTTTCAAGGACCTCGCCATCAAGAAGGTCTAGAAATACATCATCAAATTCTTGTGAATAAATAAAGTGGGAAGGTCAAACAGTTTGGAAAACACCATCTGGAGAAGCTCTGTACAGAAGTGTGAGAGTTGGAGATCTCAGGGTTGGTGTTGGCGGGGCACTCACATTGGAAGATGATTGAGATGAAGCCATCATGTGTTTCCTGCTGAACATTTTGATATATTATACGTTTGTTTCGACATCGTATGCAAAAGATATAGTCGTTTTACTTTTTTATCACAATTTTTCGCAAAACATGTCCAAATTTAAGTTTTTAAGATTTCCTAACTTGCTTGAGGAGGCAGGTGAGAAACATGAGCAAAAGGTATTTGAGGAGAAACTGGAAGAAAATAAAGAAGATGATGTTGAGGGCGAGGTCGAAGTTGGCAGGGAACATGTTCCAACGACCTCGCCATCAACAAGGTCTAAAAATACATCATCAAATTCTTGAGAAGAAATAAAGTGGGAAGGTCAAACAGTTGAGAAAACAGCATCTGGAGAAGCTCTGTACAGAAGTGTGAGAGTTGGAGATCTCAGTGTTTATGTTGGTGGGGCACTCACATTGGAAGGTGATTGAGAAGAAGCCATCATGTGTTTCGTGCTGAACATTTTGATATATTATACGTTTTTTTCGAGATCGTGTGCAAAAGATATAGTCGTCTTACTTTTTTATCACATTTTTTTCCCAAACATGTCCAAATTTAAGTTTTTAAATTTTCCTAACTTGTTTGAGGAGGCAGGTGAGAATCATGAGAAAAAGGTATTTGAGGAGGAAGAGGAAGAAAATGAAGAAGATGATGTTGAGAGGGAGGTCGACGTTGGCGAGGAACATGTTTCAAGGACCTCACCATCAACAAGGTCTACAAATATATCATCAAATGCTTGTGAAGAAATAAAGTGGGAAGGTCAAACAGTTGGAAAAACACCATATGGAGAAGTTCTGTACAGAAGTGTGAGAGTTGGAGATGTCAGTGTTGATGTTGGCGGGACACTCACATTGGAAGATGATTGAGAAGAAGCCATCATGTGTTTTGTGCTGAACATTTTGATATATTATACTTTTTTTGACATCGTATGAAAATGATATAGTCGTTATACTTTTTTATCACGATTTTTTGCAAAACATGTCCATATTTATGTTTTTAAATTTTCTTAACTTGTTTGGGGAGGCTGGTGAGAATCTTGAGCAAAAGGTATTTGAGGAGGAACCGGAAGAAAATGAAGAAGATGATGTTGAGGGGGAGGTCAAAGTTGGCGAGGAACATGTTTCAAGGACCTCACCATCAACAAGGTCTAGAAATACATCATCAAATGCTTGTGAAGAACTAAAGTGGGAAGGTCAAACAGTTAGGAAAACACGAGACGGAGAAGCTCTGAACAGAAGTGTGAGTGTTGGAGATCTCAGTATTGATGTTGGTGCGGCACTCACATTGTAAGGTGATTGAGAAGAAGCCATCATGTGTTTCGTGCCGAACATTTTGATATATAATACTTTTTTTACATCGTATGCAAAAGATATAGTCGATTTACCTTTTTATCACAATTTTTCGCAAAACATGTACAAATTTAAGTTTTTAAATTTTCCTAACTTGTATGAGGAGGCGGGTGAGAATGATGAGCAAAAGGTATTTGAGGAGGAATAGGAAGAAAATGAAAAAGATGATGTTGAGGGGGAGGTCGAAGTTGGCGAGGAAGATGTTTCAAGGACCTCGCCATCAACAAGGTCTAGAAATACATCATCAAATGCTTGTGAAGAAATAAAGTGGGAAGGCCAAACAGTTGGGAAAACACTAGACGAATAAATAAAGTGTGAGAGTTGGAGATCTCTTTGTTGATGTTGGTGGGGTACTCACATTGGAAGGTGATTGAGAAGAAGCCATCATGTGTTTCGTGATGAACATTTTGATATATTATACATTTATTTCGACATCGTCTGCAAAAGATATAGTCGTTTTACTTTTCCATCACAATTTTTTGCAAAACATGTCCAAATTTAAGTTTTTAAATTTTCGCAACATGTTTGAGGAGGCGGGTGAGAATCACGAGCAAAAGGTATTTGAGGAGGAACGACAAGAAAATGAAGAAGATGATGTTGAGGGGGAGGTCGAAGTTGGCGAGGAACATGTTTCAAGGACCTCGCCATCAACAAGGTCTAGCAATACATCATCAAATGCTTGTGAATAAATAAAGTGGGAAGGTCAAACAGTTGGGAAAACACCATCTGGAGAAGCTCTGTACAGAAGTGTGAGAGTTGGAGATCTCAGTGTCGACGTTGGTGGGGTACTCACATTGGAAGGTGATTGAGACGAAGCCATCATGTGTTTCGTGCTGAACATTTTGATATATTATACGTTTTTTTCGACATAGTATATGCAAAAGATATAGTCTTTTTACCTTTTTATCACAATTTTTTGCAAAAATGTCCAAATTTAAGTTTTTAATTTTTTCTAACTTGTTTGAGGAGGCGAGTGAGAATCATTAGGAAAAGGTAGTTGAGGAGGAACATGAAGAAAATGAAGAAGATGATGTTGAGTGGGAGGTCGAAGTTGGCGAGGAACATGTTTCAAGGACCTCACCATCGACAAGGTCTACAAATATATCATCAAATGCTTATGAAGAAATAAAGTGGGAAGGTCAAACAGTTGGAAAAACACCATCTGGAGAAGCTCTGTACAGAAGTGTGAGAGTTGGAGATCTCAGTGTTGGTGTTGGCGGGGCACTCACATTGGAAGATGATTGAGAAGAAGCCATCATGTGTTTCCTGCTGAACATTTTGATATATTATACGTTTGTTTCGACATCGTATGCAAAAGATATAGTCGTTTTACTTTTTTATCACAATTTTTCGCAAAACATGTCCAAATTTAAGTTTTTAAGATTTCCTAACTTGCTTGAGGAGGCAGGTGAGAAACATGAGCAAAAGGTATTTGAGGAGAAACTGGAAGAAAATAAAGAAGATGATGTTGAGGGCGAGGTCGAAGTTGGCAGGGAACACGTTCCAACGACCTCGCCATCAACAAGGTCTAAAAATACATCATCAAATTCTTGTGAAGAAATAAAGTGGGAAGGTCAAACAGTTGAGAAAACAGCATCTGGAGAAGCTCTGTACAGAAGTGTGAGAGTTGGAGATCTCAGTGTTTATGTTGGTGGGGCACTCACATTGGAAGGTGATTGAGAAGAAGCCATCATGTGTTTCGTGCTGAACATTTTGATATATTATACTTTTTTTTTTGAGATCGTGTGCAAAAGGTATAGTCGTCTTACTTTTTTATCACATTTTTTTGCAAAACATGTCCAAATTTAAGTTTTTATATTTTCCTAACTTGTTTGAGGAGGCAGGTGAGAATCATGAGAAAAAGGTATTTGAGGAGGAAGAGGAAGAAAATGAAGAAGATGATGTTGAGAGGGAGGTCGACGTTGGCGAGGAACATGTTTCAAGGACCTCACCATCAACAAGGTCTACAAATATATCATCAAATGCTTGTGAAGAAATAAAGTGGGAAGGTCAAACAGTTGGAAAAAACCATCTGGAGAAGTTATGTACAGAAGTGTTAGAGTTTGAGATCTCAGTGTTGATGTTGGAGGGACACTCACATTGGAAGATGATTGAGAAGAAGCCATCATGTGTTTTGTGCCGAACATTTTGATATATTATACTTTTTTCGACATCGTATGCAAATGATATAGTCGTTATACTTTTTTATCACGATTTTTTGCAAATCATGTCCATATTTAAGTTTTTAAATTTTCTAAACTTGTTTGAGGATGCTGGTGAGAATCTTGAGCAAAAGGTATTTGAGGAGGAACCGGAAGAAAATGAAGAAGATGATGTTGAGGGGGAGGTCGAAGTTGGCGAGGAACATGTTTCAAGGACCTCGCCATCAACAAGGTCTAGAAATACATCATCAAATAATTGTGAAGAAATAAAGTGGGAAGGTCAAACAGTTTGGAAAACACAATCTCAAGAAGCTCTGTACAGAAGTGTGAGAGTTGGAGATCTGAGTGTTGATGTTGGTGGGGCAATCACATTGGAAGGTGATTGAGAAGAAGCCATCATGTGAGTCGTGCTGAACATTTTGATATATTATACGGTTTTTTTCCGACGTCGTATGCAAAAGATAAAGTCCTTTTACTTTTTCATCACCATTTTTTGCAAAACATGTCCAAATTTAAGTTTTTAAATTTTCCTAACTTGTTTTGAGGAGGAGGGTGAGAATCATGAGCAAAAGGTATTTGAGGAGGGACAGGGAGAAAATGAAGAAGATGATGTTGAGGGGGAGGTCGAAGTTGGCGAGGAACATGTTTCAAGGACCTCGCCATCAAAGTCTAGAAATACATCATCAAATGCTTGTCAAGAAATAAAGTGGGAAGGTCAAACAGATGTGAAAACACCATCTGGAGAAGCTCTGTACAGAAGTGTAAGAGTTGGAGATCTCAGTGTTGATGTTGGTGGGGCACTCACATTGCAAGGTGATTGAGAACAAGCCATCATGTGTTTCGTGCTGAACATTTTGACATACTATAGGTTTTTTTCGACATCGTATGCAAAAGCTAAAGTCGTTTTACTTTTTCATCACAGTTTTTTGCAAAACATGTCCAAATATAAGTTTTTAAATTTTCCTAACTTGTTTTGAGGAGGAGAGTGAGAATCATGAGCAAAAGGTATTTGAGGAGGAACAGGAAGAAAATGAAGAAGATGATGTTGAGGGGGAGGTCGAAGTTGGCGAGGAACATGTTTCAAGGACCTCGCCATCAACAAGGTCTAGAAATACATCATCAAATGCTTGTGAAGAAATAAAGTGAGAAGGTCAAACAGTTGGGAAAACGCCATCTGGAGAATCTCTCTACAGAAGTGTGAGAGTTGGAGATATCAGTGCTGATGTTGGTGGGGTACTCACATTGGAAGGAGATTGAGGAGAAGCTATCATGTGTTTCATGCTGAACATTTTGATATATTATACGTTTTTTCGACATCGTATGCAAAATATATAGTCGTTTTACTTTTTCATCACCATTTTTTGCAAAACATGTCCATATTTAAGTTTTTAAATTATCCTAACTTGTTTTGAGGAGGAGAGTGAGAATCATGAGCAAAAGGTATTTGAGGAGGAATAGGAAGAAAATGAAGAAGATGATGTTGAGGGGGAGGTCGAAGTTGGCGAGGAACATGTTTCAAGGACCTCGCCATCAACAAGGTCTAGAAATACATCATCAAATGCTTGTGAAGAAATAAACTGAGAAGGTCAAACAGTTGGGAAAACACCATCTGGAGAATCTCTTTACAGAAGTGTGAGAGTTGGAGATCTCAGTGCTGATGTTGGTGGGGCACTCACATTGGAAGTTGATTGAGAAGAAGCCATCATGTGATTCGTGCTGAACATTTTGATATATTATACGGTTTTTATCCGACATCGTATGCAAAAGATATAGTCGTTTTACTTTTTCAGCACAATTTTTTGCAAAACATGTCCAAATTTAAATTTTTAAATTTTCCTAACTTGTTTTGAGGAGGAGGGTGAGAATCATCAGCAAAAGGTATTTGAGGAGGAACAGGAAGAAAATGAAGAAGATGATGTTGAGGGGGAGGTCGAAGTTGGCGAGGAACATGTTTCAAGAACCTCACCATCAACAAGGTCTAGAAATACATCATCAAATGCTTGTGAAGAAATAAAGTGAGAAGGTCAAACTGTTGGAAAACACCATCTGGAGAATATTTGTACAGAAGTGTGAGAGTTGGCGATCTCAGTGTTGATGTTCGTGGGGCACTCACATTGGAAGGAGATTGAGAAGAAGCCATCATGTGTTTCGTGCTGAAAATTTTGATATATTATACGTTTTTTCGACATCGTATGCAAAAGATATAGTCGTTTTACTTTTTCATCACAGTTTTTCGCAAAACATGTCCAAATTTAAGTTATTAAGTTTTTTTAACTTATTTGAGGAGGCGGGTGAGAATCATGAGCAAAATGTATTACAGGAGGAAAGGAAAGAAAATGAAGAAGATGATGTTGAGGGGTAGGTCGAAGTTGGCGAGGAACATGTTTCAAGGACCTCGCCATCAACAATGTCTAGACATACATCATCAAATGCTTGTGAAGAAATAAAGTGGGAAGGTCAAACAATTTGGAAAGCACCATCTGGAGAAGCTCTTTACAGAAGTGTGAGAGTTGGAGATCTCCGTGTTGATGTTGGTGGGGCACTCACATTGGAAGGTGATTGAGAAGAAGCCATCATGTGTTTCGTGCTGAACATTTTGGTATATTATACGGTTTTTTCCGACATCGTATGCAAAAGATATAGTCGTTTTACTTTTTCATCACAATTTTTTGCAAAACATGTCCAAATTTAAGTTTTTAAATTTTCCTAACTTGTTTTGAGGAGGAGGGTGAGAATCATGAGCAAAAGGTATTTGAGCAGGAATAGGAAGAAAATGAAGAAGATTATGTTGAGGGGGAGGTCGAAGTTGGCGAGGAACATGTTTCAAGGACCTCGCCATCAACAAGGTCTAGAAATACATCATCAAATGCTTGTGAAGAAATAAATTGAGAAGGTCAAACAGTTTGGAAAACACCATCTGGAGAAGCTCTTTAAAGAAGTGTGGGAGTTGGAGATCTCATTGTCGATGTTGGTGGGGCACTCACATTGGAAGGTGATTGAGAAGAAGCCATCATGTGATTCGTGCTGAACATTTTGATATATTAGACATTTGTTTTCGACATCATATGCAAAAGATATAGTCGTTTTACTTTTTCATCACAATTTTTTGCAAAACATGTCCAAATTTAAGTTTTTAAATTTTCCTAACTTGTCTTGAGGAGGAGGGTGAGAATCATGAGCAAAAGGTATTTGAGGAGGAACATGAAGAAAATGAAGAAGATGATGTTGAGGGGGAGGTCGAAGTTGGCGAAGAACATGTTTCAAGGACCTCGACATCAACAAGGTCTAGAAACACATCATCAAATGCTTGTTAAGAAATAAAGTGGGAAGGTCAAACAGTTGTAAAAACACCATCTGGAGAAGCTCTGTACAGAAGTGTGAAAGTTGGAGATCTCAGTATTGATCTTGGTGGCGCACTCACATTGGAAGTTGATTGTGAAGAAGCCATGTGATTCATGTTGAACATTTTGATATATTATACGGATTTTTTCCGACATCGTATGCAAAAGATATAGTCGTGTTACTTTTTCATCACAATTTTTTGCAAAACATGTCCAAATTTAAGTTTTTAAATTTTCCTAACTTGTTTTGAGGAGGAGGGTGAGAATCATGAGCAAAAGGTATTTGAGGAGGAACAGGAAGAAAATGAAGAAGATGATGTTGAGGGGGAGGTCGAAGTTGGCGAGGAACATGTTTCAAGAACCTCGCCATCAACAAGGTCTAGAAATACATCATCAAATGCTTGTGAAGAAATAAAGTGAGAAGGTCAAACTGTTCGAAAACACCATCTGGAGAATATTGTTACAGAAGTGTGCGAGTTGGAGATCTCAGTGTTGATGTTGGTGGGGCACTCACATTGGAAGGAGATTGAGAAGAAGCCATCATGTGTTTCGTGCTGAACATTTTGATATATTATACGTTTTTTTCGACATCGTATGCAAAAGATATAGTCGTTTTACTTTTTCATCACATTTTTTCGCAAAACATGTCCAAATTTAAATTATTAAGTTTTCCTAACTTGTTTGAGGAGCCGGGTGAGAATCATGAGCAAAATGTATTTATAGAGGAAAGGGAAGAAAATGAAGAAGATGATGTTGAGGGGGAGGTCGAAGTTGGCGAGGAACATGTTTCAAGGACCTCGCCATCAACAATGTCTAGAAATACATCATCAAATGCTTGTGAAGAAATAAAGTGGGAAGGTCAAACAATTTGGAAAACACCATCTGGAGAAGCTCTGTACAGAAGTGTGAGAGTTGGAGATCTCAGTGTTGATGTTGGTGGGGCACTCACATTGGAAGGTGATTGAGAAGAAGCCATCATGTGTGTTCGTGCTGAACATTTTGACATATTATACGTTTTTTTCGACATCGTATGTAAAATATATAGTCATTTTACTTTTTCATCATAGTTTTTCGCAAAACATGTCCAAATTTAAGTTTTTAAGTTTTCCTAACTTGTTTGAGGAGGCGCGTGAGAATCATGAGCAAAAGGTATTCGAGGAGGAAAGGGAAGAAAATGAAGAAGATGATGTTGAGGTGGAGGTCGAAGTTGGCGAGGAACATGTTTCAAGGACCTCTCCATCAACAAGGTCTAGAAATACATCATCAAATGCTTGTCAAGAAATAAAGTGGGAAGATCAAACAGTTGGGAAAACACAATCTTGAGAAGCCCTGTACAGAAGTGTGAGAGTTGGAGATCTCAGTGTTGATGTTGGTGGGGCACTCACATTGGAAGGTGATTGAGAAGAAGCCATCATGTGATTCGTGCTGAACATTTTGATATATTATACGGTTTTTCCGACATCGTATGCAAAAGATATAGTCGTTTTACTTTTTCCTCACAATGTTTTGCAAAACATGTCCAAAATTAAGTTTTTAAATTTTCCTAACTTGTTTTGAGGAGGAGGGTGAGAATCATGAGCAAAAGGTATTTGAGGAGGAACAGGAAGAAAATGAAGAAGATGATGTTGAGGGGGAGGTCGAAGTTGGGGAGGAACATGTTTCAAGGACCTCGCCATCAACAAGGTCTAGAAATACATCATCAAATGCTTGTGAAGAAATAAAGTGAGAAGGCCAAACAGTTTGGAAAACACCATCTGGAGAAGCTCTTTAAAGAAGTATGGGAGTTGGAGATCTCATTGTCGATGTTGGTGGGGCACTCACATTGGAGGGTGATTGAGAAGAAGCCATCATGCGATTCGTGCTGAACATTTTGATATATTAGACGTTTGTTTTCGACATCATATGCAAAAGATATAGTCGTTTCACTTTTTCATCACAATTTTTTGCAAAACATGTCCAAATTTAAGTTTTAAAATTTTCCTAACTTGTTTTGAGGAGGAGGGTGAGAATCATGAGCAAAAGGTATTTGAGGAGGAACATGAAGAAAATGAAGAAGATGATGTTGAGGGGGAGGTCGAAGTTGGCGAAGAACATGTTTCAAGGACCTCGCCATCAACAAGGTCTCGAAACACATCATCAAATGCTTGTGAAGAAATAAAGTGGGAAGGTCAAACAGTTGTAAAAACACCATCTGGAGAAGCTCTGTACAGAAGTGTGAGAGTTGGAGATCTCAGTGTTGATCTTGGTGGCGCACTCACATTGGAAGTTGATTGAGAAGAAGCCATGTGATTCGTGTTGAACATTTTGATATATTATACGGTTTTTTTCCGACATCGTATGCAAAAGATATAGTCGTTTTACTTTTTCATCACATATTTTTTGCAAAACATGTCCAAATTTAAGTTTTTAAATTTTCCTAACTTTTTTTCACGAGGAGGGTGAGAATCATGAGCAAAAGGTATTTGAGGAGGAACATGAAGAAAATGAAGAAGATGATGTTGAGGGGGAGGTCGAAGTTGGCGAGGAATATGTTTCAAGGACCTCGCCATCAACAAGGTCTAGAAATACATCATCAAATGCTTGTGAAGAAATAAAGTGGGAAGGTCAAACAGTTAGGAAAACACCATCTGGAGAAGCTCTTGAAAGAAGTGTGGGAGTTGGAGATCTCAGTGTCGATGTTGGTGGGGCACTCACATTGGAAGGTGATTGAGAAGAAGCCATCATGTGATTCGTGCTAAACATTTTGATATATTATACGGTTTTTTTCCGACATCGTATGCAAAAGATATAGTCGTTTTACTTTTTCATCACATTTTTTTGCAAAACATGTCCATATTTAAGTTCTTAAATTTTTCTAACTTGTTTGAGGAGGCGAGTTAGAATCATGAGCAATAGGTATTTGAGGAGGAACATGAAGAAAATGAAGAAGATGATGTTGAGGGGGAGGTCGAAGTTGGCGAGGAACATATTTCAAGGACCTCGCCATCAACAAGGTCTAGAAATACATCATCAAATGCTTGTGAAGAAATAAAGTGGGAAGGTCAAACAGTTGTTAAAACACCATCTGGAGAAGCTCTGTACAGAAGTGTAAGAGTTGGAGATCTTAGTGTTGATGTTGGTGGGGCACTCACATTGGAAGGTGAATGAGAAGAAGCATCATGTGTTTCGTGCTGAACATTTTGACATAGTATACGTCTTTTTCATCACAGTTTTTTGCAAAACATGTCCAAATTTAAGTTTTTAAATTTTCATAACTTGTTTGGGGAGGCGGGTGAGAATCTTGAGCAAAAGGAAGGAACATGAAGAAAATGAAGACGATGATGTTGAAGGGGAGGTCGAAGTTGGGAAGGAACATGTTTCAAGGACCTCGCCATCAACAAGGTCTAGAAATACATCATCAAATGCTTGTGAAGAAAGAAAGTAGGAAGTTCAAACAGTTGGGAAAACACCATCTAGAGATGCTCTATACATAAATGTGAGAGTTGCAGATCTCAGTGTTGATGTTGGCGGGCACTCACTTTGGAAGGTGATTGTGAAGAAGCCATCATGTGTTTCGTGCTGAACATTTAGATATATTATACGTTTTTTCGACACCGTATGCAAAAGATATAGTCGTTTTACCTTTTTATCACAATTTTTTACAAAATATGTCCAAATTTAAGGTTTTAAATTTTCCTAACTTGTTTTGAGGAGGCGGGTGAGAATCATTAGCAAAAGGTATTTGAGGAGGAACAGGAAGAAAATGAAGAAGAAGATGTTGAGGGGGAGGTCGAAGTTGGCGAGGAACAAGTTTCAAGGACCTCTCCATCAACAAGGTCTAGAAATACATCATCAAATGCTTGTGAAGAAATAAAGTGAGAACGTCAAATAGTTGGGAAAACACCATCTGGAGTATCTCTGTACAGAAGTTTGAGAGTTGGATATCTCAGTGTTGATGTTTGTGGGGCACTCACATTGGAAGGAGATTGAGAAGAAGCCATCATGTGTTTCGTGCTGAACATTTTGATATATTATATGTTTTTTACATCGTTTGCAAAAGAAATAGTCGTTTTACTTTTTATCACAATTTTTTGCAAAACATGTCCATATTTAAGTTTTTAAATTTTCCTAACTTGTTTGAGGAGGCGGGTGAGAATCATGAGCAAAAGGTATTTGAGGAGGAACATGAAGAAAATGAAGAAGATGATGTTGAGGGGGAGGTCGAAGTTGGCGTGGAACATGTTTCAAGGACCTCGCCATTAACAAGGTCTAGAAATACATCATCAAATTCTTGTGAAGAAATAAAGTGCGAAGGTCAAACAGTTCGGAAAACACAATCTGGAGAAGCTCTGTACAGAAGTGTGAGAGTTGGAGATCTCAGTGTTGATGTTGGCGGGGCACTCACATTGGAAGGTGATTGAGAAGAAGCCATCATGTGTTTCGTGCTGAACATTTTGACATATTAGACGTTTTTTAGACATCGTATGCAAAAGATATTGTCGTTTTACTTTTTATCACATTTTTTTGCAAAACATGTCCAAATTTAAGTTTTTATTTTTTTTAACTTGTTTGAGGAGGCGGGTGAGAATCATAAGCAAAAGGTATTTGAGGAGGAACATGAAGAAAATGAAGAAGATGATGTTGAGGGGGAGGTCGAAGTTGGCGAGGAACATATTTCAAGGACCTCGCCATCAACAAGGTCTAGAAATACATCATCAAATGCTTGTGAAGAAATAAAGTGGGAAGGTCAAACAGTTGTTAAAACACCATCTGGAGAAGCTCTGTACAGAAGTGTAAGAGTTGGAGATCTTAGTGTTGATGTTGGTGGGGCACTCACATTGTAAGGTGAATGAGAAGAAGCATCATGTGTTTCGTGCTGAACATTTTGACATAGTATACGTCTTTTTCATCACAGTTTTTTGCAAAACATGTCCAAATTTAAGTTTTTAAATTTTCATAACTTGTTTGGGGAGGCGGGTGAGAATCTTGAGCAAAAGGAAGGAACATGAAGAAAATGAAGACGATGATGTTGAAGGGGAGGTCGAAGTTGGGAAGGAACATGTTTCAAGGACCTCGCCATCAACAAGGTCTAGAAATACATCATCAAATGCTTGTGAAGAAAGAAAGTAGGAAGTTCAAACAGTTGGGAAAACACCATCTAGAGATGCTCTATACATAAATGTGAGAGTTGCAGATCTCAGTGTTGATGTTGGCGGGCACTCACTTTGGAAGGTGATTGTGAAGAAGCCATCATGTGTTTCGTGCTGAACATTTAGATATATTATACGTTTTTTCGACACCGTATGCAAAAGATATAGTCGTTTTACCTTTTTATCACAATTTTTTACAAAATATGTCCAAATTTAAGGTTTTAAATTTTCCTAACTTGTTTTGAGGAGGCGGGTGAGAATCATTAGCAAAAGGTATTTGAGGAGGAACAGGAAGAAAATGAAGAAGAAGATGTTGAGGGGGAGGTCGAAGTTGGCGAGGAACATGTTTCAAGGACCTCGCCATCAACAAGGTCTAGAAATACATCATCAAATGCTTGTGAAGAAATAAAGTGAGAACGTCAAATAGTTGGGAAAACACCATCTGGAGTATCTCTGTACAGAAGTTTGAGAGTTGGATATCTCAGTGTTGATGTTTGTGGGGCACTCACATTGGAAGGAGATTGAGAAGAAGCCATCATGTGTTTCGTGCTGAACATTTTGATATATTATATGTTTTTTACATCGTTTGCAAAAGAAATAGTCGTTTTACTTTTTATCACAATTTTTTGCAAAACATGTCCATATTTAAGTTTTTAAATTTTCCTAACTTGTTTGAGGAGGCGGGTGAGAATCATGAGCAAAAGGTATTTGAGGAGGAACATGAAGAAAATGAAGAAGATGATGTTGAGGGGGAGGTCGAAGTTGGCGTGGAACATGTTTCAAGGACCTCGCCATTAACAAGGTCTAGAAATACATCATCAAATTCTTGTGAAGAAATAAAGTGCGAAGGTCAAACAGTTCGGAAAACACAATCTGGAGAAGCTCTGTACAGAAGTGTGAGAGTTGGAGATCTCAGTGTTGATGTTGGCGGGGCACTCACATTGGAAGGTGATTGAGAAGAAGCCATCATGTGTTTCGTGCTGAACATTTTGACATATTAGACGTTTTTTAGACATCGTATGCAAAAGATATTGTCGTTTTACTTTTTATCACATTTTTTTGCAAAACATGTCCAAATTTAAGTTTTTATTTTTTTTAACTTGTTTGAGGAGGCGGGTGAGAATCATGAGCAAAAGGTATTTCAGGAGGAACAGGAAGAAAATGAAGAAGATGATGTTGAGGGGGAGGTCGAAGTTGGCGAGAAACATGTTTCAAGGACCTCGCTATCAACAAGGTCTAGAAATACATCATCAAATGCTTGTGAAGAAATAAAGTGGGAAGGTCAAACAGTTGTGAAAATACCATCTGGAGATGCTCTGTACAGAAATGTGAGAATTGGAGATCTCAGTGTTGATGTTGGTGGGGCACTCACATTGGAAGGTGATTGAGAAGAAGCCATCATGTGTTTACTGAACATTTTGACATATTAGAAGTTTTTTTCGACATCGTATGCAAAAGATATTGTCGTTTTACTTTTTATCACATTTTTTGCAAAACATGTCCAAATTTAAGTTTTTTTTTTAACTTGTTTGAGGAGGCGGGTGAGAATCTTGAGCAAAAGGTATTTCAGCAGGAACAGGAAGTAAATGAAGAAGATGATGTTAAGGGGGAGGTCGAAGTTGGCGAGAAACATGTTTCAAGGACCTCGCTATCAACAAGGTCTAGAAATACATCATCAAATGCTTGTGAAGAAATAAAGTGGGAAGGTCAAACAGTTGTGAAAACACCATCTGGAGAAGCTCTGTACAGAAGTGTGAGAGTTGAAGATCTCAGTGTTGATGTTGGTGGGGCACTCACATTTGAAGGTGATTGAGAAGAAGCCATCATGCGTTTCGAGCTGAACATTTTGACATATTATACGTTTTTTTGACATCGTATGCAAAAGATATAGTCGTTTTACATTTTCATCACAGTTTTTTGCAAAACATGTCCAAATTTAAGTTTTTAAATATTCCTAGCTTGTTTGGGGAGGCGGTTGAGAATCATGAGCAAAACGTATTTGCGGATGAACAAGAAGAAAATGAAGAAGATGATGTTGAGGGGGAGGTCGAAGTTGGTGAGGAACATGTTTGAAGGACCTCGCCATCAACAAGTTCTAGAAATACATCATCAAATTATTGTGAAGAAATAAAGTGGGAAGGTCAAACAGTTGGGAAAACACCATATGGAGAAGCTCTGTACAGAAGTGTGAGAGTTGGATATATCAGTGTTGATGTTGGTGGGGCACTCACATTGGAAGGTGATTGAGAAGAAGCCGTCATGTGTTTTGTGCTGAACCATTTGATATATTATACATTTTTTCGCCATCAGATGCATAAGATATAGTCGTTTTACCTTTTTATCATGATTTTTTGCAAAACATGTCCAAATTTAAGTTTTTTAATTTTCCTCACTTGTTTGAGGAGGCGGGTGAGAACCATGAGCACAAGATATTTGAGGAGGAACAAGTAGAAAATGAAGTAGATGATGTTGAGGGGGAGGTCGATGTTGGCGAGGAACATGTTTCACGGACCTCGCCATCAACAAGGTCCAGAAATACATCATCAAATGCCTGTGAAGATCAAACAGTTGGGAAAACACCATCCGGAGAAGTTCCGTACAGAAGTGTGAGAGTTGGAGATCTCAGTGTTGATGTTGGTGGGGCACTCACATTGGAAGGTGATTGAGAAGAATCCATCACGTGTTTCGTGCTGAACATTTTGATATATTATACTTTTTTTCGCCATCGGATGCAAAAGATATAGTCATTTTAGTTTTTTATCACATTGTTTTGCAAAACATGTCCAAATTTAAGTTTTTTAATTTTCCTAACTTGTTTGAGGAGGCGGGTGAGAATCATGAGCAAAAGTTTTTGAGGAGGAATAGGAAGAAAATGAAGAAGATGATGTTGAGAGGAGGTCGAGGTTGTCGAGGAACATGTTTGAATGACCTCGCCATCAACAAGGACCAGAAATACATCATCAAATGCTTGTGCAGAAATAAAGTGGGAAGGTCAAACAGTTGTGAAAATACCATCTGGAGAAGCTCTGTACTGTAGTGTGAGAGTTGGATATCTCAGTGTTGATGTTGGTGGGGCACTCACATTGGAAGGTGATTGTAAAGAAGTCATCATGTGTTTCATGCTGAACATTTTGATATATTATACTCTTTTTCGACATCATATGCAAAAGATATAGTCGTTTGACTTTTTCATCAGATTTTTTGCAAAACATGTCCAAATTTATGTTTTTACATTTTCCTAACTTGTTTTAGGAGGCGGGTGAGAATCATGAGCAAAAGGTATTTGAGGAGGAACAAGAAGTAAATGAAGAAGATGATGTTGAGGGGGAGGTCGAAGTTGGCAAGGTCTAGAAATACATCATCAAATGCTTGTGAATAAATAAAGTGGGAAGGTCAAACAGTTGGGAAAACACCATCTGGAGAAGCTCTGTACAGAAGTGAGAGAGTTGAAGATCTGGGTGTTGATGTTGGTGGGGCACTCACATTGGAAGGTGATTGAGAAGAACCATCATGTGTTTCGTGCTGAACATTTTGATATATTATATGTTTTTTCGACATTGAATGCAAAAGATATTGTCGTTTTACTTTTTTATCACAATTTTTTGCAAAACATGTACACATTTAAGTTTTTAAATTTTCCTAACTTGTTTGAGGAGGCGGATGAGAACCATGAAAAAAAGGTATTTGAGGAGGAACATGAAGAAAATGAAGAAGATGATGTTGAGGGGGAGGTCGAAGTTGGCGAGGAACATGTTTCAAGGACCTCGCCATCAACAAGGTCTAGAAATACATCATCAAATGCTTGTGAAGAAATAAAGTGGGAAAGTCAAACAGTTGGGAAAACACCATCAGGAGAAGCTCTATATAGAAGTTTGAGAGTTGGAGATCTCAGTGTTGATGTTGGTGGGGCACTCACATTGGAAGGTGATTGAGAAGAAACCATCATGTGTTTCGAGCTGAACATTTTGATATATTATACTTTTTTCGACATCATATGCAAAAGTTATAGTCGTTTGACTTTTTCATCAGATTTTTTGCAAAACATGTCCAAATTTATGTTTTTAAATTTTCCTAACTTGTTTGAGGAGGCGGGTGAGAATCATGAGCAAAAGGTATTTGAGGAGGAACAGGAAGTAAATGAAGAAGATGATGTTGAGGGGGGAGGTCGAAGTTGGCGAGGAACGTGTTTCAAGGACCTCGTCATCAACAAGGTCTAGAAATACATCATCAAATGCTTGTGAACAAATAAAGTGGGAAGGTCAAGCAGTTGGGAAAACACCATCTGGAGAAGCTCTGTACAGAAGTGTAAGAGTTGGAGATCTTAGTGTTGATGTTGGTGGGGCACTCACATTGGAAGGTGAATGAGAAGAAGCATCATGTGTTTTGTGCTGAACATTTTGACATAGTATACGTCTTTTTCGACATCGTATGCAAAAGATATAGTCATTTTACTTTTTCATCACAGTTTTTTGCAAAACATGTCCAAATTTAAGTTCATAAATTTTCATAACTTGTTTGGGGTGGCGGGTGAGAATCATGAGCAAAAGGAAGGAACATGAAGAAAATGAAGACGATGATGTTGAAGGGCAGGTCGAAGTTGGGAAGGAACATGTTTCAAGGACCACACCATCAACAAGGTCTAGAAATACATCATCAAATGCTTGTGAAGAAAGAAAGTAGGAAGTTCAAACAGTTGGGAAAACACCATCTAGAGATGCTCTATACATAAATGTGAGAGTTGGAGATCTCAGTGTTGATGTTGGTGGGCACTCACTTTGGAAGGTGATTGTGAAGAAGCCATCATGTGTTTCGTGCTGAACATTTAGATATATTATACGTTTTTTCGACACCGTATGCAAAAGATATAGTCGTTTTACCTTTTCATCACAATTTTTTACAAAATATGTCCAAATTTAAGTTTTTAAATTTTCCTAACTTGTTTTGAGGAGGCGGGTGAGAATCATTAGCAAAAGGTATTTGAGGAGGAACAGGAAGAAAATGAAGAAGAAGATGTTGAGGGGGAGGTCGAAGTTGGCGAGGAACATGTTTCAAGGACCTCGCCATCAACAAGGTCTAGAAATACATCATCAAATGCTTGTGAAGAAATAAAGTGAGAACGTCAAATAGTTGGGAAAACACCATCTGGAGTATCTCTGTACAGAAGTGTGAGAGTTGGATATCTGAGTGTTGATGTTTGTGGGGCACTCAGATTGGAAGGAGATTGAGAAGAAGCCATCATGTGTTTCGTGCTGAACATTTTGATATATTATATGTTTTTTTACATCGTTTGCAAAAGAAATAGTCGTTTTACTTTTTATCACAATTTTTTGCAAAACATGTCCATATTTAAGTTTTTAAATTTTCCTAACTTGTTTGAGGAGGCGGGTGAGAATCATGAGCAAAAGGTATTTGAGGAGGAACATGAAGAAAATGAAGAAGATGATGTTGAGGGGGAGGTCGAAGTTGGCGTAGAACATGTTTCAAGGACCTCGCCATTAACAAGGTCTAGAAATACATCATCAAATTCTTGTGAAGAAATAAAGTGCGAAGGTCAAACAGTTCGGAAAACACAATCTAGAGAAGCTCTGTACAGAAGTGTGAGAGTTGGAGATCTCAATGTTGATGTTGGTGGGGCACTCACATTGGAAGGTGATTGAGAAGAAGCCATCATGTGTTTCGTGCTGAACATTTTGACATATTAGACGTTTTTTCGACATCGTATGCAAAAGATATTGTCGTTTTACTTTTTATCACATTTTTTTGCAAAACATGTCCAAATTTAAGTTTTTATTTTTTTTAACTTGTTTGAGGAGGCGGGTGAGAATCATGAGGAAAAGGTATTTCAGGAGGAACGGGAAGAAAATGAAGAAGATGATGTTGAGGGTGAGGTCGAAGTTGGCGAGAAACATGTTTCAAGGACCTCGCTATCAACAAGGTCTAGAAATACATCATCAAATGCTTGTGAAGTAATAAAGTGGGAAGGTCAAACAGTTGTGAAAACACCATCTGGAGAAGCTCTGTACAGAAGTGTGAGAGTTGAAGATCTCAGTGTTGATGTTGGTGGGGCACTCACATTTGAATGTGATTGAGAGAAGAAGCCATCATGTGTTTCGAGCTGAACATTTTGACATATTATACGTTTTTTCGACATCGTATGCAAAAGATATAGTCGTTTTACATTTTCATCACAGTTTTTTGCAAAACATGTCCAAATTTAAGTTTTTAAATATTCCTAACTTGTTTGTGGAGGCGGGTGAGAATCATGAGCAAAAGGTATTTGAGGAGGAACAAGAAGAAAATGAAGACGATGATGTTGAGGGGGAGGTCGAAGTTGGCGAGGAACATGTTTCAAGGACCTCGCCGTCAACAAGGTCTAGAAATACATCATCAAATGCTTGTGAAGAAATAAAGTGGGAAGGTCAAACAGTTGGGAAAACACCATCTAGAGATGCTCTGTACAGAAATGTGAGAATTGGAGATCTCAGTGTTGATGTTGGTGGGGCACTCACACTGGAAGGTGATTGAGAAGAAGCCATCATGTGTTTACTGAACATTTTGACATATTAGACGTTTTTTTCGACATCGTATGCAAAAGATATTGTCGTTTAACTTTTTATCACATTTTTTTGCAAAACTTGTCCAAATTTAAGTTTTTTTTTAAACTTGTTTGAGGAGGCGGGTGAGAATCTTGAGCAAAAGGTATTTCAGCAGGAACAGGAAGAAAATGAAGAAGATGATGTTAAGGGGGAGGTCGAATTTGGCGAGAAACATGTTTCAAGGAACTCGCTATCAACAAGGTCTAGAAATACATCATCAAATGCTTGTGAAGAAATAAAGTGGGAAGGTCAAACAATTGTGAAAACACCATCTGGAGAAGCTCTGTACAGAAGTGTGAGAGTTGAAGATCTCAGTGTTGATGTTGGTGGGGCACTCACATTTGAAGGTGATTGAGAAGAAGCCATCATGTGTTTCGAGCTGAACATTTTGACATATTATACGTTTTTTTGACATCGTATGCAAAAGATATAGTCATTTTACATTTTCATCACAGTTTTTTGCAAAACATGTCCAAATTTAAGTTTTTAAATATTCCTAACTTGTTTGGGGAGGCGGGTGAGAATCATGAGCAAAAGGTATTTGAGGAGGAACAAGAAGAAAATGAAGAAGATGATGTTGAGGGGGAGGTCAAAGTTGGCGAGGAACATGTTTCAAGGACCTCGCCATCAACAAGGTCTAGAAATACATCATCAAATGCTTGTGAAGAAATAAAGTGGGAAGGTCAAACAGTTGGGAAAACACCATCTGGAGATGCTCTGTACAAAAGTGTGAGAGTTGGAGATCTTCGTGTTGATGTTGGTGGGGCACTCACATTGAAAGGTGATTGTGAAGAAGCCATCATGTGTTTCGTGCTGAACATTTAGATATATTATACGTTTTTTCGACACCGTATGCAAAAGATATAGTCGTTTTACCTTTTCATCACAATTTTTTACAAAATATGTCCAAATTTAAGGTTTTAAATTTTCCTAACTTGTTTTGAGGAGGCGGGTGAGAATCATTAGCAAAAGGTATTTGAGGAGGAACAGGAAGAAAATGAAGAAGAAGATGTTGAGGGGGAGGTCGAAGTTGGCGAGGAACATGTTTCAAGGACCTCGCCATCAACAAGGTCTAGAAATACATCATCAAATTCTTGTGAAGAAATAAAGTGCGAAGGTCAAACAGTTCGGAAAACACAATCTAGAGAAGCTCTGTACAGAAGTGTGAGAGTTGGAGATCTCAATGTTGATGTTGGTGGGGCACTCACATTGGAAGGTGATTGAGAAGAAGCCATCATGTGTTTCGTGCTAAACATTTTGACATATTAGACGTTTTTTCGACATCGTATGCAAAAGATATTGTCGTTTTACTTTTTATCACATTTTTTGCAAAACATGTCCAAATTTAAGTTTTTATTTTTTTTAACTTGTTTGAGGAGGCGGGTGAGAATCATGAGCAAAAGGTATTTCAGGAGGAACAGGAAGAAAATGAAGAAGATGATGTTGAGGGTGAGGTCGAAGTTGGCGAGAAACATGTTTCAAGGACCTCGCTATCAACAAGGTCTAGAAATACATCATCAAATGCTTGTGAAGTAATAAAGTGGGAAGGTCAAACAGTTGTGAAAACACCATCTAGAGAAGCTGTGTACAGAAGTGTGAGAGTTGAAGATCTCAGTGTTGATGTTGGTGGGGCACTCACATTTGAATGTGATTGAGAGAAGAAGCCATCATGTGTTTCGAGCTGAACATTTTGACATATTATACGTTTTTTCGACATCGTATGCAAAAGATATAGTCGTTTTACATTTTCATCACAGTTTTTTGCAAAACATGTCCAAATTTAAGTTTTTAAATATTCCTAATTTGTTTGTGGAGGCGGGTGAGAATCATGAGCAAAAGGTATTTGAGGAGGAACAAGAAGAAAATGAAGACGATGATGTTGAGGGGGAGGTCGAAGTTGGCGAGGAACATGTTTCAAGGACCTCGCCGTCAACAAGGTCTAGAAATACATCATCAAATGCTTGTGAAGAAATAAAGTGGGAAGGTCAAACAGTTGGGAAAACACCATCTAGAGATGCTCTGTACAGAAATGTGAGAATTGGAGATCTCAGTGTTGATGTTGGTGGGGCACTCACACTGGAAGGTGATTGAGAAGAAGCCATCATGTGTTTACTGAACATTTTGACATATTAGACGTTTTTTTCGACATCGTATGCAAAAGATATTGTCGTTTTACTTTTTATCACATTTTTTTGCAAAACTTGTCCAAATTTAAGTTTTTTTTAAACTTGTTTGAGGAGGCGGGTGAGAATCTTGAGCAAAAGGTATTTCAGCAGGAACAGGAAGAAAATGAAGAAGATGATGTTAAGGGGGAGGTCGAAGTTGGCGAGAAACATGTTTCAAGGAACTCGCTATCAACAAGGTCTAGAAATACATCATCAAATGCTTGTGAAGAAATAAAGTGGGAAGGTCAAACAATTGTGAAAACACCATCTGGAGAAGCTCTGTACAGAAGTGTGAGAGTTGAAGATCTCAGTGTTGATGTTGGTGGGGCACTCACATTTGAAGGTGATTGAGAAGAAGCCATCATGTGTTTCGAGCTGAACATTTTGACATATTATACGTTTTTTTGACATCGTATGCAAAAGATATAGTCATTTTACATTTTCATCACAGTTTTTTGCAAAACATGTCCAAATTTAAGTTTTTAAATATTCCTAACTTGTTTGGGGAGGCGGGTGAGAATCATGAGCAAAAGGTATTTGAGGAGGAACAAGAAGAAAATGAAGAAGATGATGTTGAGGGGGAGGTCAAAGTTGGCGAGGAACATGTTTCAAGGACCTCGCCATCAACAAGGTCTAGAAATACATCATCAAATGCTTGTGAAGAAATAAAGTGGGAAGGTCAAACAGTTGGGAAAACACCATCTGGAGATGCTCTGTACAAAAGTGTGAGAGTTGGAGATCTTCGTGTTGATGTTGGTGGGGCACTCACATTGAAAGGTGATTGTGAAGAAGCCATCATGTGTTTCGTGCTGAACATTTAGATATATTATACGTTTTTTCGACACCGTATGCAAAAGATATAGTCGTTTTACCTTTTCATCACAATTTTTTACAAAATATGTCCAAATTTAAGGTTTTAAATTTTCCTAACTTGTTTTGAGGAGGCGGGTGAGAATCATTAGCAAAAGGTATTTGAGGAGGAACAGGAAGAAAATGAAGAAGAAGATGTTGAGGGGGAGGTCGAAGTTGGCGAGGAACATGTTTCAAGGACCTCGCCATCAACAAGGTCTAGAAATACATCATCAAATTCTTGTGAAGAAATAAAGTGCGAAGGTCAAACAGTTCGGAAAACACAATCTAGAGAAGCTCTGTACAGAAGTGTGAGAGTTGGAGATCTCAATGTTGATGTTGGTGGGGCACTCACATTGGAAGGTGATTGAGAAGAAGCCATCATGTGTTTCGTGCTGAACATTTTGACATATTAGACGTTTTTTCGACATCGTATGCAAAAGATATTGTCGTTTTACTTTTTATCACATTTTTTTGCAAAACATGTCCAAATTTAAGTTTTTATTTTTTTTAACTTGTTTGAGGAGGCGGGTGAGAATCATGAGGAAAAGGTATTTCAGGAGGAACGGGAAGAAAATGAAGAAGATGATGTTGAGGGTGAGGTCGAAGTTGGCGAGAAACATGTTTCAAGGACCTCGCTATCAACAAGGTCTAGAAATACATCATCAAATGCTTGTGAAGTAATAAAGTGGGAAGGTCAAACAGTTGTGAAAACACCATCTGGAGAAGCTCTGTACAGAAGTGTGAGAGTTGAAGATCTCAGTGTTGATGTTGGTGGGGCACTCACATTTGAATGTGATTGAGAGAAGAAGCCATCATGTGTTTCGAGCTGAACATTTTGACATATTATACGTTTTTTCGACATCGTATGCAAAAGATATAGTCGTTTTACATTTTCATCACAGTTTTTTGCAAAACATGTCCAAATTTAAGTTTTTAAATATTCCTAACTTGTTTGTGGAGGCGGGTGAGAATCATGAGCAAAAGGTATTTGAGGAGGAACAAGAAGAAAATGAAGACGATGATGTTGAGGGGGAGGTCGAAGTTGGCGAGGAACATGTTTCAAGGACCTCGCCGTCAACAAGGTCTAGAAATACATCATCAAATGCTTGTGAAGAAATAAAGTGGGAAGGTCAAACAGTTGGGAAAACACCATCTAGAGATGCTCTGTACAGAAATGTGAGAATTGGAGATCTCAGTGTTGATGTTGGTGGGGCACTCACACTGGAAGGTGATTGAGAAGAAGCCATCATGTGTTTACTGAACATTTTGACATATTAGACGTTTTTTTCGACATCGTATGCAAAAGATATTGTCGTTTAACTTTTTATCACATTTTTTTGCAAAACTTGTCCAAATTTAAGTTTTTTTTTAAACTTGTTTGAGGAGGCGGGTGAGAATCTTGAGCAAAAGGTATTTCAGCAGGAACAGGAAGAAAATGAAGAAGATGATGTTAAGGGGGAGGTCGAATTTGGCGAGAAACATGTTTCAAGGAACTCGCTATCAACAAGGTCTAGAAATACATCATCAAATGCTTGTGAAGAAATAAAGTGGGAAGGTCAAACAATTGTGAAAACACCATCTGGAGAAGCTCTGTACAGAAGTGTGAGAGTTGAAGATCTCAGTGTTGATGTTGGTGGGGCACTCACATTTGAAGGTGATTGAGAAGAAGCCATCATGTGTTTCGAGCTGAACATTTTGACATATTATACGTTTTTTTGACATCGTATGCAAAAGATATAGTCATTTTACATTTTCATCACAGTTTTTTGCAAAACATGTCCAAATTTAAGTTTTTAAATATTCCTAACTTGTTTGGGGAGGCGGGTGAGAATCATGAGCAAAAGGTATTTGAGGAGGAACAAGAAGAAAATGAAGAAGATGATGTTGAGGGGGAGGTCAAAGTTGGCGAGGAACATGTTTCAAGGACCTCGCCATCAACAAGGTCTAGAAATACATCATCAAATGCTTGTGAAGAAATAAAGTGGGAAGGTCAAACAGTTGGGAAAACACCATCTGGAGATGCTCTGTACAAAAGTGTGAGAGTTGGAGATCTTCGTGTTGATGTTGGTGGGGCACTCACATTGAAAGGTGATTGTGAAGAAGCCATCATGTGTTTCGTGCTGAACATTTAGATATATTATACGTTTTTTCGACACCGTATGCAAAAGATATAGTCGTTTTACCTTTTCATCACAATTTTTTACAAAATATGTCCAAATTTAAGGTTTTAAATTTTCCTAACTTGTTTTGAGGAGGCGGGTGAGAATCATTAGCAAAAGGTATTTGAGGAGGAACAGGAAGAAAATGAAGAAGAAGATGTTGAGGGGGAGGTCGAAGTTGGCGAGGAACATGTTTCAAGGACCTCGCCATCAACAAGGTCTAGAAATACATCATCAAATTCTTGTGAAGAAATAAAGTGCGAAGGTCAAACAGTTCGGAAAACACAATCTAGAGAAGCTCTGTACAGAAGTGTGAGAGTTGGAGATCTCAATGTTGATGTTGGTGGGGCACTCACATTGGAAGGTGATTGAGAAGAAGCCATCATGTGTTTCGTGCTAAACATTTTGACATATTAGACGTTTTTTCGACATCGTATGCAAAAGATATTGTCGTTTTACTTTTTATCACATTTTTTTGCAAAACATGTCCAAATTTAAGTTTTTATTTTTTTTAACTTGTTTGAGGAGGCGGGTGAGAATCATGAGCAAAAGGTATTTCAGGAGGAACAGGAAGAAAATGAAGAAGATGATGTTGAGGGTGAGGTCGAAGTTGGCGAGAAACATGTTTCAAGGACCTCGCTATCAACAAGGTCTAGAAATACATCATCAAATGCTTGTGAAGTAATAAAGTGGGAAGGTCAAACAGTTGTGAAAACACCATCTAGAGAAGCTGTGTACAGAAGTGTGAGAGTTGAAGATCTCAGTGTTGATGTTGGTGGGGCACTCACATTTGAATGTGATTGAGAGAAGAAGCCATCATGTGTTTCGAGCTGAACATTTTGACATATTATACGTTTTTTTCGACATCGTATGCAAAAGATATAGTCGTTTTACATTTTCATCACAGTTTTTTGCAAAACATGTCCAAATTTAAGTTTTTAAATATTCCTAACTTGTTTGTGGAGGCGGGTGAGAATCATGAGCAAAAGGTATTTGAGGAGGAACAAGAATAAAATGAAGACGATGATGTTGAGGGGGAGGTCGAAGTTGGCGAGGAACATGTTTCAAGGACCTCGCCGTCAACAAGGTCTAGAAATACATCATCAAATGCTTGTGAAGAAATAAAGTGGGAAGGTCAAACAGTTGGGAAAACACCATCTAGAGATGCTCTGTACAGAAATGTGAGAATTGGAGATCTCAGTGTTGATGTTGGTGGGGCACTCACACTGGAAGGTGATTGAGAAGAAGCCATCATGTGTTTACTGAACATTTTGACATATTAGACGTTTTTTTCGACATCGTATGCAAAAGAAATTGTCGTTTTACTTTTTATCACATTTTTTTTTGCAAAACTTGTCCAAATTTAAGTTTTTTTTAAACTTGTTTGAGGAGGCGGGTGAGAATCTTGAGCAAAAGGTATTTCAGCAGGAACAGGAAGAAAATGAAGAAGATGATGTTAAGGGGGAGGTCGAAGTTGGCGAGAAACATGTTTCAAGGAACTCGCTATCAACAAGGTCTAGAAATACATCATCAAATGCTTGTGAAGAAATAAAGTGGGAAGGTCAAACAATTGTGAAAACACCATCTGGAGAAGCTCTGTACAGAAGTGTGAGAGTTGAAGATCTCAGTGTTGATGTTGGTGGGGCACTCACATTTGAAGGTGATTGAGAAGAAGCCATCATGTGTTTCGAGCTGAACATTTTGACATATTATACGTTTTTTTGACATCGTATGCAAAAGATATAGTCATTTTATATTTTCATCACAGTTTTTTGCAAAACATGTCCAAATTTAAGTTTTTAAATATTCCTAACTTGTTTGGGGAGGCGGGTGAGAATCATGAGCAAAAGGTATTTGAGGAGGAACAGGAAGAAAATGAAGAAGATGATGTTGAGGGGGAGGTCAAAGTTGGCGAGGAACATGTTTCAAGGACCTCGCCATCAACAAGGTCTAGAAATACATCATCAAATTCTTGTGAAGAAATAAAGTGCGAAGGTCAAACAGTTCGGAAAACACAATCTAGAGAAGCTCTGTACAGAAGTGTGAGAGTTGGAGATCTCAATGTTGATGTTGGTGGGGCACTCACATTGGAAGGTGATTGAGAAGAAGCCATCATGTGTTTCGTGCTAAACATTTTGACATATTAGACGTTTTTTCGACATCGTATGCAAAAGATATTGTCGTTTTACTTTTTATCACATTTTTTTGCAAAACATGTCCAAATTTAAGTTTTTATTTTTTTTAACTTGTTTGAGGAGGCGGGTGAGAATCATGAGCAAAAGGTATTTCAGGAGGAACAGGAAGAAAATGAAGAAGATGATGTTGAGGGTGAGGTCGAAGTTGGCGAGAAACATGTTTCAAGGACCTCGCTATCAACAAGGTCTAGAAATACATCATCAAATGCTTGTGAAGTAATAAAGTGGGAAGGTCAAACAGTTGTGAAAACACCATCTAGAGAAGCTGTGTACAGAAGTGTGAGAGTTGAAGATCTCAGTGTTGATGTTGGTGGGGCACTCACATTTGAATGTGATTGAGAGAAGAAGCCATCATGTGTTTCGAGCTGAACATTTTGACATATTATACGTTTTTTACGACATCGTATGCAAAAGATATAGTCGTTTTACATTTTCATCACAGTTTTTTGCAAAACATGTCCAAATTTAAGTTTTTAAATATTCCTAACTTGTTTGTGGAGGCGGGTGAGAATCATGAGCAAAAGGTATTTGAGGAGGAAGAAGAATAAAATGAAGACGATGATGTTGAGGGGGAGGTCGAAGTTGGCGAGGAACATGTTTCAAGGACCTCGCCGTCAACAAGGTCTAGAAATACATCATCAAATGCTTGTGAAGAAATAAAGTGGGAAGGTCAAACAGTTGGGAAAACACCATCTAGAGATGCTCTGTACAGAAATGTGAGAATTGGAGATCTCAGTGTTGATGTTGGTGGGGCACTCACACTGGAAGGTGATTGAGAAGAAGCCATCATGTGTTTACTGAACATTTTGACATATTAGACGTTTTTTTCGACATCGTATGCAAAAGATATTGTCGTTTTACTTTTTATCACATTTTTTTTGCAAAACTTGTCCAAATTTAAGTTTTTTTTAAACTTGTTTGAGGAGGCGGGTGAGAATCTTGAGCAAAAGGTATTTCAGCAGGAACAGGAAGAAAATGAAGAAGATGATGTTAAGGGGGAGGTCGAAGTTGGCGAGAAACATGTTTCAAGGAACTCGCTATCAACAAGGTCTAGAAATACATCATCAAATGCTTGTGAAGAAATAAAGTGGGAAGGTCAAACAATTGTGAAAACACCATCTGGAGAAGCTCTGTACAGAAGTGTGAGAGTTGAAGATCTCAGTGTTGATGTTGGTGGGGCACTCACATTTGAAGGTGATTGAGAAGAAGCCATCATGTGTTTCGAGCTGAACATTTTGACATATTATACGTTTTTTTGACATCGTATGCAAAAGATATAGTCATTTTACATTTTCATCACAGTTTTTTGCAAAACATGTCCAAATTTAAGTTTTTAAATATTCCTAACTTGTTTGGGGAGGCGGGTGAGAATCATGAGCAAAAGGTATTTGAGGAGGAACAGGAAGAAAATGAAGAAGATGGTGTTGAGGGGGAGGTCGAAGTTGGCGAGGAACATGTTTCAAGGACCTCGCCATCAACAAGGTCTAGAAATACATCATCAAATTCTTGTGAAGAAATAAAGTGCGAAGGTCAAACAGTTCGGAACACACAATCTAGAGAAGCTCTGTACAGAAGTGTGAGAGTTGGAGATCTCAATGTTGATGTTGGTGGGGCACTCACATTGGAAGGTGATTGAGAAGAAGCCATCATGTGTTTCGTGCTAAACATTTTGACATATTAGACGTTTTTTCGACATCGTATGCAAAAGATATTGTCGTTTTACTTTTTATCACATTTTTTTGCAAAACATGTCCAAATTTAAGTTTTTATTTTTTTTAACTTGTTTGAGGAGGCGGGTGAGAATCATGAGCAAAAGGTATTTCAGGAGGAACAGGAAGAAAATGAAGAAGATGATGTTGAGGGTGAGGTCGAAGTTGGCGAGAAACATGTTTCAAGGACCTCGCTATCAACAAGGTCTAGAAATACATCATCAAATGCTTGTGAAGTAATAAAGTGGGAAGGTCAAACAGTTGTGAAAACACCATCTAGAGAAGCTGTGTACAGAAGTGTGAGAGTTGAAGATCTCAGTGTTGATGTTGGTGGGGCACTCACATTTGAATGTGATTGAGAGAAGAAGCCATCATGTGTTTCGAGCTGAACATTTTGACATATTATACGTTTTTTTCGACATCGTATGCAAAAGATATAGTCGTTTTACATTTTCATCACAGTTTTTTGCAAAACATGTCCAAATTTAAGTTTTTAAATATTCCTAACTTGTTTGTGGAGGCGGGTGAGAATCATGAGCAAAAGGTATTTGAGGAGGAACAAGAATAAAATGAAGACGATGATGTTGAGGGGGAGGTCGAAGTTGGCGAGGAACATGTTTCAAGGACCTCGCCGTCAACAAGGTCTAGAAATACATCATCAAATGCTTGTGAAGAAATAAAGTGGGAAGGTCAAACAGTTGGGAAAACACCATCTAGAGATGCTCTGTACAGAAATGTGAGAATTGGAGATCTCAGTGTTGATGTTGGTGGGGCACTCACACTGGAAGGTGATTGAGAAGAAGCCATCATGTGTTTACTGAACATTTTGACATATTAGACGTTTTTTTCGACATCGTATGCAAAAGAAATTGTCGTTTTACTTTTTATCACATTTTTTTTTGCAAAACTTGTCCAAATTTAAGTTTTTTTTAAACTTGTTTGAGGAGGCGGGTGAGAATCTTGAGCAAAAGGTATTTCAGCAGGAACAGGAAGAAAATGAAGAAGATGATGTTAAGGGGGAGGTCGAAGTTGGCGAGAAACATGTTTCAAGGAACTCGCTATCAACAAGGTCTAGAAATACATCATCAAATGCTTGTGAAGAAATAAAGTGGGAAGGTCAAACAATTGTGAAAACACCATCTGGAGAAGCTCTGTACAGAAGTGTGAGAGTTGAAGATCTCAGTGTTGATGTTGGTGGGGCACTCACATTTGAAGGTGATTGAGAAGAAGCCATCATGTGTTTCGAGCTGAACATTTTGACATATTATACGTTTTTTTGACATCGTATGCAAAAGATATAGTCATTTTATATTTTCATCACAGTTTTTTGCAAAACATGTCCAAATTTAAGTTTTTAAATATTCCTAACTTGTTTGGGGAGGCGGGTGAGAATCATGAGCAAAAGGTATTTGAGGAGGAACAGGAAGAAAATGAAGAAGATGATGTTGAGGGGGAGGTCAAAGTTGGCGAGGAACATGTTTCAAGGACCTCGCCATCAACAAGGTCTAGAAATACATCATCAAATTCTTGTGAAGAAATAAAGTGCGAAGGTCAAACAGTTCGGAAAACACAATCTAGAGAAGCTCTGTACAGAAGTGTGAGAGTTGGAGATCTCAATGTTGATGTTGGTGGGGCACTCACATTGGAAGGTGATTGAGAAGAAGCCATCATGTGTTTCGTGCTAAACATTTTGACATATTAGACGTTTTTTCGACATCGTATGCAAAAGATATTGTCGTTTTACTTTTTATCACATTTTTTTGCAAAACATGTCCAAATTTAAGTTTTTATTTTTTTTAACTTGTTTGAGGAGGCGGGTGAGAATCATGAGCAAAAGGTATTTCAGGAGGAACAGGAAGAAAATGAAGAAGATGATGTTGAGGGTGAGGTCGAAGTTGGCGAGAAACATGTTTCAAGGACCTCGCTATCAACAAGGTCTAGAAATACATCATCAAATGCTTGTGAAGTAATAAAGTGGGAAGGTCAAACAGTTGTGAAAACACCATCTAGAGAAGCTGTGTACAGAAGTGTGAGAGTTGAAGATCTCAGTGTTGATGTTGGTGGGGCACTCACATTTGAATGTGATTGAGAGAAGAAGCCATCATGTGTTTCGAGCTGAACATTTTGACATATTATACGTTTTTTTCGACATCGTATGCAAAAGATATAGTCGTTTTACATTTTCATCACAGTTTTTTGCAAAACATGTCCAAATTTAAGTTTTTAAATATTCCTAACTTGTTTGTGGAGGCGGGTGAGAATCATGAGCAAAAGGTATTTGAGGAGGAACAAGAATAAAATGAAGACGATGATGTTGAGGGGGAGGTCGAAGTTGGCGAGGAACATGTTTCAAGGACCTCGCCGTCAACAAGGTCTAGAAATACATCATCAAATGCTTGTGAAGAAATAAAGTGGGAAGGTCAAACAGTTGGGAAAACACCATCTAGAGATGCTCTGTACAGAAATGTGAGAATTGGAGATCTCAGTGTTGATGTTGGTGGGGCACTCACACTGGAAGGTGATTGAGAAGAAGCCATCATGTGTTTACTGAACATTTTGACATATTAGACGTTTTTTTCGACATCGTATGCAAAAGATATTGTCGTTTTACTTTTTATCACATTTTTTTTGCAAAACTTGTCCAAATTTAAGTTTTTTTTTAAACTTGTTTGAGGAGGCGGGTGAGAATATTGAGCAAAAGGTATTTCAGCAGGAACAGGAAGAAAATGAAGAAGATGATGTTAAGGGGGAGGTCGAAGTTGGCGAGAAACATGTTTCAAGGAACTCGCTATCAACAAGGTCTAGAAATACATCATCAAATGCTTGTGAAGAAATAAAGTGGGAAGGTCAAACAATTGTGAAAACACCATCTGGAGAAGCTCTGTACAGAAGTGTGAGAGTTGAAGATCTCAGTGTTGATGTTGGTGGGGCACTCACATTTGAAGGTGATTGAGAAGAAGCCATCATGTGTTTCGAGCTGAACATTTTGACATATTATACGTTTTTTTGACATCGTATGCAAAAGATATAGTCATTTTACATTTTCATCACAGTTTTTTGCAAAACATGTCCAAATTTAAGTTTTTAAATATTCCTAACTTGTTTGGGGAGGCGGGTGAGAATCATGAGCAAAAGGTATTTGAGGAGGAACAAGAAGAAAATGAAGAAGATGATGTTGAGGGGGAGGTCAAAGTTGGCGAGGAACATGTTTCAAGGACCTCGCCATCAACAAGGTCTAGAAATACATCATCAAATGCTTGTGAAGAAATAAAGTGGGAAGGTCAAACAGTTGGGAAAACACCATCTGGAGATGCTCTGTACAAAAGTGTGAGAGTTGGAGATCTTCGTGTTGATGTTGGTGGGGCACTCACATTGAAAGGTGATTGTGAAGAAGCCATCATGTGTTTCGTGCTGAACATTTAGATATATTATACGTTTTTTCGACACCGTATGCAAAAGATATAGTCGTTTTACCTTTTCATCACAATTTTTTACAAAATATGTCCAAATTTAAGGTTTTAAATTTTCCTAACTTGTTTTGAGGAGGCGGGTGAGAATCATTAGCAAAAGGTATTTGAGGAGGAACAGGAAGAAAATGAAGAAGAAGATGTTGAGGGGGAGGTCGAAGTTGGCGAGGAACATGTTTCAAGGACCTCGCCATCAACAAGGTCTAGAAATACATCATCAAATTCTTGTGAAGAAATAAAGTGCGAAGGTCAAACAGTTCGGAAAACACAATCTAGAGAAGCTCTGTACAGAAGTGTGAGAGTTGGAGATCTCAATGTTGATGTTGGTGGGGCACTCACATTGGAAGGTGATTGAGAAGAAGCCATCATGTGTTTCGTGCTAAACATTTTGACATATTAGACGTTTTTTCGACATCGTATGCAAAAGATATTGTCGTTTTACTTTTTATCACATTTTTTGCAAAACAGGTCCAAATTTAAGTTTTTATTTTTTTTAACTTGTTTGAGGAGGCGGGTGAGAATCATGAGCAAAAGGTATTTCAGGAGGAACAGGAAGAAAATGAAGAAGATGATGTTGAGGGTGAGGTCGAAGTTGGCGAGAAACATGTTTCAAGGACCTCGCTATCAACAAGGTCTAGAAATACATCATCAAATGCTTGTGAAGTAATAAAGTGGGAAGGTCAAACAGTTGTGAAAACACCATCTAGAGAAGCTGTGTACAGAAGTGTGAGAGTTGAAGATCTCAGTGTTGATGTTGGTGGGGCACTCACATTTGAATGTGATTGAGAGAAGAAGCCATCATGTGTTTCGAGCTGAACATTTTGACATATTATACGTTTTTTTCGACATCGTATGCAAAAGATATAGTCGTTTTACATTTTCATCACAGTTTTTTGCAAAACATGTCCAAATTTAAGTTTTTAAATATTCCTAACTTGTTTGTGGAGGCGGGTGAGAATCATGAGCAAAAGGTATTTGAGGAGGAACAAGAATAAAATGAAGACGATGATGTTGAGGGGGAGGTCGAAGTTGGCGAGGAACATGTTTCAAGGACCTCGCCGTCAACAAGGTCTAGAAATACATCATCAAATGCTTGTGAAGAAATAAAGTGGGAAGGTCAAACAGTTGGGAAAACACCATCTAGAGATGCTCTGTACAGAAATGTGAGAATTGGAGATCTCAGTGTTGATGTTGGTGGGGCACTCACACTGGAAGGTGATTGAGAAGAAGCCATCATGTGTTTACTGAACATTTTGACATATTAGACGTTTTTTTCGACATCGTATGCAAAAGATATTGTCGTTTTACTTTTTATCACATTTTTTTTGCAAAACTTGTCCAAATTTAAGTTTTTTTTAAACTTGTTTGAGGAGGCGGGTGAGAATCTTGAGCAAAAGGTATTTCAGCAGGAACAGGAAGAAAATGAAGAAGATGATGTTAAGGGGGAGGTCGAAGTTGGCGAGAAACATGTTTCAAGGAACTCGTTATCAACAAGGTCTAGAAATACATCATCAAATGCTTGTGAAGAAATAAAGTGGGAAGGTCAAACAATTGTGAAAACACCATCTGGAGAAGCTCTGTACAGAAGTGTGAGAGTTGAAGATCTCAGTGTTGATGTTGGTGGGGCACTCACATTTGAAGGTGATTGAGAAGAAGCCATCATGTGTTTCGAGCTGAACATTTTGACATATTATACGTTTTTTTGACATCGTATGCAAAAGATATAGTCATTTTACATTTTCATCACAGTTTTTTGCAAAACATGTCCAAATTTAAGTTTTTAAATATTCCTAACTTGTTTGGGGAGGCGGGTGAGAATCATGAGCAAAAGGTATTTGAGGAGGAACAGGAAGAAAATGAAGAAGATGATGTTGAGGGGGAGGTCAAAGTTGGCGAGGAACATGTTTCAAGGACCTCGCCATCAACAAGGTCTAGAAATACATCATCAAATGCTTGTGAAGAAATAAAGTGAGAAGGTCAAATTGTTCGAAAAACACCATCTGGAGATGCTCTGTACAAAAGTGTGAGAGTTGGAGATCTTCGTGTTGATGTTGGTGGGGCACTCACATTGAAAGGTGATTGTGAAGAAGCCATCATGTGTTTCGTGCTGAACATTTAGATATATTATACGTTTTTTCGACACCGTATGCAAAAGATATAGTCGTTTTACCTTTTCATCACAATTTTTTACAAAATATGTCCAAATTTAAGGTTATAAATTTTCCTAACTTGTTTTGAGGAGGCGGGTGAGAATCATTAGCAAAAGGTATTTGAGGAGGAACAGGAAGAAAATGAAGAAGAAGATGTTGAGGGGGAGGTCGAAGTTGACGAGGAACATGTTTCAAGGACCTCGCCATCAACAAGGTCTAGAAATACATCATCAAATTCTTGTGAAGAAATAAAGTGCGAAGGTCAAACAGTTCGGAAAACACAATCTAGAGAAGCTCTGTACAGAAGTGTGAGAGTTGGAGATCTCAATGTTGTTGTTGGTGGGGCACTCACATTGGAAGGTGATTGAGAAGAAGCCATCATGTGTTTCGTGCTAAACATTTTGACATATTAGACGTTTTTTCGACATCGTATGCAAAAGATATTGTCGTTTTACTTTTTATCACATTTTTTTGCAAAACATGTCCAAATTTAAGTTTTTATTTTTTTAACTTGTTTGAGGAGGCGGGTGAGAATCATGAGCAAAAGGTATTTCAGGAGGAACAGGAAGAAAATGAAGAAGATGATGTTGAGGGTGAGGTCGAAGTTGGCGAGAAACATGTTTCAAGGACCTCGCTATCAACAAGGTCTAGAAATACATCATCAAATGCTTGTGAAGTAATAAAGTGGGAAGGTCAAACAGTTGTGAAAACACCATCTAGAGAAGCTGTGTACAGAAGTGTGAGAGTTGAAGATCTCAGTGTTGATGTTGGTGGGGCACTCACATTTGAATGTGATTGAGAGAAGAAGCCATCATGTGTTTCGAGCTGAACATTTTGACATATTATACGTTTTTTTCGACATCGTATGCAAAAGATATAGTCGTTTTACATTTTCATCACAGTTTTTTGCAAAACATGTCCAAATTTAAGTTTTTAAATATTCCTAACTTGTTTGGGGAGGCCGGTGAGAATCATGAGCAAAAGGTATTTGAGGAGGAACAAGAAGAAAATGAAGACGATGATGTTGAGGGGGAGGTCGAAGTTGGCGAGGAACATGTTTCAAGGACCTCGCCGTCAACAAGGTCTAGAAATACATCATCAAATGCTTGTGAAGAAATAAAGTGGGAAGGTCAAACAGTTGGGAAAACACCATCTAGAGATGCTCTGTACAGAAATGTGAGAATTGGAGATCTCAGTGTTGATGTTGGTGGGGCACTCACATTGGAAGGTGATTGAGAAGAAGCCATCATGTTTTTACTGAACATTTTGACATATTAGACGTTTTTTTCGACATCGTATGCAAAAGATATTGTCGTTTTACTTTTTATCACATTTTTTTTGCAAAACTTGTCCAAATTTAAGTTTTTTTTAAACTTGTTTGAGGAGGCGGGTGAGAATCTTGAGCAAAAGGTATTTCAACAGGAACTGGAAGAAAATGAAGAAGATGATGTTAAGGGGGAGGTCGAAGTTGGCGAGAAACATGTTTCAAGGACCTCGCTATCAACAAGGTCTAGAAATACATCATCAAATGCTTGTGAAGAAATAAAGTGGGAAGGTCAAACAATTGTGAAAACACCATCTGGAGAAGCTCCGTACAGAAGTGTGAGAGTTGAAGATCTCAGTGTTGATGTTGGTGGGGCACTCACATTTGAAGGTGATTGAGAAGAAGCCATCATGTGTTTCGATCTGAACATTTTGACATATTATACGTTTTTTTTTTGACATCGTATGCAAAAGATATAGTCATTTTACATTTTCATCACAGTTTTTTGCAAAACATGTCCAAATTTAAGTTTTTAAATATTCCTAACTTGTTTGGGGAGGCGGATGAGAATCATGAGCAAAAGGTATTTGAGGAGGAACAAGAAGAAAATGAAGAAGATGATGTTGAGGGGGAGGTCAAAGTTGGCGAGGAACATGTTTCAAGGACCTCGCCATCAACAAGGTCTAGAAATACATCCTCAATTGCTTGTGAAGAAATAAAGTGGGAAGGTCAAACAGTTGGGAAAACACCATCTGGAGATGCTCTGTACAAAAGTGTGAGAGTTGGAGATCTTCGTGTTGATGTTGGTGGGGCACTCACATTGAAAGGTGATTGAGAAGAAGCCATCATGTGTTTCGTGCTGAATATTTTGATATATTATACATTTTTTCGACATCATATGCAAAAGATATAGTTGTTTTACTTTTTATCACGATTTTTTGCAAAACATGTCCATATTTAAGTTTTTAAATTTTCTTAACTTGTTTGAGGAGGCGGTTGAGAATCATGAGCAAAACGTATTTGAGGAGGAACATGAAGAAAATGAAGAAGATGATGTTGAGGGGGAGGTCGAAGTTGGTGAGGAACATGTTTCAAGTACCTCGCCATCAACAAGTTCTAGAAATACATCATCAAATTATTGTGAAGAAATAAAGTGGGAAGGTCAAACAGTTGGGAAAACACCATATGGAGAAGCTCTGTACAGAAGTGTGAGAGTTGGAGATATCAGTGTTGATATTGGTGGGGCACTCACATTGGAAGGTGATTGAGAAGAAGCCGTCATGTGTTTTGTGCTGAACCATTTGATATATTATACATTTTTTTCGCCATCAGATGCATAAGATATAGTCGTTTTACCTTTTTATCATGATTTTTTGCAAAACATGTCCAAATTTAAGTTTTTTAATTTTCCTCACTTGTTTGAGGAGGCGGGTGAGAACCATGAGCACAAGATATTTGAGGAGGAACAAGTAGAAAATGAAGTAGATGATGTTGAGGGGGAGGTCGATGTTGGTGAGGAACATGTTTCACGGACCTCGCCATCAACAAGGTCCAGAAATACATCATAAAATGCCTGTGAAGATCAAACAGTTGGGAAAACACCATCTGGAGAAGTTCTGTACAGAAGTGTGAGAGTTGGAGATCTCAGTGTTGATGTTGGTGGGGCACTCACATTGGAAGGTGATTGAGAAGAATCCATCACGTGTTTCGTGCTGAACATTTTGATATATTATACTTTTTTTCGCCATCGGACGCAAAAGATATAGTCATTTTAGTTTTTTATCACATTTTTTTGCAAAACATGTCCAAATTAAAGTTTTTTAATTTTACTAACTTGTTTGAGGAGGCGGGTGAGAATCATGAGCAAAAGTTTTTGAGGAGGAATAGGAAGAAAATGAAGAACATGATGTTGAGGGGAGGTCGAGGTTGTCGAGGAACATGTTTGAATGACCTCGCCATCAACAAGGACCAGAAATACATCGTCAAATGCTTGGGCAGAAATAAAGTGGGAAGGTCAAACAGTTGTGAAAATACCATGGAGAAGCTCTGTACTGTAGTGTGAGAGTTGGATATCTCAGCGTTGATGTTGGTGGGGCACTCACATTGCAAGGTGATTGTAAAGAAGTCATCATGTGTTTCATGCTGAACATTTTGATATATTATACTTTTTTTCGACATCATATGCAAAAGATATAGTCGTTTGACTTTTTCATCAGATTTTTTGCAAAACATGTCCAAATTTATGTTTTTACATTTTCCTAACTTGTTTTAGGAGCCGGGTGAGAATCATGAGCAAAAGGTATTTGAGGAGGAACAAGAAGTAAATGAAGAAGATGATGTTGAGGGGGAGGTCGAAGTTGGCAAGGAACGTGTTTATAGGACCTCGCCATCAACAAGGTCTAGAAATACATCATCAAATGCTTGTGAATAAATAAAGTGGGAAGGTCAAACAGTTGGGAAAACACCATCTGGAGAAGCTCTGTACAGAAGTGAGAGAGTTGAAGATCTGGGTGTTGATGTTGGTGGGGCACTCACATTGGAATGTGATTGAGAAGAACCATCATGTGTTTCGTGCTGAACATTTTGATATATTATATGTTTTTTTTGACATTGAATGCAAAAATATTGTCGTTTTACTTTTTTATCACAATTTTTTGCAAAACATGTACACATTTAAGTTTTTAAATTTTCCTAACTTGTTTGAGGAGGCGCGTGAGAATCATGAGAAAAAGGTATTTGAGGAGGAAAGGGAAGAAAATGAAGAAGATGAGGGTGAGGGGGCGGTCGAAGTTGGCGAGGAATATGCTTCAAGGACCTCTCCATCAACAAGGTCTAGAAATACATCTTCAAATGCTTGTGAAGAAATAAAGTGGGAAGATCAAACAGTTGGGAAAACACAATCTCGAGAAGCCCTGTACAGAAGTGTGAGAGTTGGAGATCTCAGTGTTGATGTTGGTGGGGCACTCACATTGTAAGGTGACTGAGAAGAAGCCATCATGTGATTCGTGCTGAACATTTTGGTATATTATACGGTTTTTTCCGACATCGTATGCAAAAGATATAGTCGTTTTACTTTTTGATCACAATTTTTTGCAAAACATGTCCAAATTAAAGTTCTTAAATTTTCCTAACTTGTTTTGAGGAGGAGGGTGAGAATCATGAGCAAAAGGTATTTGAGGAGGAACATGCAGAAAATGAAGAAGATTATGTTGAGGGGGAGGTCGAAGTTGGCGAGGAACATGTTTCAAGGACCTCGCCATCAACAAGGTCTAGAAATACATCATCAAATGCTTGTGAAGAAATAAAGTGAGAAGGTCAAACAGTTTGGAAAACACCATCTGGAGAAGCTCTTTAAAGAAGTGTGGGAGTTGGAGATCTCATTGTCGATGTTGGTGGGGCACTCACATTGGAAGGTGATTGAGAAGAAGCCATCATGTGATTCGGGCTGAACATTTTAATATATTAGACGTTTGTTTTCGACATCATATGCAAAAGATATAGTTGTTTTACTTTTTCATCACAATTTTTTGCAAAACATGTCCAAATTTAAGTTTTTAAATTTTCCTAACTTGTTTTGAGGAGGAGGGTGAGAATCATGAGCAAAAGGTATTTGAGGAGGAACAGGAAGAAAATGAAGAAGATGATGTTGAGGGGGAGGTCGAAGTTGGTGAGGAACATGTTTCAAGGACCTCGCCATCAACAAGGTCTAGAAATACATCATCAAATGCTTGTGAAGAAATAAATTGAGAAGGTCAAACAGTTTGGAAAACACCATCTGGAGAAGCTCTTTATAGAAGTGTGGGAGTTGGAGATCTCATTGTCGATGTTGGTGGGGCACTCACATTGGAAGGTGATTGAGAAGAAGCCATCATGTGATTCGTGTTGAACATTTTGATATATTAGACGTTTGTTTTCGACATGATATGCAAAAGATATAGTCGTTTTACTTTTTCATCACAATTTTTTGCAAAACATGTCCAAATTAAGTTTTAAAATTTTCCTAACTTGTTTTGTGGAGGAGGGTGAGAATCATGAGCAAAAGGTATTTGAGGAGGAACATGAAGAAAATGAAGAAGATGATGTTGAGGGGGAGGTCGAAGTTGGCGAAGAACATGTTTCAAGGACCTCGACATCAACAAGGTCTAGAAACACATCATCAAATGCTTGTGAAGAAATAAAGTGGGAAGGTCAAACAGTTGTAAAAACACCATCTGGAGAAGCTCTGTAGAGAAGTGTGAAAGTTGGAGATCTCAGTATTGATCTTGGTGGCGCACTCACATTGGAAGTTGATTGTGAAGAAGCCATGTGATTCATGTTGAACATTTTGATATATTATACGGATTTTTTCCGACATCGTATGCAAAAGATATAGTCGTTTTACTTTTTCATCACAATTTTTTGCAAAACATGTCCAAATTTAAGTTTTTAAATTTTCCTAACTTGTTTTGAGGAGGAGGGTGAGAATCATGAGCAAAAGGTATTTGAGGAGGAACAGGAAGAAAATGAAGAAGATGATGTTGAGGGGGAGGTCGAAGTTGGCGAGGAACATGTTTCAAGAACCTCGCCATCAACAAGGTCTAGAAATACATCATCAAATGCTTGTGAAGAAATAAAGTGAGAAGGTCAAACTGTTCGAAAACACCATCTGGAGAATATTGTTACAGAAGTGTGCGAGTTGGAGATCTCAATGTTGATGTTGGTGGGGCACTCACATTGGAAGGAGATTGAGAAGAAGCCATCATGTGTTTCATGCTGAACATTTTGATATATTATAGGTTTTTTTCGACATCGTATGCAAAAGATATAGTCATTTTACTTTTTCATCACAGTTTTTCGCAAAACATGTCCAAATTTAAGTTATTAAGTTTTCCTAACTTGTTTGAGGTGGCGGGTGAGAATCATGAGCAAAATGTATTTATGGAGGAAAGGGAAGAAAATGAAGAAGATGATTTTGAGGGGGAGGTCGAAGTTGGCGAGGAACATGTTTAAAGGACCTCGCCATCAACAATGTCTAGAAATACATCATCAAATGCTTGTGAAGAAATAAAGTGGGAAGGTCAAACAATTTGGAAAACACCATCTGGAGAGGCTCTGTACGGAAGTGTGAGAGTTGGAGATCTCAGTGTTGATGTTGGTGGGGCACTCACATAGGAAGGTGATTGAGAAGAAGCCATCATGTGTTTCGTGCTGAACATTTTGACATATTATACGTTTTTTTCGACATCGTATGTAAAACGTATAGTCATTTTACTTTTTCATCACAGTTTTTCGCAAAACATGTCCATATTTAAGTTTTTAAGTTTTCCTTACTTGTTTGAGGAGGCGCGTGAGAATCATGAGCAAAAGGTATTTGAGGAGGAAAGGGAAGAAAATGAAGAAGATGATGTTGAGGGGGAGGTCGAAGTTGGCGAGGAACATGCTTCAAGGACCTCTCCATCAACAAGGTCTAGAAATACTTCATCGAATGCTTGTGAAGAAATAAAGTGGGAAGATCAAACTGTTGGGAAAACACAATCTTGAGAACCCCTGTACAGAAGTGTGAGAGTTGGAGATCTCAGTGTTGATGTTGGTGGGGCACTCACATTGGAAGGTGATTGAGGAGAAGCCATCATGTGATTCGTGTTGAACATTTTGATATATTATACGGTTTTTCCGACATCGTATGCAAAAGATATAGTCGTTTTACTTTTTCATCAGAATTTTTTGCAAAACATGTCCAAATTTAAGTTTTTAAATTTTCCTAACTTGTTTTGAGGAGGAGGGTGAGAATCATGAGCAAAAGGTATTTGAGGAGGAACAGGAAGAAAATGAAGAATATGATGTTGAGGGGGAGGTCGAAGTTGGTGAGGAACATGTTTCAAGGACCTCGCCATCAACAAGGTCTAGAAATACATCTTCAAATGCTTGTGAAGAAATAAATTGAGAAGGTCAAACAGTTTGGAAAACACCATCTGGAGAAGCTTTTAAAGAAGTGTGGGAGTTGGAGATCTCATTGTCGATGTTGGTGGGGCACTCACATTGGAAGGTGATTGAGAAGAAGCCATCATGTGATTCGTGTTGAACATTTTGATATATTAGACGTTTGTTTTCGACATTATATGCAAAAGATATAGTCGTTTTACTTTTTCATCACAATTTTTTGCAAAACATGTCCAAATTTAAGTTTTAAAATTTTCCTAACTTGTTTTGAGGAGGAGGGTGAGAATCATGAGCAAATGGTATTTGAGGAGGAACATGAAGAAAATGAAGAAGATGATGTTGAGGGGGAGGTCGAAGTTGGCGAAGAACATGTTTCAAGGACCTCGACATCAACAAGGTCTAGAAACACATCATCAAATGCTTGTGAAGAAATAAAGTGGGAAGGTCAAACAGTTGTAAAAACACCATCTGGAGAAGCTCTGTAGAGAAGTGTGAAAGTTGGAGATCTCAGTATTGATCTTGGTGGCGCACTCACATTGGAAGTTGATTGTGAAGAAGCCATGTGATTCATGTTGAACATTTTGATATATTATACGGATTTTTTCCGACATCGTATGCAAAAGATATAGTCGTTTTACTTTTTCATCACAATTTTTTGCAAAACATGTCCAAATTTAAGTTTTTAAATTTTCCTAACTTGTTTTGAGGAGGAGGGTGAGAATCATGAGCAAGAGGTATTTGAGGAGGAACAGGAAGAAAATGAAGAAGATGATGTTGAGGGGGAGGTCGAAGTTGGCGAGGAACATGTTTCAAGAACCTCGCCATCAACAAGGTCTAGAAATACATCATCAAATGCTTGTGAAGAAATAAAGTGAGAAGGTCAAACTGTTCGAAAACACCATCTGGAGAATATTGTTACAGAAGTGTGCGAGTTGGAGATCTCAATGTTGATGTTGGTGGGGCACTCACATTGGAAGGAGATTGAGAAGAAGCCATCATGTGTTTCATGCTGAAAATTTTGATATATTATAGGTTTTTTTCGACATCGTATGCAAAAGATATAGTCGTTTTACTTGTTCATCACATTTTTTCGCAAAACATGTCCAAATTTAAGTTATTAAGTTTTCCTAACTTGTTTGAGGAGCCGGGTGAGAATCATGAGCAAAATGTATTTATATAGGAAAGGGAAGAAAATGAAGAAGATGATGTTGAGGGGGAGGTCGAAGTTGGCGAGGAACATGTTTCAAGGACCTCGCCATCAACAATGTCTAGAAATACATCATCAAATGCTTGTGAAGAAATAAAGTGGGAAGGTCAAACAATTTGGAAAACACCATCTGCAGAAGCCCTGTACAGAAGTGTGAGAGTTGGAGATCTCAGTGTTGATGTTGGTGGGGCACTCACATTGGAAGGTGATTGAGAAGAAGCCATCATGTGTTTCGTGCTGAACATTTTGACATATTATACGTTTTTTTCGACGTCGTATGTAAAAGATATAGTCATTTTACTTTTTCATCACAATTTTTCGCAAAACATGTCCAAATTTAAGTTTTTAAGTTTTCCTAACTTGTTTGAGGAGGCGCGTGAGAATCATGAGCAAAAGGTATTCAAGGAGGAAAGGGAAGAAAATGAAGAAGATGCTGTTGAGGGGGAGGTCGAAGTTGGCGAGGAACATGTTTCAAGGACCTCTCCATCAACAAGGTCTAGAAATACATCATCAAGTGCTTGTGAAGAAATAAAGTGGGAAGATCAAACAGTTGGGAAAACACAATCTCGAGAAGCCCTGTACAGAAGTGTGAGAGTTGGAGATCTCAGTGTTGATGGTAGTGGGGCACTCACATTGGAAGGTGATTGAGAAGAAGCCATCATGTGATTCGTGCTGAACATTTTGATATATTATACGGTTTTTCCGACATCGTATGCAAAAGATATAGTCATTTTACTTTTTCATCACAATTTTTTGCAAAACATGTCCAAATTTAAGTTTTTAAATTTTCCTAACTTGTTTTGAGGAGGAGGGTGAGAATCATGAGCAAAAGGTATTTGAGGTGGAACAGGAAGAAAATGAAGAAGGTGATGTTGAGGGGGAGGTCGAAGTTGGCGAGGAATATGTTTCAAGGACCTCGCCATCAACAAGGTCTAGAAATACATCATCAAATGCTTGTGAAGAAATAAAGTGGGAAGGTCAAACAGTTAGGAAAACACCATCTGGAGAAGCTCTTTAAAGAAGTGTGGGAGTTGGAGATCTCAGTGTCGATGTTGGTGGGGCACTCACATTGGAAGGTGATTGAGAAGAAGCCATCATGTGATTCGTGCTAAACATTTTGATATATTATACGGTTTTTTTCCGACATCGTATGCAAAAGATATAGTCATTTTACTTTTTCATCACATTTTTTTGCAAAACATGTCCATATTTAAGCAATAGGTATTTGAGGAGGAACATGAAGAAAATGAAGAAGATGATGTTGAGGGGGAGGTCGAAGTTGGCGAGGAACATGTTTCAAGGACCTCGCCATCAACATGGTCTAGAAATAAATCATCAAATGCTTGTGAAGAAATAAAGTGAGAAGGTCAAACAGTTTGGAAAACACCATCTGGTGAAGCTCTGTACAGAAGTGTGAGAGTTGGAGATCTCAGTGTTGATGTTGGTGGGGCACTCACACTGGAAGTTGATTGAGAAGAAGCCATCATGTGTTTCGTGCTGAACATTTTGACATATTAAACGTTATTTTTCGACATCGTATGCAAAATATATAGTCGTTTTACTTTTTATCACATTTTTATGCAACACAAGTCCAAATTTAAGTTTTTAAATTTTCTTTAACTTGTTTGAGGAGGCGGGTGAGAATCATGAGCAAAAGGTATTTGAGGAGGAACATGAAGAAAATGAAGAAGATGATGTTGAGGGGGAGGTCGAAGTTGGCGAGGAACATATTTCAAGGACCTCGCCATCAACAAGGTCTAGAAATACATCATCAAATGCTTGTGAAGAAATAAAGTGGGAAGGTCAAACAGTTGTGAAAACACTCTGGAGAAGCTCTGTACAGAAGTGTAAGAGTATGAGATCTTAGTGTTGATGTTGGTGGGGCACTCACATTGGAAGGTGAATGAGAAGAAGCATCATGTGTTTCGTGTTGAACATTTTGACATAGTATACGTCTTTTTCGACATCGTATGCAACAAATATAGTCATTTTACTTTTTCATCACAGTTTTTTGCAAAACATGTCCAAATTTAAGTTTTTAAATTTTCATAACTTGTTTGGGGAGGCGGGTGAGAATCTTGAGCAAAAGGAAGGAACATGAAGAAAATGAAGACGATGATGTTGAAGGGGAGGTCGAAGTTGGGAAGGAACATGTTTCAAGGATCTCGCCATCAACAAGGTCTAGAAATACATCATCAAATGCTTGTGAAGAAAGAAAGTAGGAAGTTCATACAGTTGGGAAAACACCATCTAGAGATGCTCTATACATAAATGTGAGAGTTGGAGATCTCAGTGTTGATGTTGGTGGGCACTCACTTTGGAAGGTGATTGTGAAGAAGCCATCATGTGTTTCGTGCTGAACATTTAGATATATTATACGTTTTTTCGACACCGTATGCAAAAGATATAGTCGTTTTACCTTTTCATCACAATTTTTTACAAAATATGTCCAAATTTAAGGTTTTAAATTTTCCTAACTTGTTTTGAGGAGGCGGGTGAGAATCATTAGCAAAAGGTATTTGAGGAGGAACAGGAAGAAAATGAAGAAGAAGATGTTGAGGGGGAGGTCGAAGTTGGCGAGGAACATGTTTCAAGGACCTCGCCATCAACAAGGTCTAGAAATACATCATCAAATGCTTGTGAAGAAATAAAGTGAGAACGTCAAATAGTTGGGAAAACACCATCTGGAGTATCTCTGTACAGAAGTGTGAGAGTTGGATATCTCAGTGTTGATGTTTGTGGGGCACTCACATTGGAAGGAGATTGAGAAGAGGCCATCATGTGTTTCGTGCTGAACATTTTGATATATTATATGTTTTTTTACATCGTTTGCAAAAGAAATAGTCGTTTTACTTTTTATCACAATTTTTTGTAAAACATGTCCATATTTAAGTTTTTAAATTTTCCTAACTTGTTTGAGGAGGCGGGTGAGAATCATGAGCAAAAGGTATTTGAGGAGGAACATGAAGAAAATGAAGAAGATGATGTTGAGGGGGAGGTCGAAGTTGGCGTGGAACATGTTTCAAGGACCTCGCCCTTAACAAGGTCTAGAAATACATCATCAAATTCTTGTGAAGAAATAAAGTTCGAAGGTCAAACAGTTCGGAAAACACAATCTGGAGAAGCTCTGTACAGAAGTGTGAGAGTTGGAGATCTCAGTGTTGATGTTGGTGGGGCACTCACATTGGAAGGTGATTGAGAAGAAGCCATCATGTGTTTCGTGCTGAACATTTTGACATATTAGACGTTTTTTTCGACATCGTATGCAAAAGATATTGTCGTTTTACTTTTTTATCACATTTTTTTGCAAAACATGTCCAAATTTAAGTTTTTTTTTTAACTTGTTTGAGGAGGCGGGTGAGAATCATGAGCAAAAGGTATTTCAGGAGGAACAGGAAGAAAATGAAGAAGATGATGTTGAGGGGGAGGTCGAAGTTGGCGAGAAACAAGTTTCAAGGACCTCGCTATCAACAAGGTCTAGAAATACATCATCAAATGCTTGTGAAGAAATAAAGTGGGAAGGTCAAACAGTTGTGAAAACACAATCTGGAGATGCTCTGTACAGAAATGTGAGAATTGGAGATCTCAGTGTTGATGTTGGTGGGGCACTCACATTGGAAGGTGATTGAGAAGAAGCCATCATGTGTTTACTGAACATTTTGACATATTAGACGTTTTTTTCGACATCGTATGCAAAAGATATTGTCGTTTTACTTTTTATCACATTTTTTTGCAAAACATGTCCAAATTTAAGTTTTTTTAACTTGTTTGAGGAGGTGGGTGAGAACCTTGAGCAAAAGGTATTTCAGCAGGAATAGGAAGAAAATGAAGAAGATGATGTTAAGGGGGAGGTCGAAGTTGGCGAGAAACATGTTTCAAGGACCTCGCTATCAACAAGGTCTAGAAATACATCATCAAATGCTTGTGAAGAAATAAAGTGGGAAGGTCAAACAGTTGTGAAAACACCATCTGGAGAAGCTCTGTACAGAAGTGTGAGAGTTGAAGATCTCAGTGTTGATGTTGGTGGGGCACTCACATTTGAAGGTGATTGAGAAGATGCCATCATGTGTTTCGAGCTGAACATTTTGACATATTATACGTTTTTTTCGACATCGTATGCAAAAGATATAGTCGTTTTACATTTTCATCACAGTTTTTTGCAAAACATGTCCAAATTTAAGTTTTTAAATATTCCTAACTTGTTTGGGGAGGCGGGTGAGAATCATGAGCAAAAGGTATTTGAGGAGGAACAAGAAGAAAATGAAGAAGATGATGTTGAGGGGGAGGTCAAAGTTGGCGAGGAACATGTTTCAAGGACCTCGCCATCAACAAGGTCTAGAAATACATCATCAAATGCTTGTGAAGAAATAAAGTGAGAAGGTCAAACAGTTTGGAAAACACCATCTGGAGAAGCTCTTTAAAGAAGTGTGGGAGTTGGAGATCTCATTGTCGATGTTGGTGGGGCACTCACATTGGAAGGTGATTGAGAAGAAGCCATCATGTGATTCGTGCGGAACATTTTAATATATTAGACGTTTGTTTTCGACATCATATGCAAAAGATATAGTTGTTTTACTTTTTCATCACAATTTTTTGCAAAACATGTCCAAATTTAACTTTTTAAATTTTCCTAACTTGTTTTGACGAGGAGGGTGAGAATCATGAGCAAAAGGTATTTGAGAAGCAACAGGAAGAAAATGAAGAAGATGATGTTGAGGGGGAGGTCGAAGTTGGCGAGGAACATGTTTCAAGAACCTCGCCATCAACAAGGTCTAGAAATACATCATCAAATGCTTGTGAAGAAATAAAGTGAGAAGGTCAAACTGTTGGAAAACACCATCTGGAGAATATTTGTACAGAAGTGTGAGAGTTGGAGATCTCAGTGTTGATGTTGGTGGGGCACTCACATTGGAAGGAGATTGAGAAGAAGCCATCATGTGTTCCGTGCTGAACATTTTGATATATTATAAGTTTTTTTCGACATCGTATGCAAAAGATATAGTCGTTTTACTTTTTCATCACAATTTTTTGCAAAACATGTCCAAATTCAAGTTTTTAAATTTTCTTAACTTGTTTTGAGGAGGAGGGTGAGAATCATGAGCAAAAGGTATTTGAGGAGGAACAGGAAGAAAATGAAGAAGATGATGTTGAGGGGGAGGTCGAAGTTGGCGAGGAACATGTTTCAAGAACCTCGCCATCAACAAGGTCTAGAAATACATCATCAAATGCTTGTGAAGAAATAAAGTGAGAAGGTCAAACTATTGGAAAACACCATCTGGAGAATATTTGTACAGAAGTGTGAGAGTTGGAGATCTCAGTGTTGATGTTGGTGGGGCACTCACATTGGAAGGAGATTGAGAAGAAGCCATCATGTGATTCGTGCTGAACATTTTGATATATTATACGGTTTTTCCGACATCGTATGCAAAAGATATAGTCGTTTTACTTTTTCATCACAATTTTTTGCAAAACATGTCCAAATTCAAGTTTTTAAATTTTCCTAACTTGTTTTGAGGAGGAGGGTGAGAATCATGAGCAAAAGGTATTTGAGGAGGAACAGGAAGAAAATGAAGAAGATGATGTTGAGGGGGAGGTCGAAGTTGGCGAGGAACATGTTTCAAGGACCTCGCCATCAACAAGGTCTAGAAATACATCATCAAATGCTTGTGAAGAAATAAAGTGAGAAGGTCAAACAGTTTGGAAAACACCATCTGGAGAAGCTCTTTAAAGAAGTGTGGGAGTTGGAGATCTCATTGTCGATGTTGGTGGGGCACTCACATTGGAAGGTGATTGAGAAGAAGCCATCATGTGATTCGTGCTGAACATTTTAATATATTAGACGTTTGTTTTCGACATCATATGCAAAACATATAGTTGTTTTACTTTTTCATCACAATTTTTTGCAAAACATGTCCAAATTTAACTTTTTAAATTTTCCTAACTTGTTTTGAAGAGGAGGGTGAGAATCATGAGCAAAAGGTATTTGAGAAGGAACAGGAAGAAAATGAAGAAGATGATGTTGAGGGGGAGGTCGAAGTTGGCGAGGAACATGTTTCAAGAACCTCGCCATCAACAAGGTCTAGAAATACATCATCAAATGCTTGTGAAGAAATAAAGTGAGAAGGTCAAACTGTTGGAAAACACCATCTGGAGAATATTTGTACAGAAGTGTGAGAGTTGGAGATCTCAGTGTTGATGTTGGTGGGGCACTCACATTGGAAGGAGATTGGGAAGAAGCCATCATGTGTTCCGTGCTGAACATTTTGATATATTATACGTTTTTTTCAACATCTTATGCAAAAGATATAGTCGTTTTACTTTTTCATCACAGTTTTTCGCAAAACATGTCCAAATTTAAGTTATTAAGTTTTCCTAACTTGTTTGAGGAGGCGCGTGAGAATCATGAGCAAAATGTATTTGAGGAGGAAAGGGAAGAAAATGAAGAAGATGATTTTGAGGGGGAGGTCGAAGTTGGCGAGGAACATGTTTCAAGGACCTCGCCATCAACAATGTCTAGAAATACATCATCAAATGCTTGTGAAGAAATAAAGTGGGAAGTTCAAACAATTTGGAAAACACCATCTGGAGAGGCTCTGTACAGAAGTGTGTGAGTTGGAGATCTCAGTGTTGATCTTGGTGGGGCACTCACATTGGAAGGTGATTGAGAAGAAGCCATAATGTGTTTCGTGCTGAACATTTTGACATATTATACGTTTTTTTCGACATCGTATGTAAAAGATATAGTCATTTTACTTTTTCATCACAGTTTTTCGCAAAACATGTCCAAATTTAAGTTTTTAAGTTTTCCTAACTTGTTTGAGGAGGCGCGTGAGAATCATGAGCAAAAGGTATTTGAGGAGGAAAGGGAAGAAAATGAAGAAGATGATGTTGAGGGGGAGGTCGAAGTTGGCGAGGAACATGTTTCAAGGACCTCTCCATCAACAAGGTCTAGAAATACATCATCAAATGCTTGTGAAGAAATAAAGTGGGAAGATCAAACAGTTGGGAAAACACAATCTCGAGAACCCCTGTAGAGAAGTGTGAGAGTTGGAGATCTCATTGTTGATGTTGGTGGGGCACTCACATTGGAAGGTGATTGAGGAGAAGCCATCATGTGATCCGTGTTGAACATTTTGATATATTATATGGTTTTTCCGACATCGTATGCAAAAGATATAGTCGTTTTACTTTTTCATCAGAATTTTTTGCAAAACATTTCCAAATTTAAGTTTTTAAATTTTCCTAACTTGTTTTGAGGAGGAGGGTGAGAATCATGAGCAAAAGGTATTTGAGGAGGAACAGGAAGAAAATGAAGAAGATGATGTTGAGGGGGAGGTCGAAGTTGGCGAGGAACATGTTTCAAGGACCTCTCCATCAACAAGGTCTAGAAATACATCATCAAATGCTTGTGAAGAAATAAAGTGGGAAGGTCAAACAGTTAGGAAAACACCATCTGGAGAAGCTCTTTAAAGAAGTGTGGGAGTTGGAGATCTCAGTGTCGATGTTGGTGGGGCACTCACATTGGAAGGTGATTGAGAAGAAGCCATCATGTGATTCGTGCTAAACATTTTGATATATTATACGTTTTTTTTCCGACATCGTATGCAAAAGATATAGTCGTTTTACTTTTTCATCACATTTTTTTTGCAAAACATGTCCATATTTAAGTTCTTAAATTTTTCTAACTTGTTTGAGGAGGTGGGTGAGAATCATAAGCAATAGGTATTTGAGGAGGAACATGAATAAAATGAAGAAGATGATGTTGAGGGGGAGGTCGAAGTTGGCGAGGAACATGTTTCAAGGACCTCGCCATCAACATGGTCTAGAAATAAATCATCAAATGCTTGTGAAGAAATAAAGTGAGAAGGTCAAACAGTTTGGAAAACACCATCTGGTGAAGCTCTGTACAGAAGTGTGAGAGTTGGAGATCTCAGTGTTGATGTTGGTGGGGCACTCACACTGGAAGTTGATTGAGAAGAAGCCATCATGTGTTTCGTGCTGAACATTTTGACATATTAAATGTTTTTTTTCGACATCGTATGCAAAATATATAGTCGTTTTACTTTTTATCACATTTTTATGCAACACAAGTCCAAATTTAAGTTTTAAAATTTTCTTTAACTTGTTTGAGGATGCTGGTGAGAATCATGAGCAAAAGGTATTTGAGGAGGAACATGAAGAAAATGAAGAAGATGATGTTGAGGGGGAGGTCGAAGTTGGCGAGGAACATATTTCAAGGACCTCGCCATCAACAAGGTCTAGAAATACATCATCAAATGCTTGTGAAGAAATAAAGTGGGAAGGTCAAACAGTTGTGAAAACACCATCTGGAGAAGCTCTGTACAGAAGTGTAAGAGTTGGAGATCTTAGTGCTGATGTTGGTGGGGCACTCACATTGGAAGGTGAATGAGAAGAAGCATCATGTGTTTCGTGTTGAACATTTTGACATAGTATACGTCTTTTTCGACATCGTATGCAACAAATATAGTCATTTTACTTTTTCATCACAGTTTTTTGCAAAACATGTCCAAATTTAAGTTTTTAAATTTTCATAACTTGTTTGGGGAGGCGGGTGAGAATCTTAAGCAAAAGGAAGGAACATGAAGAAAATGAAGACGATGATGTTGAAGGGGAGGTCGAAGTTGGGAAGGAACATGTTTCAAGGACCTCGCCATCAACAAGGTCTAGAAATACATCATCAAATGCTTGTGAAGAAAGAAAGTAGGAAGTTCATACAGTTGGGAAAACACCATCTAGAGATGCTCTATACATAAATGTGAGAGTTGGAGATCTCAGTGTTGATGTTGGTGGGCACTCACTTTGGAAGGTGATTGTGAAGAAGCCATCATGTGTTTCGTGCTGAACATTTAGATATATTATACGTTTTTTCGACACCGTATGCAAAAGATATAGTCGTTTTACCTTTTCATCACAATTTTTTACAAAATATGTCCAAATTTAAGGTTTTAAATTTTCCTAACTTGTTTTGAGGAGGCGGGTGAGAATCATTAGCAAAAGGTATTTGAGGAGGAACACGAAGAAAATGAAGAAGAAGATGTTGAGGGGGAGGTCGAAGTTGGCGAGGAACATGTTTCAAGGACCTCGCCATCAACAAGGTCTAGAAATACATCATCAAATGCTTGTGAAGAAATAAAGTGAGAACGTCAAATATTTGGGAAAACACCATCTGGAGTATCTCTGTACAGAAGTGTGAGAGTTGGATATCTCAGTGTTGATGTTTGTGGGGCACTCACATTGGAAGGAGATTGAGAAGAGGCCATCATGTGTTTCGTGCTGAACATTTTGATATATTATATGTTTTTTTACATCGTTTGCAAAAGAAATAGTCGTTTTACTTTTTATCACATTTTTTTGCAAAACATGTCCATATTTAAGTTTTTAAATTTTCCTAACTTGTTTGAGGAGGCGGGTGAGAATCATGAGCAAAAGGTATTTGAGGAGGAACATGAAGAAAATGAAGAAGATGATGTTGAGGGGGAGGTCGAAGTTGGCGTGGAACATGTTTCAAGGACCTCGCCCTTAACAAGGTCTAGAAATACATCATCAAATTCTTGTGAAGAAATAAAGTGCGAAGGTCAAACAGTTCGGAAAACACAATCTGGAGAAGCTCTGTACAGAAGTGTGAGAGTTGGAGATCTCAGTGTTGATGTTGGTGGGGCACTCACATTGGAAGGTGATTGAGAAGAAGCCATCATGTGTTTCGTGCTGAACATTTTGACATATTAGACGTTTTTTTCGACATCGTATGCAAAAGATATTGTCGTTTAACTTTTTATCACATTTTTTTGCAAAACATGTCCAAATTTAAGTTTTTATTTTTTTAACTTGTTTGAGGAGGCGGGTGAGAATCATGAGCAAAAGGTATTTCAGGAGGAACAGGAAGAAAATGAAGAAGATGATGTTGAGGGGGAGGTCGAAGTTGGCGAGAAACAAGTTTCAAGGACCTCGCTATCAACAAGGTCTAGAAATACATCATCAAATGCTTGTGAAGAAATAAAGTGGGAAGGTCAAACAGTTGTGAAAACACCATCTGGAGATGCTCTGTACAGAAATGTGAGAATTGGAGATCTCAGTGTTGATGTTGGTGGGGCACTCACATTGGAAGGTGATTGAGAAGAAGCCATCATGTGTTTACTGAACATTTTGACATATTAGACGTTTTTTTCGACATCGTATGCAAAAGATATTGTCGTTTTACTTTTTATCACATTTTTTTGCAAAACATGTCCAAATTTAAGTTTTTTTAACTTGTTTGAGGAGGCGGGTGAGAATCTTGAGCAAAAGGTATTTCAGCAGGAATAGGAAGAAAATGAAGAAGATGATGTTAAGGGGGAGGTCGAAGTTGGCGAGAAACATGTTTCAAGGACCTCGCTATCAACAAGGTCTAGAAATACATCATCAAATGCTTGTGAAGAAATAAAGTGGGAAGGTCAAACAGTTGTGAAAACACCATCTAGAAAAGCTCTGTACAGAAGTGTGAGAGTTGAAGATCTCAGTGTTGATGTTGGTGGGGCACTCACATTTGAAGGTGATTGAGAAGATGCCATCATGTGTTTCGAGCTGAACATTTTGACATATTATACGTTTTTTTCGACATCGTATGCAAAAGATATAGTCGTTTTACATTTTCATCACAGTTTTTTGCAAAACATGTCCAAATTTAAGTTTTTAAATATTCCTAACTTGTTTGGGGAGGCGGGTGAGAATCATGAGCAAAAGGTATTTGAGGAGGAACAAGAAGAAAATGAAGAAGATGATGTTGAGGGGGAGGTCAAAGTTGGCGAGGAACATGTTTCAAGGACCTCGCCATCAACAAGGTCTAGAAATACATCATCAAATGCTTGTGAAGAAATAAAGTGAGAAGGTCAAACAGTTTGGAAAACACCATCTGGAGAAGCTCTTTAAAGAAGTCTGGGAGTTGGAGATCTCATTGTCGATGTTGGTGGGGCACTCACATTGGAAGGTGATTGAGAAGAAGCCATCATGTGATTCGTGCTGAACATTATAATATATTAGACGTTTGTTTTCGACATCATATGCAAAAGATATAGTTGTTTTACTTTTTCATCACAATTTTTTGCAAAACATGTCCAAATTTAACTTTTTAAATTTTCCTAACTTGTTTTGACGAGGAGGGTGAGAATCATGAGCAAAAGGTATTTGAGAAGCAACAGGAAGAAAATGAAGAAGATGATGTTGAGGGGGAGGTCGAAGTTGGCGAGGAACATGTTTCAAGAACCTCGCCATCAACAAGGTCTAGAAATACATCATCAAATTCTTGTGAAGAAATAAAGTGAGAAGGTCAAACTGTTGGAAAACACCATCTGGAGAATATTTGTACAGAAGTGTGAGAGTTGGAGATCTCAGTGTTGATGTTGGTGGGGCACTCACATTGGAAGGAGATTGAGAAGAAGCCATCATGTGTTCCGTGCTGAACATTTTGATATATTATACGTTTTTTTCGACATCGTATGCAAAAGATATAGTCGTTTTACTTTTTCATCACAATTTTTTGCAAAACATGTCCAAATTCAAGTTTTTAAATTTTCCTAACTTGTTTTGAGGAGGAGGGTGAGAATCATGAGCAAAAGGTATTTGAGGAGGAACAAGAAGAAAATGAAGAAGATGATGTTGAGGGGGAGGTCGAAGTTGGCGAGGAACATGTTTCAAGAACCTCGCCATCAACAAGGTCTAGAAATACATCATCAAATGCTTGTGAAGAAATAAAGTGAGAAGGTCAAACTGTTGGAAAACACCATATGGAGAATATTTGTACAAAAGTGTGAGAGTTGGAGATCTCGGTGTTGATGTTGGTGGGGCACTCACATTGGAAGGAGATTGAGAAGAAGCCATCATGTGATTCGTGCTGAACATTTTGATATATTATACGGTTTTTCCGACATCGTATGCAAAAGATATAGTCGTTTTACTTTTTCATCACAATTTTTTGCAAAACATGTCCAAATTCAAGTTTTTAAATTTTCCTAACTTGTTTTGAGGAGGAGGGTGAGAATCATGAGCAAAAGGTATTTGAGGAGGAACAGGAAGAAAATGAAGAAGATGATGTTGAGGGGGAGGTCGAAGTTGGCGAGGAACATGTTTCAAGGACCTCGCCATCAACAAGGTCTAGAAATACATCATCAAATGCTTGTGAAGAAATAAAGTGAGAAGGTCAAACAGTTTGGAAAACACCATCTGGAGAAGCTCTTTAAAGAAGTGTGGGAGTTGGAGATCTCATTGTCGATGTTGGTGGGGCACTCACATTGGAAGGTGATTGAGAAGAAGCCATCATGTGATTCGTGCTGAACATTTTAATATATTAGACGTTTGTTTTCGACATCATATGCAAAAGATATAGTTGTTTTACTTTTTCATCACAATTTTTTGCAAAACATGTCCAAATTTAACTTTTTAAATTTTCCTAACTTGTTTTGAAGAGGAGGGTGAGAATCATGAGCAAAAGGTATTTGAGAAGGAACAGGAAGAAAATGAAGAAGATGATGTTGAGGGGGAGGTCGAAGTTGGCGAGGAACATGTTTCAAGAACCTCGCCATCAACAAGGTCTAGAAATACATCATCAAATGCTTGTGAAGAAATAAAGTGAGAAGGTCAGACTGTTGGAAAACACCATCTGGAGAATATTTGTACGGAAGTGTGAGAGTTGGAGATCTCAGTGTTGATGTTGGTGGGGCACTCACATTGGAAGGAGATTGAGAAGAAGCCATCATTTGTTCCGTGCTGAACATTTTGATATATTATACGTTTTTTTCGACATCGTATGCAAAAGATATAGTCGTTTTACTTTTTCATCACAGTTTTTCGCAAAACATGTCCAAATTTAAGTTATTAAGTTTTCCTAACTTGTTTGAGGAGGCGCGTGAGAATCATGAGCAAAATGTATTTGAGGAGGAAAGGGAAGAAAATGAAGAAGATGATTTTGAGGGGGAGGTCGAAGTTGGCGAGGAACATGTTTCAAGGACCTCGCCATCAACAATGTCTAGAAATACATCATCAAATGCTTGTGAAGAAATAAAGTGGGAAGGTCAAACAATTTGGAAAACACCATCTGGAGAGGCTCTATACAGAAGTGTGTGAGTTGGAGATCTCAGTGTTGATCTTGGTGGGGCACTCACATTGGAAGGTGATTGAGAAGAAGCCATAATGTGTTTCGTGCTGAACATTTTGACATATTATACGTTTTTTTCAACATCGTATGTAAAAGATATAGTCATTTTACTTTTTCATCACAGTTTTTCGCAAAACATATCCAAATTTAAGTTTTTAAGTTTTCCTAACTTGTTTGAGGAGGCTCGTGAGAATCATGAGCAAAAGGTATTTGAGGAGGAAAGGGAAGAAAATGAAGAAGATGATGTTGAGGGGGAGGTCGAAGTTGGCGAGGAACATGTTTCAAGGACCTCTCCATCAACAAGGTCTAGAAATACATCATCAAATGCTTGTGAAGAAATAAAGTGGGAAGATCAAACAGTTGGGAAAACACAATCTCGAGAACCCCTGTACAGAAGTGTGAGAGTTGGAGATCTCAGTGTTGATGTTGGTGGGGCACTCACATTGGAAGGTGATTGAGGAGAAGCCATCATGTGATTCGTGTTGAACATTTTGATATATTATACGGTTTTTCCGACATCGTATGCAAAAGATATAGTCGTTTTACTTTTTCATCAGAATTTTTTGCAAAACATTTCCAAATTTAAGTTTTTAAATTTTCCTAACTTGTTTTGAGGAGGAGGGTGAGAATCATGAGCAAAAGGTATTTGAGGAGGAACAGGAAGAAAATGAAGAAGATGATGTTGAGGGGGAGGTCGAAGTTGGCGAGGAACATGTTTCAAGGACCTCGCCATCAACAAGGTCTAGAAATACATCATCAAATGCTTGTGAAGAAATAAATTGAGAAGGTCAAACAGTTTGGAAAACACCATCTGGAGAAGCTCTTTAAAGAAGTGTGGGAGTTGGAGATCTCATTGTCGATGTTGGTGGGGCACTCACATTGGAAGGTGATTGAGAAGAAGCCATCATGTGATTCGTGCTGAACATTTTGATATATTAGACGTTTGTTTTCGACATCATATGCAAAAGATATAGTCGTTTTACTTTTTAATCACAATTTTTTGCAAAACATGTCCAAATTTAAGTTTTAAAATTTTCCTAACTTGTTTTGAGGAGGAGGGTGAGAATCATGAGCAAAAGGTATTTGAGGAGGAACATGAAGAAAATGAAGAAGATGATGTTGAGGGGGAGGTCGAAGTTGGCGAAGAACATGTTTCAAGGACCTCGACATCAACAAGGTCTAGAAACACATCATCAAATGCTTGTGAAGAAATAAAGTGGGAAGGTCAAACAGTTGTAAAAACACCATCTGGAGAAGCTCTGTACAGAAGTGTGAAAGTTGGAGACCTCAGTATTGATCTTGGTGGCGCACTCACATTGGAAGTTGATTGTGAAGAAGCCATGTGATTCATGTTGAACATTTTGATATATTATACGGATTTTTTCCGACATCGTATGCAAAAGATATAGTCGTTTTACTTTTTCATCACAATTTTTTGCAAAACATGTCCAAATTTAAGTTTTTAAATTTTCCTAACTTGTTTTGAGGAGGAGGGTGAGAATCATGAGCAAAAGGTATTTGAGGAGGAACAGGAAGAAAATGAAAAAGATGATGTTGAGGGGGAGGTCGAAGTTGGCGAGGAACATGTTTCAAGAACCTCGCCATCAACAAGGTCTAGAAATACATCATCAAATGCTTGTGAAGAAATAAAGTGAGAAGGTCAAACTGTTCGAAAACACCATCTGGAGAATATTGTTACAGAAGTGTGCGAGTTGGAGATCTCAGTGTTGATGTTGGTGGGGCACTCACATTGGAAGGAGATTGAGAAGAAGCCATCATGTGTTTCATGCTGAACATTTTGATATATTATAGGTTTTTTTCGACATCGTATGCAAAAGATAGTCGTTTTACTTTTTCATCATAGTTTTTCGCAAAACATGTCAAAATTTAAGTTATTAAGTTTTCCTAACTTGTTTGAGGTGGCGGGTGAGAATCATGAGCAAAATGTATTTATGGAGGAAAGGGAAGAAAATGAAGAAGATGATGTTGAGGGGGAGGTCGAAGTTGGCGAGGAACATGTTTCAAGGACCTCGCCATCAACAATGTCTAGAAATACATCATCAAATGCTTGTGAAGAAATAAAGTGGGAAGGTCAAACAATTTGGAAAACACCATCTGGAGAGCCTCTGTACAGAAGTGTGAGAGTTGGAGATCTCAGTGTTGATGTTGGTGGGGCACTCACATTGGAAGGTGATTGAGAAGAAGCCATAATGTGTTTCGTGCTGAACATTTTGACATATTATACGTTTTTTTCGACATCGTATGTAAAAGATATAGTCATTTTACTTTTTCATCACAGTTTTTCGCAAAACATATCCAAATTTAAGTTTTTAAGTTTTCCTAACTTGTTTGAGGAGGCTCGTGAGAATCATGAGCAAAAGGTATTTGAGGAGGAAAGGGAAGAAAATGAAGAAGATGATGTTGAGGGGGAGGTCGAAGTTGGCGAGGAACATGTTTCAAGGACCTCTCCATCAACAAGGTCTAGAAATACATCATCAAATGCTTGTGAAGAAATAAAGTGGGAAGATCAAACAGTTGGGAAAACACAATCTCGAGAACCCCTGTACAGAAGTGTGAGAGTTGGAGATCTCAGTGTTGATGTTGGTGGGGCACTCACATTGGAAGGTGATTGAGGAGAAGCCATCATGTGATTCGTGTTGAACATTTTGATATATTATACGGTTTTTCCGACATCGTATGCAAAAGATATAGTCGTTTTACTTTTTCATCAGAATTTTTTGCAAAACAT